>CM076580.1:1028549494-1029149494 GCA_034641835.2 Pinus albicaulis
CAAAAATCCACAAATGGGAAATATCAGGCCTCTTGCCAGAATAAGCCTCCTCCGGTGTACTCATGCCAAGAACCTTGTGAGGACAACGGTTCTGCACATACACTGCTGTATTGCATGCCTCAGCCCACAAGTGAAGGGGTAGGCCCTGATCATGCAACATCGCCCGTGCAACACCCACGATTGTTCTGTTCTTCCGCTCAGCCACCCCGTTCTGCTGTGGGTTATGGGGTGCGATGAGCTCTCTCCGAATCCCTTCTGCGCTGCAGAACTCCTTGAATTCAGCCGAGATGAATTCACCACCGTTATCACTCCTTAAAGCAATCACCTTCTTCCCCGACTCCTTCTCGACCAGTGCTTTAAACTCACAGAACTTCGCGAATGTATCGCTCTTCTTCGACATGAAGAAGATCCAGCACTTTCGAGAGAAATCATCAACAAAGATCACATACTACTTGTGCTTTGCTGTCGAAGCAACTGAGAAAGGACCACACACGTCTGTGTGAACTCTCTCAAGGATCGTCGTGGCGCGACTATCCTTCTCGTGAAAGGTGGTTTTCACATACTTCCCTAAAGTACACCCCTTGCACTGATCTGACTGCGCAAGAATGCCCTTAGGAAGCCTAGTAGAAATCTGCTGCAGGATCTTCAAAGCTCCATGGTGAAGGTGGCCCAATCTCCTGTGCCACAGTTCACCCTCATCATCCCGGCTCACCACTTCTCCCGCCTTGCATGCCATTGCTGCGCAGCCATCTACTTGCAACTGATAAAGGTTCTTGGTTCGAACCCCTATCTTCCGGGTCTCTCCAGTAGTCTTACTGCGCAGGAAGGCTTTTCCTTCGCCGAAGACCACATCATACCCCTTATCCTCCAACATCGCCACAGAGATCAAGTTCTTCTTCAATCCAGGTACATGCATGACATCCTTCAATACAAAGGGTTTACCAGACTCCCTCCGAAAGGATATGGTACCGATACCAGTCGCACTGTATCTACCATCATCGCCCATCTCGATGTGCACACCCAAATCTTTGTCCTCCAGATCTGAGAACAACTCCCGATCTCCCGTCATATGAAATGACGCATCGCTGTCCAAGAACCATACCGATCCCAACACACTTGAAACCAAGCATGCGATCAGTGAAAATTCAAGCTCGAACTATGAAGCCAAAGCTTCTCCATCTGCAGATCTTCCCTCTTGCTTGTTCTTCTTCTTCTTTGGACAATTGGTAGCATAATGTCCGTGATCATGGCAGTGAAAACACTTCACTTTCGCCATATCCTGCTTCTTGCCCTTTGCACCAGAATGAGAGGTTTTCTTACCCTTCCCCTTCTTTTCTTTGGCAACCAAAGCACAGTTTTCTTCATCATCTCCCTTTGATGAAGATCCATCTCGAGTAGTCCTCCTTATCTCCTCCTGCATGAGATCCGCCCAAAGGCGCTCCCATCCCGGCAGCTTCTCCCGACCATTGACACTATCTTGATATGAGTGCTAAGCCTTCGGAAGACCAAGGAGAGCCAGGTCGACCATATCCTCTTCATCGACAGTAACTCCCACACTTCCCAGTTCATCTCTGCATTGAGTGAACTTCGTGAGGTATTTAGCGATACTGTCGCCCTTCTCCATCTTGATGTTCCTGAGCTTGTCTTTGAGCGCCAGCTTCCTTTGGTCACTCTTACTCCGGAATAGATCCGTCAAAGCTTTCCACATTAAATATGGAGTAGCCTTTCCATGCAGGCTGGATACAATATGATCCTTGACGCCCTCCAACAGGATCCTTCGACATTTCGCGATCTTCTTTTGCCATGCATCGACCAAAGCTGCATCAGTGGGCTTTGGGACATCCGCATCTATGAACTCCTTCAGACCATTATCTTCTAACACTGCTTCCATGCGATCCTTCCATGCAACATAATTCGAACTGCCTTCAAGAGCATATTCGAGTCGCAAACCGTTGAAAGACATTTTCAACACCGGCACCAAGAAAAACAAAACTGCCGCAAAATTCGAATTCCACCTCAAAGCTCAACCGCTCTAGATCTGTGAGAACAAATTATTTCTAGCACAGAGATTGACTGCAAGGGGCGTTTACCAGACCTTTCACTTTCCGAAGAAAGATGAATCCGGAGGCTACCTGGCCTGCATGCAGACTCTGTCTTAAGATGCAGTGCTGCTACCTTAAGGGCTTCTTCTTCTTAAACTTGATGTAGATCTAGATATGAGTCTAGTTGATCTATCCATTCTTCAGTTGTGCATGTGGAGGATCCATCAAAGTTAGGTAGAAAGAATCTACCTCTTCTTCTTCTATTGTTGGCTCTTCTCTCCTCCTTGAGCTGGCAGAACTCTTGGAAGCTCAAGTGCTCCTTTATTTCCCAAGATTTGGATTCATACTCCTAAAGATAATCACTCAAAGTCTCCTCCTTTGGTGCATCTTCCTCCTTCATCTTCCTTGCAGTCTTCTTGACCTCCTTGGAGAGGTTCTCTCTAGATCTAAATGATGATGAGATTAATCTCATATTCTTCATCATTCTGATCTCTTGGGCTTAGACTCATAGGCTGAGCCAAGACTATGCTCCGATACCACTGTAATGTTCCCAATTTGGACTACTCAGCAAAACAGGCCTGCAAAACGCATTTTTCAGGGATGTGTGCTTCAGCAACCAGGACCAGCCCTTGGATCCCTTAGATAAGAGTACCTAATACCGAAATCCAAGAGGATGCTCAAAATAAATCACTCTAGGCGAGTTAAACATATCTCCCACACCTAGTTGTCTTCAGAAAGTTGCCCAATGAAGGGCTGCAGCAGTATAAAACACAATACTGGAGTATCAGCGAGCTAATAACTCTGAAATGTGTTTGTAAACACCTTATCATAAATTTCATGTACAAAAGAAAGAATAATATTAATTCTCCCTACAAAGGATGGGGAAAAGCAGTGATTTGTGCCCTAAAATGAGTGTATTCAGAAATCCACGTAAAAATAAGGGAAATGGTGAGATTTTATTTTATCTTAGGCCGTGAGGGACTCCCATACCAAATTTTAGGTCAAAAAAATCATTCTAGCTAAGTTAAACAGTTCCTCCACTCCCGAAAGGGCTTAGAAAGGCTGATTTCCCATGACCTTGAGTATGCAGAAATTACTGAAGCTTGAGCAGTGTGATTTTCTGAAGCTAATAGATGAAAATAAGTATGAATATCAGTAAATCAGATCTAGGGCAAGACTTATGCATTTACAAGATGAAAACAGATATTTTACATAGATAAACCCTAAAGATTGAGGTGCGACAACACATGAGATTAACCAAAAAAATCTTCAACGTAATTTTCAGGAGGTTGAAGCTTCATTTTATTATGAATCAGATCTACAATAGATCCTTGCATGAAAACAGAGATCTACAATAGATTTGGAAGCTAAAGAGGCTCTTTATTACACTCCCCTTGGGGATCTCAGCAAATGATGGACAACAATGAGTAGATTTGAGATCTAAGTCACAGTTATGAAGCATTATTCAGAAATTCTATAGTAAATCTAGTAGTAATAGATAAAATCTGAAGGTTACATGGATTGGTTGGCCAATCCATGGATCACCATAGTGAAAGGTAGGAATCCTTTCCACTAGAGATCTCTCCTCCCCGGAGAACTCCAAAACACCTGCAACTCTACTCTTTAAAAATTACGCAATTCAGGGAGAGAAAATGCGCTATTTAATTCAGTACTAAATAGGCCTAATGCCTAGATCTGAAAATGCAGCACCAATGATCCAATACACTCTTCCAGGAGGTTAAAAGACACACTCACTGAGAAGAGGCACTAGATTTGCCTAGATCTGAATAGATCTAGCTTCCACTTGCTGCAACTCACTTAGAAAATGAAACCCTCACTGGATTTACGCTGCCAAAGAGAGATGGAGCTTGGAAATATGCCAGATAGTGGAGAATAAGCACAAAACCCTCCAAGAGCTACTCAATGGAAGGATGGAGAACCCCCAACAGGATATCCTCACTAGTCTCTTGCTAAACAGCCCGGAGAACTAGAATTTTTCTAAGTAGACAAATTCTCCAAAATCATAATACATTCAACAACCTTTCTCTTGAGCCTTCTCCTTCCTTTTATAAGATGAGGATGTGCAAAACCCTAAACCACCTTAAATCACTTAACCCCTTTCACATGAGGTCCTCCTTCTAGAACTGCGTTGTCCCTTTATGAGATACACTGAATCTAGACAGCGCTGTAGATTTGGTCAAGGTTGACCTAGTCTCACAGCTTAACCCCTTTCACACCTGCAATTGGATTTTATGTAAATTTCTCAGATATAGCTTTGTTTACATTGAGCATTGATTTATTCACTGATCTAAGGAGTTTTACATGTCCTCCATTAGTCATTTATTTGTAAACATGAAAAACAAAACAAAGCAAAGAAAAATTGAATATCTCCCCTTAGCTTGGGCTAAGTGGGAATATTACATGATGACATTAAGAAAGGAAATAAGGAAGTGAATGAAATATTTAAGAATGTTTCTGAGGGAGCCATGAAAAAGGATCATCCTTGCATCTGCATTCCTCTTTCTCCATCACGCTATGATTACTGGACAAAGCTATTGAACATATATTTCGAATTTTCGGGAGAATCTGACCATGCTTACAGCACGACTTCTTTAATACTGTCAAGGTTAACAGAGATATCACTCAACCTTGTACTCACTGTTTGGTTCCGAGTGGATGGTTTCTCCAGCTCTATTGTGGCGAGGAGAGAAATTACAGTGTATGTGGGATATGGTAAGGGAAATTGTAAGCGCTCTTAATCGCCTTCCAAATACGATGAGATCTAATCCGTTAGCCTCTAGCACAAATGACGACATAATGATTTGTTCTTGGGATCTCTTACCTTCTTGTCCACATAAAGCTAGGTACTAAGTGATAGGTATCCAACACTCACTTCACATCCAAATTAGTAGAAAAATGGACATGAAAGCTCAAAACATAGTTACGGATCAAACTAGAAATAATACATCAAAACGAGAACTAATAAGAATTAAATATATATTTATATATATTGAACCTAAAAATGTTTAAGAGTTGTTTTGGTTGAGGCTTCCCGCACGCGCTGCCTGCTCCCCTATGCTCCTACTGCAACTCTGTCTTCATGGCCCCAGGAGGGGGTCCTGAGCCCGATCCCCCTCTACCTCCTGAAATATTTGCCTTCAAAAGGTTGGTGACCAGCAGCATCAAGCGACCACCAAGCGACCTGCAGCAAATTTTTTTGAAAAGACTGGAAGAGATCCCCACAGTGGATTGGTCGACTGAAGAGCCTTGTAGAGCGGTGCTTAACCTTGTAGAACACTGGCTTATTGGGCAGTTCAAGGGGCTCTAGCCCTCGCCAAAATCTGTGGAAGCCCAGATCCAAAGGAACTGGACTCCTCTCATTAAAGATGGCATCAGAAGCTACTTTGTCAGTAAGGGTTTATTTGTTTTTGTTTTTGAAGCAGTTGAAGATAGGAATTTGATTTTTTGAAATGGCTCATACTTCATGGGCCCTCAGGGCCTGTACTTGAACCAATGGACCCCAGATTTCGATCCAAGCCAAGGTGTCCCATCGGCTGTTCTGGTTTGGGTTCACTTTCCCCACCTTCCTCTCCACTATTGGAACCCTAAATCTTTAGAAACCATTGGTAACGAACTTGGGAAGTATATCGACGGAGCTAAAAGAAGAGATTAGTTCTCTTGTGCTCGAATCTGTGTTGAAGTCGATTTGGAGGAAGGCCTCCCTAAGGCTATTAAGCTCACAGTGGCTGACTGGACTCACATCCAAGAGCTTGATTACTAGAAACTCCCATTCAAATGCTGGTTTTGTCATGGTTATGGACATTTTTCCAGATATTGAAAAAATAAAACAATGGAGGAGATAGATACCTCCAAAGAGGAACAATGGACTCAGGTGCATAAATAGGCCTCTAATAAACTGAACACCAGAAAAAAAAAGGAAAAGTAAGCCTACAGGTAATGTTGTCCCTTCCTTGACGGCACAAGGGGAAGGAACTTATGTCTCTACTAGCACAGATGTAAACTCCAACCCCTTCGATATTCTAAGCACTCTAGAAGAACCTCAAACTGCTTCAGAAGTTGAAGTGATAGAACGGCAGCCAAAACCAACAGAAGAAAATAAAAGACAACAAGAAACTACCTCAACACAAATTGGATCCCCAAGAGAAGATTCCACATCCCCGACCTATGCAGAAATGAAAAGGAAGAAGCCCCCTGAATCCTCCGGATCTTCGGATGAATAAACATTCGAGCGGCCCTTGAAAAGAGTCGGGAGGAAGTCACACAGAGTGGCAAGAGAAGAAGAAGATGAGAAGCAAAAAATGCAAGGTAGCCAGTCCATGATTAAGATTTCCATAGGCAGAAACAGTCGACCCAGGATTCATAAAGGCCACCCCTCTCCAAGTAAATAATGTGTATTGTCTCTTGGAATTGCAGAGGCTTGGGGAATCCCATAAAAATGGAAGCAGTGAAGAACCTCCTGAAATATGATACCCATGAGATCCTCTTGCTCCAAGAGACCAAAATAGAAGGGGCAACCCTTCTAGAGATTAGTAAAGACAAATGGAAAATAAAAGCTGGGAAAGCAGTCAGTGCAAGGGGTACTTGTGGTGCGTTGGCCACTCTCTCGGAGGCTAATAAATTCCATCTAGTCAGCTCCTTTGAAACGCAGCATTGGATCTTCACCGAGCTCTAGCATATTGTTAGTAAGACCTCCCTTTCTCTCTTTAATATTTATGTTACGGTCCTCTATATCGAAAAAAGGGATTGTTGGCAAACCCTCACTGATTTCCTTGAAGCCTAATCTCCCAAGAATATATTCCTAGCCGGAGACCTCAATCTTGTCTTCGAACCTAAGGAGAAAAGAGGAGGAAATACAAGAAAAGACCCCATCCTCCCTCTTGTCGAAGAGCTGATCCTAAAATGGGACTTACTATATTTTAAACCCAAATTTGGGCTCTACACATGGTCAAACAACAGAACTGGGAATGAGCATATCTCTGCCCGACTTGACAAATTTATTTTTCAGAGCTCCCTCCTCTCCGAGAAGAATATAATCTCCTCCAAAATTCTAGCTAAATTTATTTTTGATCATAAACCTATCTTCCTACTGCTAGAAGAAGAGGAAAACTTGGGTCCCATTCCTTTCCAGTTTAGCCCTTTATGGACTGAAAGGGATGGGTTTTAGGAGACTATATCGAAAGCTTGGTCCACCCCAGTCAGTGGTTCAACTAGCTATGTGTGGGAACAAAAATTCAAAGCCGCTAAATCAACGTTGAAAGAATGGCTTAAAAAACTCTCTTATTCATCTATAATCCTTAGAAAGCAGGCCACCGAGAGGTTGCTTGAACTGCAAATGAATATGGAACAACATGATATCACTTCCTCATAAATACAGCTTGAAAAGGCTTCCCAACAAAGCTCTTTCCAGGCCTTCAGAATCAAGGAGGAGACCTTGAGGTTTAAATCCCGAAATATTTGGCTCAAATCTGGAGATAAAAATTTTGCTTTCTTCCACAAGCAAATCCACACCCGCCTCTTGAGAAATCACATTGCAAAAATCACCTCCACGTATGGGATTGTGCATAAAGGAATTGCTGTGATTCGGGAGGCTACTATCTCTTACTTCCAGCAGCTTTATATTGAAAGTGGATATGATAATGAGGATTAAACTTCAAAATTCCTCTCTCACATCCCAATTCTGATAAAGGAGGAGGACAATCTCAGTCTCCTGGGAACCTTCACGAAAGAGGAAATCAGCAAAGTCATCTAGGCGATGGATCCAGACAAAGCCCCTGGTTCGGATGGGTTCTCCATTCACTTCTACAGATTATGTTGGGATATTATAAAGGCTGATTTGATTCGAATGATAAAGGGATTCCAGCAGAAATCCAAAGTGGGGGGGGAGCACAAACTCAACCTTCCTCGCTCTGATCCCTAAAGAAGCGAACCCTATCTCTTTTGACCGTTTCAGGCCAATTTCGCTCTGCAATGCTTCTTACAAGATTATCTCCAAGCTCTTGGTGAATAGGATCAAGCCTCTGTTAGAAAAGCTTATTTCTTCCAATCAAGGTGGTTTGTCAAAGGAAGGCACATCTTGGACAATGTGGCTCTGGTGCAAGAAACCATCCACTCCATCCTTCAACACCACGAGAAAGGGATGTTCATCAAACTAGACATGGCGAACGCCTTTTACAGAGTAAGACATTCCTTTCTTCTCCAAGTTGTTTCCACTTTCGGTTTCATCTCTACTTTCAGTAGCCTAATCAATGCTTGTATTAGAGAGTCGTAGATTTCCCCTTTGGTAAACGGCAGGTCAGTTGGTTACTTCAAGGCATCGCGGGGCATAAGACAAGGATACCCTCTCTCCCCCTTCCTATATATCTTGATGGTCGACTCCCTTAGCTGGAAGTTGTCATCAGAGAAGATTAAAGGCTCTCTACCAGGAATCAAGGCCACGAGAGGCACTGAGCCAATCAACCATGAATTGTTTGTAGATGACTCCCTACTCCTATGGGGGGGGATTCCATTAAGATTTCAAGGGCTTTTAAAGAGGTTATCCACAGCTTCTGTAGAGTCTCTGGAGCCCTAGTAAACAAGAGAAAAAGTGCAGTTTACAGCTGGGAGATTGACCAATAAACCATGAATCGGATTGCCGAAGTTCTTGGATATGTGGGTTCTGCTAGCTCGGATAAAATCAAATACCTGGGCCTTCCTTTGACTTAGGGTATTAATAAGGCCCTTCATTTCAATGTGATCCTTAGCAAAATCAAGTAAAAATGAAATTTTGGGGTGGGCGATGACTTATCATAGCTGGAAAGCTTATCTTGGTGAAATTTGTCCTCTCCTCACTCCCCTTATATTAGGCTACATTTCTCTTGGCCCCTAAATCAATTATTGATTAGCTCTCAAAGCTCCTAAGAAACTTTCTATGGCATGGCGGTAAGGGAAACAAGAAAAAATTCCATTTGGTTAGCTGGGACATAGTGAAAAGAGCTTTTTTAGATGGGTGGCCTGCAAGTAAGAGATCTCAGATTGGAAAATCTGGCCTTGGGAGGGAAGATGAGCTGGAAAATCCTCTTGAACCCCCAACATCCGGTAAGTCAAGTCCTTATCAAAAAATATATGCATGGTCTCTCCTTGTTTAATATGGATGAAGGAACAGCTCGGAAGGGTACCACACTTTGGAAGCTCTAGAGCCTTAGTTTGGAGTTCTTCAAAGACCACCTCTTCAGAATCCCGGGCAGTGGGGAAAAAATCCAGCTTTGGGATGAAAATATAATGGGTCACTCTTCTCTCAACTCAGTTCAAGAAATTGCTGATCTGCGGGAGTGGCTCATTAATCATGGGTTTAGCACTCTCGTTGGCATTTCATCCTAGGATGTTGTTGGACGCTGGCTTGCTTGGAGCATACTGCGCCCCCTAGATAGGCTCCTCCCTTAGCTATATTTCCTTTTAGCATCGCTTGCTGGCCTCGCTCCAATCCATCGGCACTCTCGGGACAAATGGGGTTGGGGTAAGACTGGTCAGTACTCTACTACGCTTGGGATTGCTGCCCTCCAACACAACATTCCCCTCCACTCCCCATCTCTGGGGAAGCAGGTCTGGGATCTCGACGGTCTTCCAAAGGTAAATTTTTTCACATGGCTCCTCATCCACAAGCGTTTTTTGATAGGTGAAAACTTGATTAAAAGAGGTATAGTTGGCCCTCACAGATGCCCACCTTGTTGCGCAGTGCTGGAATCAATGGAACATCTGTTCCTGGATTGCGATTTTAAAAATAATTTTTGGGTGAATGCGCTACATGGGCTTAATGTCCAACCTCCTTCATTGGGCTCGATTTCAAACCTTTTCACTTCGTGGAAGGAGAAATCACCACATGACCTTTGCAGCAAGTCCCTGTGGAATATCATCTAGTTCGCAATTCCTAATTTTTTTTGCTGCCAAATTTGGCTATACAGGAATGATGCCATATTGAACAGAAAATCCTACTCCCCCATGGTGGTGGCTGCAAAGGCGAAAGCCTTGCTAATTGAGTCCTTGGCGAACCTCCACCACAAGAAAGATAGTAATCTCTCCTCTGACATGATAAGCTAGATTATTGTGCCTCTGGAGCCTGTGCTCAATTATAAGTCATCCTCTCTCCCCGATCATAGTCCAGAGTGGAGGCTGCGGATTCCTAAGACTGAATTTAAAAATTGGTGGAAGTCCTGTGACAAAGCCACAATATTTTTTTATGGTGCTTCTAAGGGGAAACCTGTTGACATCTAATCCTAAGGGCTTGGCTGAAATTGTATATTATTGTGATTTAGTAAATAAGGAAGGCCAAGAGACATTTGGAAGTGAATCCCAATAGCCTCACCTCCATGTATAAGTACACACACAATCTCCATCTAATTCATCTTCAGTTTTGCGGAGTTACCTCCTTGTCTGAAATGGTATCAGAGCCAGTTCCATTTTTGGCATTCCTACCTTTGGTGTAACTCCCTCATGTTCTGCATTTTTTGCAGACTGTCATTGTGCATTCATTTTTTTTGGTGCTCCTGGAATTCAGTCTCCTAATGTTCCTGCGATTCTACAATTCTAGAATAATTTTGCATTTTTTTTCTACACATTCTGCCTAATTTTTTTTCTGCACACCACTGTGCAATTTCAGCTCAAATTCTGAGCACATTTAATTTTACTGTGCAATTTTTTTTTTACAGTTCCTCGCCATTTCACACCCTCACACACTCCACCTCCCTTGCAGCACCTCGGCCTCCCTTCCCATTCCCTGCCCCCTCACACAAACACTCCCTCACCCCTCGGCCTTCCCTCACCCCCCTTCATAGCCCACCCTCCCGCTCCTCATTCCCCGACTCGTCCCCTCCATCCCTCACAACTCATGGCCTTTGGCCCACCCCTCATAGCCCTTAGCTATCCCTCACCCATCCCCTCCTATCTCCCTACTCTCACCTGCTCACCCCCCCCCCGCCCTTACCTCACGCTCTCCCCGCTCACGGCCCCTCGGCCCCCGCCCCCTCACACGCTCACCCTCTTATCCACTTACCCCTCCCTTCCCTCACGTTCTCCCTGCTCACGGCCCCCACCCCCTCACACACTCACCCTCCCATCCGCTCACCCCCTTCCCTCAAAGCTCTCCCCGCTAATGGCCCCTCAGCCCCTGCTCCCTCACACACTCACTCTGCTCATGGCCCCTCGGCCCCCACCCCCTCACATAGACCCTCGACCCCTCCCTCACCCATCCCCTCACGCAGACCCTCAACCTGCCTTCCTGTTCGAGCCCTCGGCTTGTATGACCCTTTTCAAATTTATTTATTTTTACAGCAAATACCCACCCCAGAAAATGCCTCCCCCTGCCCTGGTAAATACCTTTCCTTGAAAACAGCTCCCCCATAAAATACCTCCCTTGGTAAACACCTTCCCCAGAAAACACCTCCCCCAGAAAATACCTCCCTCAGATAAAACCTCTGTTTGTCCACAAAAAAAAAATACAAAAAAAAATAAAAAAATTGTAGAATTTAAACCAGAATTGAGTTTTTATCGTGACAACAAAGTATTTTTTTCTTCAAAAGAATGCATTCTCTCATATCTATTGTAGGATTTGTTCTCTCCGGCAAGGAGAAATATCCTGAATGGTCTCGGAAAATCAAGCACACTCTCATTTTTAATGAGCTGTGGAGAGGAATTTGTGAAGGAGAAGGAAACCTTCCACCAGCAAAGCCTACTTCAGACAAAGAGATCGTCATTTGGAAAAACAAGAACTGTAAAGCCTATGCCTTGATTGCAGCTTCCATAAATAAAGAGGTGAGTCATCATATTACACCATTTTCGAATGCTTATGAAGCCTTGAGCAAGATAAAATAACTCTATGACTCACATTCAGAAATTGAAACTATTCAATTAATGATTAAGATGTAAAGTCTTGAATTGAAAAATGATGACCCTCTTGCTTTAGCTTCACAAGTAAGATCTATCATGCATGACATTAATAAAACTTGTGTAGAATTTGATATACCTCTCATAGCATATGTTAAGGCATTGTATCCCACTTACTCACATTATCTTGAGTGCTTGCAAGCAAGTGGAAACCTCATGAAAATCACCTTGTTTCCCTTGAGAAAAAGTTTGCCGAAAGAGAGAAGGCTTTTGGAAAGATGAAAGCCCCTCTGTCTTCTAAAGAGGTTGTATGCTTTGCACATAGAGAAAAGAGTCATGCTCAAGATTCTTCCAGAGGAAGAGGTGGCCGAAGAGGAAGAGGATGAAGAAATTTCAGAGGAAGGAGGGGCAGACAAACTCAAACTGAAAAATCTGATCTTCATTGCATACGCTGCAATAAAGACTGGCATGATGCATCTACATTTAAGCTACCTTGGGATAAAATTGAGCAGCAAAGAAATTAGGAAAAAGGTAAAACTCATGATAGAGGCAAAGGTAAAGCATTTGAATCCACTCATTATGTTGTAACACATTGTAATAATGGAGTAACTGAAGACTTGTTTGATGTTTCATTTACTTCTTGGAGAAATTATTGGTTGCTAGATTTAGGAGCATCGTGTCCCATGACATTTTGAAAAGATTTTTTTGAAGAATTTACTAACAAATTTGATGGAGCAGTATACTTCGCAGATAAATCCAAACTCAAGCCATCAGGGCTTGGCACAATCAGGCTTAAGTTTCCTGGTCTTCCAGATCATCTTCTACATGAGGTTTTATACCTCCCTGAGTTGAGGAGAAATTTGTTGTCCTTGGTCCACATACGCCAGCAAGGACACTCCATTCACATGTTTGATGGAAAGGTTGAGGTCAGAAAAGCATCAGATCACTCACTTTTCATAGAGGGAATAGAAGAAGGAAGACTCTTGAAGCTGCAAGGTTCCTTTGCTCATGCACAAAAATTTGCATTTAGTTCACATCATGATGAAGGTACATTCCCATCAATTATTTTATGGCATTCTAGATTTGGGCACTTAAACTATGACAACCTTCAATTGTTGAATAAAAATGGTGTTAATAGACTGCCTACAATTCCTAGGAAACTTAAGCAATGTGATGCTTGTATTCTAGGAAAGCATAGCAAACAACCATTTCATGATTCACATTCCAGAGCACATAGAAAACTTGAGCTTATTCATTTAGATTTATGTGGCCCTATGCATGTTGCTTCTACAAATGAAAATAAATATATGATGACATTTATTGATTATTACACCAGAATGTGTTGGGTTTACTTATTGAAGAACAAATATGATGCTTTTCAAACATTCAAGAATTTTCATGCATGGATTGAAAATGATGCACAAACTCATATTGGCTCTTTGTGTACTAATAATGGAAAAGAATACACTTCAAATGAATTTGAAAATTATCTTCGTCAACATGGGATCAAACATCAAACAACTGTGCCCTATAATCCCCAACAGAACGGTGTAGCTGAAAGAATGAACAGGACAATTTTAAATATGGTTTGCTCTATGATGTTTTTTAAGAATGTAAAATTGATGTTTTGGGCTGATGCATTTCTATGTGCTGTACACATAAAGAATAGGTGTCCTTAAAATTCAATAAAAAAAAAAACTCCTTATGAAATGTGGCATGGCCACATTCCTTCGACAAATCATTTCAAGGTCTTTGGTTTCACCTGTTATGCTTTCATACCCAAGGTAAAATGGAATAAAATTGGTGCTGAAGTCGAAAATGTATCTTCTTGGAGTATGACAATACCTCCAAAGGATATTGTCTCTATGATGAAGTCAATAAGAAATTTGTAATAGCAAGAGATGTCATATTCCTTGAATCTTCCAAGACTAACAATGTTGTTGAGCGACAACTTGATAGCCTGGATATATTCACACATGCATATTTTCAAGAATTTGATATTCAGATTCCACATCTTGAAGGGGGGATTCCTATACTGAATCAATCTGTGGAATAATTTTCCGAAGCACTCTCTCCCCCACATGAAGAACCAACCATGGATGACACCTTGAACAATGTGATTTACAGGATTGAGAGATTGAATCTTGATTCAATTCCAACTCAGTAAAATGAGTAGCCTATGCCATCTCAGAAAGGTCCCCCCAAATGACTGACAAAGACACTAGAAAATGTTTGTCCCAATGAGGTTGGAAAGACAGGAACAAGAAGTTCCACTAGACAAAACGAAGGTGATGTAGATAATTCTTATTCACCTGTTGATATGGATATTTCTTATAACTGTGAATTGAGTTTGTCTATGGATCATGAACCAACTTCCTTCAAAGAAGCCGCTTCTCATGATGAATGGAATGAAGCAATGCAAAAGGAGTATGATTCCTTGATAAAGAATGGCACTTGGAAGTTGGTTGATCCTCCTTTGGGAACCAAACCAATTGGCTGTAAGTGGGTCTATAAGAACAAGTACAAAGAAGATGATTCACTTGACAAGCACAAAGCCAGGTTGTGGCAAAAGGTTTTGCACAGAAAGAAGGGGTCGATTATGAAGAAACTTTTTCCCCCATAGAAAAATGGGCCACCATCCGGACACTCTTTGCCCTAGCAGCTCAGAAGGGATGGAAAGTCCATCAGATGGATGCAAAAACCGCCTTTTTTAGTGGAGATCTAAAGGAGAAAGTTTTTATGTCCCAGCCAGAAGGATTTGTTATGAAGGGCCAAGAACACAAAGTATGCAAACTTATAAAATCCTTGTATGGCCTCAACCAAGCACCATGAGCCTGGTATGAGAAATTAACTAAGCATCTTCTAAAACTTGACTTCAAAAATTTTGATCTTGATGATGCAACTTTGTTTGTTAAGAAAGTTGGAAAAACAGTTGTATATCTTGTGGTGTATGTAGATGATCTTTTGATGACGGGGAATAATGAGAGTTATATTGCATCCATAAATAAAGAATTGAAGAAAGGTTTTGAAATGACTGATTTGGGTTATGTTCATTACAATTTGGGTATTGAAGTAACTCAACATCCTAAATTTATATTTCTTTCTCAAAAGAAGTACATCGGAGATCTTTTGAACAAGTTTGGCATGGATGAATGCAATCCCTTAACCACTCCAATGGAACAAAACTTGAAGCTCACATCGATTGAAGGGAAGGAATTCGAGGATGCAACGAAGTATAGACAGCTTGTAGGAAGTCTTATCTGCTTGACTACCACCAGACCAGACATCTCATTTGCTGTTGGAATCCTCTCCAAGTTTATGCAAAAACCTTGTGAAGGACATTGGTCTGCTGCAAAAAGAGTTCTAAAGTACTTGAAGGGGACTCAAGAATTTGGACTCAAATATACACAGATAGGCGATTTCAGATTGATCGGATACTCTGATTCAGACTTTGATGGGGACAAAGAAACTGGGGTGTCTACTTCAGGTTATACCATGAGTCTTGGATCAGGAGCTGTCTCATGGAGATCACGCAAATAGTCAGTTCCAGTAGATTCCACAACCGAGGAAAAATATGTGGCAGCAACTGAAGCAACAAAGGAAATTGTGTGGCTCAAGAAAATCCTAGAATATTTACAGATGAAACAAATGCATTCAACACCACCCATGATCGACAACACTTCTGCAATAAAGTTGGCCAAGAACCCGAATTTCCATGATAGAACAAAGCACATCAATACAAAATACCATCTTATTCAACATCATGTTAAGGCCAAAACCATCCATCTACGTCATTGTTCCACAAATGAGCAGACCGTGGACATATTCACCAAAGCGCTTGGAAGAGAAAAGTTTGAAAAGTTCAGAACGATGTTTGGACTCACCCACATCCCTTCAGATTAAAGGGGGGAATATTGACACCTAATCCTAAGGGATTGGGTGAGATTGTATATTATTGTAATTTAGTAAATAAGGAAGGCCAAGAGACATTGGGAAGTGAATCCCAATTGCCTCACCTCCATGTATAAGTACACATACAATCTCCATCTAATTCATCTTCAGTTTTGCAAAGTTACCTCCTGGTTTGACAAACCCGGGTATCTCTGGAGCTGGGAGGGTTATCTATCCCTGAATTGGGCAGAGTAGAATCAGTTTCAGTTGGGGCCTTGGGTAGAACTCCAATATTCAAGTAGAAATATTAGCACTGCTCAAAGCCTGCCAGATTGCGCAACAGCACGGAGAAGAGGACATAGAAGTTTTCGGAGACTCATAAATCCTGATCAAGATCATGAACATAAGAGATCAATTCAATAACCCAGCCCTCAATAAGACTCTGTAGAGACTCAGAAAAGTGTTACAAAAATACACTTTCGGCTCCTTCTTCTATATCCTCCGAAATTTAAACAAGGAAGCTGATGCAAAAGAAAATACAGGTTTCCTCTTGGCCCAAGGAGATCTCTCAAAAAACGACGATGTCCCAATTTGGTTTCTGATACCTTAAGAATCAGTTATGAAAGAGCAGAACCCGTCTCCAAAGGAATTTTGGGAAAAAATAATATGTATCAAGGGTTGATTAGGTTACGGCCCGAACTATTTTCATAAATAAAAAAAATATACTTGTTCTTGTTTAATATATATATTAAACAACTCCTTCCATATCCTCCGAAATTTAAACAAGGAAGCTGACGCAAAAGAAAATGTAGGTTGCCTCTTGGCCCAAGGAGATCTCTCAAAAAATGACGATGTCCCAATTTGGTTTCTGATACCTTAAGAATCAGTTATAAAAGAGCAGAACCCGTCTCAAAAGGAATTTTGGGAAAAAATAATATGTATGAAGGGTTGATTAGGTTGTGGCCCGAACTATTTTCATAACTAAAAAAAATATACCTGTTCTTGTTTAATATATATATATATATATATATATATATATTAAAAATTTAAATTTAAAAAAATATATATATTAAACTAAAAAAAAAATTTATTGAAAAAACAAATAAATTAAACTTAAAATATAAAAATTAAATTAAATATGATGGTGGTGGTGGTGGTGGTGGTGGTGGTGGTGGTTAATGTCCACTGAGACCAATCTTTGGTCTATCAGACCTAAAGAAAAGAGTTATTTAGTTCGATTTAAGATTTTATTCCTATGCTCAAAAAGCTTGGAGAGAAGCCTCCCGAGCTCACTATAATTTTGACATCTTAAAAGGTTAGGAAGATTAGTATTGCAACAAAGATTATGAAATTGAGCTTTAATGTGGTTGTACGCGGGGCACTCTAAGAGGAAGTGAATTTCATCAAGGGTTGATTAGGCTGCGGCCCGAACTATTTTCATAAATATAAAAAATATACATGTTCTTGTTTATATATATATATAAATTAAAAAATATACATATTGAGATAAAAAAATTAAATTAAAAAAAATAATAAATAAATTTTAAAGTAAAATTAAAGAAAAATAAAAAATAAATGTAAAAAAAAGACTTTTAAAATTAAAATTTAAAAAAACTAAAAATTCAAAAATGGAAAAAAAAAAAATTCAAAATATAAATATTAAATTTAAATAAAAATGTTACATTTTATTTAATTAAAAAAGTAATTAAAAAAAAAACAAAATTCAAATAAATTAAAAAAATGATTAAATGAAAGTAAAAAAAATAAAAAATCTAAATTTGGTAGCCTAGGTGGCAGTGAGGGTTGGTCGCTGGGTGGGTAGTGTGCTACGTGCAACCTTCCCGCTTGCCTAGCGATCGGTCCCCGCCATTAGAATCGACCTCCTACCCAAGTGGCGACGGGGACTAGTCATTGGGTGGTCCTGGAGGTTGCACGCAGCCCCGTCTCCACCTTTACGACCAAATTTAGATTTTTTTTTAATATTTTTTTTTAATTTATTAAATTTTAATAAAAAAAAATTAATTAATATTCCATTCTTTTTTTTTTCTTTTTAATTTACTAAATTTAATATTCGTTTTTTTAAATTTAAGTTTTTTTATTATTATTTAATAAAATATAATATTTTAAATTTTAAATTTTAATTTTAATTTTTTAAATCTTATTTTAATTTTTTTTTTTTAAATCATTTGTTTTAAACTTAATATTTTTTGGTTACATATTTTTTAAATTTTAAATTTTTTTATTTTTTATTTTTATTATTTTTATTTTTATTTTTTAAATTGAAAAAATGTTTTTTATTTTTTATTATTATTATTATTTAAATCAGATTTTTGTTTGTTTTTTTCAATTATTTTAAAATGTTTTTACATTTTTCTTTGTTTTCTTAATCTGATTTTTTATTCTTTTAAAATTTGTATTTTAATTTTCTTTTTAAATTTTTAATTTTTTTTTTTTGGAATTTGGTTTTCGTGATCCATAAAATGTATATAAAATATTTTGGTGATAATCACATCTGAGCATATTTTGTCAAAATATGCTTAGATAAAATTATCACCTAAATTTTTTTTTATAGATTTGTATTTTTATTTTTTTCTTCTTATTATTATTATTATTTTTAATTTAAATTTTTAAATTTAAATTATTTTTTATTTCTGTATTTTTATTATTTTTTATAGTTTTAATTATTTTTAAATTTTCTATTATTTTTTATCATTTTTTTTTAATTGTGTAGTTTTTTTCTAATAACTTAAAAAAAATATATTTTTTTGATGTTTTTTTTAGGTCGCGTGTGCTAATTTGAAAGATGAATAAGTGAATCAGAAGGAAAAGATCACTATGATTGCTGGTTGTTGGGCCACCCATCTAATGTCGTCTTTGTGCCATGTACCCTTTTTTCATTACTAGTCCATATTTTACTCGTTAACTCCATGCAAGCTCCATAATCTACATATTACATAATCTAGGAGTCATTTAGATTGAATTACGCAGTATTCATGCTTTAGTCACGAATGTCGGAAACAAATTTTTATTTTATTTTCTGTTTGTATATTTTTCCTTTTTTATATTTAATTTTCGATTTTTTTTTTCATGTTTTTTAATTTTATTTTTGTGTTTTATTACCAACATGAAAATCACCACTCTGAACAAAAATGGTCGATGCTACATTGTAACATCCATGTAAATCATTGTAATTTACATTTTTTTTAATTACCATGTTTTACAAAAACAGTTGTATCAAGAATTAGTTATGGAAAAATTTGTTATGCCAATGCCTTTCTCCATAATGAAGAGAGTGTAAGTTTCGCTCACCCTGGCAGATCCGAAATCTCAATTCTTGCAACTGAGAAACTGATATGATTTTGAATAGTGGGATCCCTTGCTAGATTGCTTCAGTCTGCATAGAGAGAGCTGAGGATTTGCCCTTGGTTTCTCCTTGGTCATTTACCCGATTTTAACTACATAACAAGAGAGAAACGTGCCAAACGAGTTTGTGTTCACCGTTCTTCATGAGGAGAGCGAAGCCACAAGTATTATATGCTACCAAAGTTCGCTTGGGCATGTGACTTGATTATCGTGCCAGTGGAAAAAAAAAACAGACGGTTGCAAAAGAGATAGTGAGTGCTACAATCTGGCAGAGAATAGCAATGACAAAGGAAATATTCAATTTTTAATTCAAAGAGGAGGGAGATACGTGAAGGGGGTCACGCTGGCTTGAAATCTCTGCCAAAATTCTGTCTTGAAGTCTGAACCTAATTCGACTTGCCAACAATAATGTTGAATCAGAAGGAGAGAGTCGACTACCAAGATAAGTAAATTTGGTTAAATTTCTTTATTAAATTAAATTTTTCTTTGTGAGTTGAAAGATATGAATAAATATTATATATCATATAGTTTTTCTGCAAAAATATTATTAGAAAATAGAAAGAATACTAATGATTTTTCTCATATTTCTTGAGATAAGCTACATATACCAAGAAAATGGTATTTCATTAGTTTATTGGGATATGAATGAAACAAAATCATTGTTGACTATTTTCGAAAGAATGTATTTATCTTGGGGGTAGAAGATAAGTCCATTGTGTTAATTCTTTTGCAAAGGTTTGCAAAGGTTACATGTTAACTTTGTTATTATTTTAGAAAGGTCTACTAGCTCTTATGCCCAAATAAGGTTTAGTTATGGTACTTTATTTTTAAAAGAGATTTTCTTGATTAGATTAAAGAGGGTAACTCTTTAATAAAAATATTTACATAATATTGTATAAGCAAGAAAATAGAAGATGCATGTCTTTATTTTAAAAGGGATTTTGTACTCATTTAGTTTAGGAAATGAGAACAAATCCAAGGTATTTTCTTGAGAATGAATATAGAGGGTAACTCTTTGAAATATTTTCATGTGTAGTGAAGAAGGAAAGAGAAGTTTCTCACATTAATATTCTATACATTAACCATGTTGTAAATAGTAATTATTTAATAAATCCATGGATATTTTACCATGGTATTGGTAAAGATTAATTAATAAATCCATGGATAGTTTCATAAATCCAAGAATAAGTTTACCATGGTATTGGTACAGATTAATTAATAAATCCATGGATAGTTTACCATGGTATTGGTAAAGAAATGTTGAGCTTTCTTAATATTTAGGAGAATATGTGAGTACCTTTATGATATCAAAACTAATATGTTAGTTTATGTTTATTCTTTTGGAATAAGGTCATGCATAGGCATGCAAAATATGTATTAACTTTCATTGGAAAGAATATACATGTTCGTAGGTGGGAAAGATAGCATGTTGTGTTAAATTACATTGGAAATGCTTGTTAGTATAATCTTTGAAAAGAAGACATGTATTTGTATGCTTAATTGCATAGTTTTACAGAAAAGAAAGCATATGTTTACATACTCACTTGTGTTGAGAGTTTCTTTGGGAAGACTCGTGAAGGAGGTTATGTGCTTCGTTGTGTAAGCACTGCTTTAGGGAGACTCTTTTGGAATCAATATGCATTTGCATGCATGGGAGCAACATGTGTTATGTTAGCTTGCATTCCATGTACTAAAAGTAATAGCTCAAGGGTTAGCTATTTTGATTAAATTATGTAAACTGCATGCATGAGCATCATAACTATGTATCAGTTTATTTTATATATATGCTAGGGAGATGTAGCTATTGTCTTACAAGAATGAGTGCTTATGCGACGGAAACATCAGTTAATGTGATTACTTATAACCAGCACATATGAGGTATGTGTTGTTAAAGGGAGAATGTCACGGTAATTTACTTGCATGTCATGAATACACATGAGTAGATGGAGAAACTACTATAGTATAGATATGTGAAATGATTTATTATACTTTATGAATCTTGACATCAATTTATGTTGAAGGTAACATTAGCTGGGTATGATGGTGATATGTATAAAGGAAATATTATGCTTAACCTGGTGGCGGGTAAATGATTATGGTTCATGCAGATGAGAAGGAACTACCGGATGATCCAGTGTACGATGGACCATTATAGGTACATCCATGCCATCAAGATATGAAGATATGAAGACTAGAGGGTAAATGGTATCATATTTATTGTAATGGCTTTAAGCTAGATATTTTTATATTTCCTTGTAAGATTTATAAATGATGGTTAAGGGATGGTCTCCCTTATAAGCCATTGAGTGAGGGCTGATCACCCTCACGAGCGTTTAATAATAAAATTAAACGTTTGTTGGTTTTCACCCTACGGGGTTTCCAGGGTATATTGGTGTTTAATGATGTGATTGATTATTGTGTCAAGTTGTTGATGATGATTCATTTCTTGTTATGATGTTCATAATGGCAAGTATGTGATGACTATAAGAGTGATGAAATGAATGGAAGGTTACATCATACAGTATTATGTTAATGTACTATAATGGAGGTTGTTAATGGTTAAGGAGCTTACTATTCTTATTCTAAAAGGTACACTAGGAATTGGTAAACATTCTATGTAATGATGAGTAAGGAATATTTAATGGCGAATGGTTAGTTACCCATGAGTAACTTGTATAATTTTTTTTATCTCCTTACATTTCCATGTGAAGTTAACGGTGTATGTTACATCAACACTTTTCAAAATTAGCATGAAAATCACTAACATTTTAAAACAAAAGTTCATATTTCATAAATAAATAAAAAAACTTAAAATGTCAAAAATATGTTCCAAAGAAAAAAGGGGGTGATTTTGCATCACCACTTTTCAAAATGGGGTGATTTTTTTGCTAACTCAAAAAAACAAGTACGAGGTAATTGTTTGATTGGTAACTATGTTTCAAGTTAAGAAGAGGAAATAATGTCAATTGAGTTTAAGCCTTTAGCCTGCGTTTGACCATGCTAGGTTTATAATTATTTTCAATTAATAATTATATATTTGGAAAAGAAAATTTTGGAACTAGTTTTAATGTGATTGGTTCATAGGTATAAACATCAGCGTATTAATGTGATTTTGATTTGTATGTTTTATAGGTTATACAATCATGTTGAAAGCCACCATGATTTTTATTTAAGATAATAAGTTGGAAATATATATATATATATATATATATATATATATATATATATATATATATTTATTTTATTTTATTTTAATTTTCCATTTAAAGCCATTGAATAACTCATTTTCCTGTTAATTTTAGGTGCCAGTAGAAATTTTCTTTACACTGCATTTCTTAGCTTTCATTTTCTTTTAATGAAGGTTTTTTTTATTTAATGTGATTATAAAAAAAAGCCATAGGTTTCGAGGACAATGTGACTGTAATTTAAGATGCTTGTAGGAAGATTCTTTGTAGTGTATTTCTGATTTTTTGTTTTATTTTAATGACATTTTGTTAAATTGACATGACTATGGAAGTATCACGCGTGGGATTTGTCTTTAATAACTTGAACACTTGAAGAATCAAAGTAGAGGACTTAAATTTTCAAGTTGAAGCCATCAAATAACTCGTTTGATGTAACAACTAGATATATAAAAAAAAATCATTTTAACCGTAGTTACCATGTATGCTGGTTATCTTAGGAATTGATTTATTTTAATTTTAAACCCCACATATAAATTGTAATTATAACTATAATACTTCATGCTAAAGTGACATATTGAAATTACATAAAAAATTAATACACATAACCTTATAACCCTATGTATAACAATATGGATATGTCGATGGCTCACAAGCTGATACATTTCTTATTTGACCTTATCCTACGATTAATATCATGTTCATATCATATGGTTAATCTGTGGACCTGAGAGTCATAATTTGTCATATTTATTACATGGATTTTTACTAGTACATTGATTGGAGTTTTAATTTGGAATTATTAACCAAACTATGACAAGATTAAATGATTTATGGTTGGATTTGATGCATTGTACCACGCAGACCTTTCCCGCTCCACTTGCCTTTGCTTCATTAAATTAATTTGACATATGTCATCCCTTACCTCTGTTATATCTCTGGTAATGAATCAACGATGGAGGTTTATTGGTTATGGGTTAGGGTATTGACCACCCTTCCAACCCTAACCGCGTCTTTCATTCTTTCCTCGCAAGGCAGCAATCGTTTTCTTTGCAGCTCTTTTGCCACCATTGTTATTGCTTCCTCGAATTTGCTCACGCCCTCAGCGATCTATGTATACTCGGTAGCTTATACTTAGGTATTTCAATGAATCCCTCTAATTTAAGACATTTTAGAAGATAAATGTGCAGTCTTTCCACCAGATTCCTTTGTGTTTTTCTTGAATTTATAAATTTAATCTAAACCCGTATCTTTTTTGCTTTCCTAACTTTCTCTTCATTTGTTTGTTCAAGGTAAACTCGTTTGGTTATTACATTTGAAGACCTGAGGCTGTGCATAAATCATGATGGGGGTTTCAAGATTTCATTCCCTAGAGTTTTCCTTGACATCTTGGTCCCAGCATCCCCAGGTGAGCTTATTTATCACCTTTTATTATGTTTTATTATGTACTGTCTAGACCCTTTTGTCAATATGCGGTTTAATATTTACATTTTTCATTGTAATGTTGCAGAGAGTTACGGTGTCGAGCTTCCCTCTAATTTCATGGTTGAGGTAATTATTTGAATCTCTCGACTTGGTCGTTATTCTTTTTTTTGTTTTCTTGTTGGTTAAGGCTATATTGAAATGTAATCCCTAAGCTTCTCTATGGGTTTTCTTTGTAGGTATGGCTAAGGCTCTCACCCTAGCTATTCTTGCATGTCGGTCGTTATACTATCTTCTTAACGACCATCTTCTTCACTAGCACAGGTACATGGGTCTTCGAACCTGGTTGTTAAATTTTAAGTGAAAAACCCTTCTTGTTCTCTAAAACTATATTATGAGATTCATAGTACCAGTTCTTGTTAAGCCTTTAACGTTTCTGTCTTGTATTACATTTCTGGTGTAACACAATGGGCATCACCCTCTTTGAAGGATATATTAATGTTTGTAAACTTGTCCATTGAGATGTTATTTTTGTTATATGTAAAAGACTCGTAGGCCAATCCCAGAGATAAATTTCTTGGCTTGAACATGCATATTTTTATATCAAATTATTCTTTCTATTAAGAAGTTAATCTGATAAGATTTTTGGCACAGAGCCTGGTAGCATCTAAATGTAACTTATTTTATATTTGGGAATTTGAATCTTGGTATTTTACAGTTATATATATTCTGCTTCTCAATGCATTTATGGAATTTAGTTTGTTAATTGTTATCTAATACTTGCTATGAATCCTTCCTCCTGCATGTTATGATTTACTTATTTTCAACAATATAATTTGTGCAAATTTTTAATTCTTCCATAGCTTTATACTCATAAATTCGATAATAATGAAATTATATTGGTCATATATCGTACTGTCAAGAATAGAACTGTAAAAAAAAAAAAAAAAAACCCTTAACCTATTGAAATATATCCATTGCGCATATGCTCTTAAGAAACATGGTCATGGTGATGATCAAGGAACAGCGCGCAGCCGAGACCTAGCCGCCTTGCTAGTGTTTCCGGCTTCGGCCTCGGCCTTGGTGGTTCTGCCCCGTCTCAAGGCTGTTGCTTCAGTGAGGCGCAGAAGGAACAGCAAGAAGGAACAGCAAGAAGGAACGGCAAGAAGGTACAGCGCGCAGCCGAGACCTAGCCGCCTTGCTGGTGTTGCCGGCTTCGGCCTCGGCCTTGGTGGTTCTGCCCCGTCTCAAGGCTGTTGCTTCAGTGAGGCGCAGAAGGAATAGCAAGAAGGAACAGCAAGAAGGAACAGCAAGAAGGAACGGCAAGAAGGAACAGCGCACAGCCGAGACCTAGCCGCCTTGCGGCGTGGCTCCACGGGGCCCCCCTCGGCCCCTCCTCTTTTTCTGCTTCGGGTCCTATGGCCCTCCGCTCATGATCTTGCCTCTGGCCGACCATGGCTTCTCATGAAGTTCCTTCGGTGGGAAACGATGCTCAGTCTGCGTTCTCCGCCCTCGTCAAATCTCTTCCACTTTAGCGCCCTCGTCCTCCCCTCTCTAAGTTCGTCAAGAAGCTCGATGGCTTGCAAGAGGTTGTTCTGCCTCCAGCCTTGCCAAGAATGGCTGCCCTCTCCCTCGCTGAGAGGGGTCTCATAGGGCAATTCACAGGTTTATGGCCCTCTCCTAAATCTGTTCAACATTGGATCGAGAAAAACTGGGCTGATAAAGTCAATGGCAAAATTTCCATTCGCTTTTGCGGGAAAGGTTACTACACCTTTCACTTTGAAACCAAAGCTGATAAGGACTTAATCTTCAGAAACGGGCCCTATTTTATGGACTCCAGAGGGCTGTATTTGAACAAATGGACGCCAGACTTCGACCCCGAACTGGATATCCCGAGTGTTGTCCCTGTCTGGGTCCGGCTTCCGCATCTCCCGCTCCATTGCTGGGGAGATGACTCGGTTCGCGCCATCGGCAACGCTGTGGGGAAGTACATCGACAGGAGCGAGCCCAAGGATAATATGCAAGCCTGTGCGCGCATATGTGTGGAAGTAGACCTGGGCAAAGGTCTCCCAGAGGCAATCAAGCTGAAGGTGGATGACTGGACACACATTCAGCAGCTGGACTACGAGCAAATCCCGTTCAAATGCAAGGTATGTCACGAGTACGGTCATTTTGCCAACCGATGCACTAAAATTACTATTGATGATTCTAGTCAGCCTGAGAAACAATGGGAAACTGTTAAAAGGAAAAATACCTCTGCCGCTTCGCTTGCTACTGCTCCCATATCTGCTCCCTTCAAACCTAATCATTCCTCCTCGTCAACTCCTCCGCCCTCTCCCCCTAAGAAATCCTTGGAGCATACCAATCCCTTGGAGTCCTCCAACCCCTTCAACTCCATTTCCCTTGACGATGACCCCCCCATCTCCCTGCCTCCAACTCTCGACAGCGCTCTCGCTCCTTCCTCCCCCACTAATCCCTCCCCTTCCTTCTCTCACGACCCTCCCTCTCCTAGATCTACCAGGAGTTCTGTCAAAGAACATGGGGAAAATCTGGATTCTCACAGGAAGCATGGCCCTGGCAGGAGATCAACTAAACAACAAAGAGAAGAAAATGCCCAAAAATATATTGCCATGGGCACTCAAAACCCTATTGAAACCTACATTTTGGGGCAAAACAGCAAGGATGTGGAAACCAAAGTCAAGGGAGGGCGAGCAACTCTCCGTACCCCTCTCACCTAATGATGAAAGTTTTATCTTGGAACAGCAGGGGTTTAGGGCACCCCTCCAAGATTTCAGCTCTGAATGATCTGATAACTCAGGAAAAGCCAGGAATATTACTGTTACAAGAAACAAAGCAGGGATACCAAGAAATGAGAGGGATTATTGATCACCTCAAGCACTATGAAGGAAGCATCAGTGAATCAAGAGGAGCTTCAGGTGGGATCGCTACTCTTTGGAACCATACTGCTTGGAAGCACCATTCAAATACTATCAACCAATTCTGGGTCAAAGTCACTCTAGAAAACCTCATGAATAACCAAAAAATTATCATCTACAATGTTTATGCTCCAAACCATTAGAGGGATAAGGCATTGTGTTGGAATTCTCTCCAAATCGACATTGATAATGAAGATAGCAGCAGCATTGTTCTTGGAGGAGACCTTACTCTCATACTCCATGCCAACGAAAAGAAAGGAGGCTGCTTTATTCACGACCCTTATAGATCGCAGCTGGAAACCATTATGCAGGGCCACGATCTTATTGATGTCGCCCCCAAAAACAGAAGGTATACATGGAATAACTGTAGATTGGGCAAGGCAAATATTATGGAACGACTGGACAGGTTCCTGGTGAATATCTCACTCATTTCCTCCTTCTCCACGGCTTTCTCGGTTATTCTACCCTTTGCTGCTTCAGATCACTATCCCATAACATTAACTCTCGAAACCCACAGTCCCCTAGGCCCCATTCCCTTCAAGTACAGTTCGTTGTGGAGCAACCTGCCTGCTGTAGATCAAATTGTTAGACAGACTTGGTGCCAGCACATTGAAGGATCGCCAAGCTTTATCTGGGAAAGAAAACTAAAAAGGACCAAAAGCGCTTTAAAGGAATGGGCCAGAGACCACTATAAAGAGCCGGAGAAAGTCAAAGCTGAGATCAAATATAAACTGGAACAGATTCATCACACCATTGAGGAACATGGGTTATCCCTGGGCCACAAAGCAAGAGAAAGCGAACTTTATTTTCAACTCTACCGTGCCAATCGAATGGAGGAGCAGAAATGGAGGCTCAAATCTCGTCAGTTGTGGCTGCAAGAAGGGGACAAAAACTCCTCCTTCTTTCATAAACAGACCACTGCTCGAAAAATCAGAAACAGTGTCTCCTCCATCATTGACGAGGATGGCCAACTTCACACCTCTCAAGAAGCCATAAAAAATGCAGCCTCAAAGTACTTCAATACGCTCCTAACTGAAACGAGAGAGACTGAAGATTACTCAAATCTGCTGCAATACTTGCCTTCAGAAATAAGTGCAGAAGTTAATGCAGAGCTCACTAAGGTTATTGATGAGGATGAAATTCAAAAAGCCATCTGGGCTCTCCAGCCAGACAAGGCCCCTGGCCCGGATGGCTTCCCCATTAATTTTTACCGTGCCCACTGGGGGATCATCAAAAAATATCTTGTCAAGATGATAACATGGATCCAGCGCAAGAATAAAATTGGAGGCTTCACCAATGCTACTCAGCTTGCCCTCATCCCTAAAGAAAACCAACCCTCAACCTTTTCTCGCTTCCGGCCCATCTCTCTTTGTAACTCCTCTTACAAAATCTTGTCCAAAATCATAGCTACCCGCCTCAAACCCATTCTTCCCTCCCTCATCTCTGAGAATCAAGGGGGCTTTCTTGCAAATAGACAAATTTCCGACTCCATTCTGCTGGTACAAGAGGCTATTCACTCCAGCCAAACAAGAAAAGAAAAAGGGTTCATTCTGAAATTGGACTTAGCCAATGCCTTTGATCGGGTTAGGTATTCTTTCCTTCTTGCTGTCCTTAAAAAGATGGGGTTTGCTCCTCCTTTCATCGACCTTGTTAATGCCTGCATATCAGGTCCTTGGATCTCCCCCCTCATTAATGGCAGACCAGGACCCTCCTTCCAATCTTCACGAGGATTACGTCAAGGCTGCCCTCTCTCCCCCTACCTTTTTATTCTGATGGCTGAATCCTTCAGCCGGGCCCTTGACCATAAACGCCGCACTGGCCTCATCACTGGCATTAAATTTGGGAATGGAGTCAAAAATATAAATCACTCACAGTTTGCTGATGACACCTTGTTAATGGGAGGTGCTTCCAATATTATAGCTCGTCGCTTCAAAACACTCCTAGACAGATTTATGAATTTCTCTGGAGGCATGATTAACCACCTCAAGAGCTGCATCTATGGATGGAACACAACAGCCCACTCACTTCAGAGCATTGCCAGCATTTTTGGGGTCCCCTGTAAATTAGATTGGAGGCACTTCTCTTACCTGGGCATGCCAGTAAGTCTGGGTCCTTTGAAAGCTGAGATATGGGATACTATCATTGACAAAATGAATCGGAAAGTGCAACAATGGGGCTCTCTCTGGCTTAACCCAGCTGGGCGCCTTGTCCTCCTGAAATCTGGTCTTTCCTCATTACCCCTGTATCAATTCTTGTTGCTACAAGCTCCTGTGAGTTTCCACCATAAAGTGGAAGCCATCCTCCGCCATTTTCTCTGGCAAGGGGGAAATACTGAACGAAGGAAATATAATCTCATCAACTGGAAACAGGTCACCCAATCCTATGAACATGGTGGGCTGGGGATACGATCTCCGCAGCTTCTAAACTTGGTCTTCGGTGGCAAGATTGTCTGGAGGTTCATCAACGGGGATTCTACTTGGTGGAAACGTGTGTTGGAAGTCAAATACCTAAATTTTCCAAGGCAGCTCCTCTTAGATCATGATATGCCCATCCGAGCCTGTACCAAAATCTGGGCACTGTGCAAAAAAGCAATCCCCATTCTCGCTGCAAATATCTCTAAGGTTCCCAAGGGGGGAAACAATATAAGGTTAGGAGCTGATAAAATTATGGGCCATCCTCCTATAAGCAATTGGCCTGGAACCCAGCAGATTCTTTCTTACCTGGCCAACAAAGGGATCCATACTCTGGCTCAGATTTCCAAATGGGATCTCCAAACTCATATCTGGATAGGATGGCAACTTCCGGACGCCCCTGAAGAGCTTAGCATCAGTTTGGCCACTCTACAGGCTCATCTCCACGGCATCGCTCCCACAAAACAAAATGAGGAGGACTGCTTTTGCTGGGACCCTTCAGGCACCAGCTATACTTTCAACGCTCCCTATCAACACATCTGCAACAGAGATCACCCGGTGCCTAAATGGCCTCACTGGAAAACTGTTTGGAAATCTGAGACCCTTCCCAAAATCAAGTTCTTCATCTGGTTGCTTTTAAAAGGGAAAGTTATAACAGCTGATAACCTCAAAATTCGTGGTGTCTCTGGTCCCTCTCGCTGCCCAAACTGCGCTGCAGCTAAGGATACTATCCAGCATCTTTCTATAAGTTGTTCCTTTGCCACCGCCTGCTGGAAAGAAGCCTTCCAGCAGGATCTTCTTCCCTGGAGCCGACATAGCACTGTCGTTGAGCTCCTGCATTCTTGGAAAACAAATTACCCCTGGCATCGTAAGAATAATCATGTTGCAAGAAGAGCCTGGAACGCCCTTCCATATACCATGTTGTGGCGTATTTGGCTCGCGCGTAACCAATTAATCTTCAAAGACAAAGGAACTGACATATGGAGATTGCATAGCAAGGCGAGAGGACTCGCTATGGAAACAGTAGCTGCCCACTGTCAGCGAAACATCGATGTGGTAGGGCTTGTTGTTGAAGAGCGGAACTACATTGGGAGCCTGCTCGACCAAAGCAACCGTGACCTCTGCAATAGACCACACAGAATCGACTCCAGCAAAGCTAAGAACCCTACAAGCAATTGGAAACTACGAATGAACGACACGGAGTTCGCTCACTGGCTATCAAGTCGCAATACCTTCTATTTGTTTTTCGATGGGGCATCGAAATCTAACCCTGGCAAAGCAGGGGCGGGCGGCCTCATTCGTAATGCCAATGGTGACATTGCTCTGGCTTACGAGTGGGGTCTTGGCTCCACATCCAATAACCAAGCTAAAGCGCTTGCCCTTTATCAAGGTCTTCTGCAACTTCAAACTCTTGGCATTCGCTCAGCCACTATAATTGGTGACTCGGCCATTATTATCAGCCTTCTGGTTCATAAGCGCACAACAGTCAATCTATCCCTTCAGCAAATCTTAAATCGATGCTACGAACTCACTCAGCGAATGCAGGAAGTTCGGTTCATCCACATCCTCTGTTCCCTCAATAAGGAGGCCGACGCTTGCGCCAACAGAGCCTGCTCTAAACCTCAGGGCATTCTCAGCAGAAACAACGCCGAATATTTTTGCTTTCTTCCATGACAAAGAACGCTCTGCTCTGTCTATCTACCGCGCTTAATGCAGTCATACACTACACGTATTCAATGGTAATCGGATATCCGCCTTCAGCAGCTACTGATCCTATCTCTGTTCAACAAATCAAGAACTATCAGGCTCTTGATGGCGCTCTTTTTCAGGTCCGAAGGTTCTGTTGATCATTTGTTTTACCATGTTTCACAAATGCAGCCTCCTGCTATTCCAATTTGTCCGCATCTATGTCGGATTAGCTCTCTCTACAGTCAAACACAAGCGGAAGGATCAGAAACTGGGACTCTTTAAGGTTCCCTCCTTTTCTGCGTTTCTATCTCAATATTTTGTAATTTTGGAGCTCAGTCTCCCATCTTTCCTTTTTTGAAATCAATACAGCAACCGATTATGTCTAAAAAAAATAAAAAATAAAAAAAGAATAGAACTGTAATTGCTATGAGAAACTAATATTGATTACTTTACCCTTTTTCTATTAGTAGAATTTCTGTGTTCCAGCTATCTGTGTAGGCTTATGACTGGACTATCAAGTTTTTTGGGTTACTTATGTAACCCTTAGTCCGTGTATAGCATAAGAGAGCATGATGAGATGACTTGTTCTATCCAGAGTATCTACTCTGGACTAAACTAACAATTTCTACATTATTACAAATTCTGTAGTGTTATCGGTGTTTTCTTCTATTTAATCTCTTTAAATAGTCTCCACTTATACAAAAGGGTTGTTAGTATGAATTCTTTGTCGAAGCGTACGAAAAAGAACCACTTTAGCTACGCATAACTAATAGCCCTAACAACAATAATGGCTGCAAAACATCTTCAGATCTACAATTAGTAGTTAAAGTGCTGCAACAAACAGATCTATAAATGGAAAGATATTAAGCAGTGAAGTAAAGAGTTTACTCCATGCATCCAACAGACAAGACAAGAACACGATTTTTGAATGAATTTTTATATTACAGGGCACCTGGGAGGAAACAAGAAGGTGTATCCAGATCTCCTCAATGGGATGGGTTCTTTGTAGTCCTCAGCACTTCGGATCTAAGCTTTCTCTCTCTTGTAGATGTAGAAAACCCAATGTAGAAGGTAGAGCTCAATGGGAGCAACAATGGCAGAAAATGAGACCGAGTGTATAGATCCAGAGTGATCTAGTATGCAACAAAAGGTGAAGAATGATGAGGAAAACCCTCCTATTTATAACAAAATATTGGGTCCTTCTAGATCTTGGTGCATGATTAAAATAATGTTAATCACATCTAGATCCACCTCTATGGAATATTTTATTATTATTTGTTGGAGGGAAAGGGTGTTTGACTTGGGTAAAATCCCTTGATTAGTGAAAAATAAATAAATAAATGATTTATTTATCTTTTTAAGGAAGTGGTTGGGATATAATCAAATAAATAATGATTTAGTTGATTAATGGTGGTTTATTTGGTCATATTTAACAAGGAATATTATTTAAATAATTATTCCTAGAAAATAATAAGATAACTATGGGTTTATCTCATTAATTTCTTTGTTTTTGGGTTAAACATGACTGGGAATAATAATTAAATTATGGTTTAATTAATTATTCCTTTTAGGGTTTCCTAATTAACATAGTGAAAGCAGTTTTACTTGGGGTAAAACTGGTCTTACATGGTGTACTTGGGTCCATCTAATGATGAAGAGTTAGATGACCAAAAAATGGTGTAACAGATTGCCCCCCAGCGTGCGAGTGTCAGGAGCAAATCGTATGACCAAAGTACGTTGTAAGAAGACAATCACTAGACAACAAAAGGGTATGTCAGAGAGAGAAATATGAGGTAGATAGTGTGCTGAAGGACTAGACCCTGAGGAGACGAGACTCGCAGGTGCAACAAGTCTTTGTTATGAGAGGGTACCTGTGCTGAAGGCGGCGGGGGAGGCATACCTATGCCCGCCGTGACAAAGTACAAAAGAATAGTGTGTCCAGTGAACAAGGGACCGAACCATAGAGTACAGCTGGCATAATCAAGAGCGAGATAAAAATACAATGAATAGTCTCACATACATGCTGTGCCTGGGATAACAGCCAGGACTAGTACAATATCATCTGAGTACATGAGATAAATACAACCCAAATGCCCCCTGTAAATGGGGAAGGGCTCACAAAATCTGACTGATACATGCAAATCATAGAGGTCCTGCAAGTGGCTAAGGCCAACATCATCAAAATCTGGAGCGGCATCAAAGGCTGCAATGAAGAGGTCATCCGGGCATGTGGGGGGCTACCTGCAGGGCCACCCCCTCATGAGGGCTGAGACATCTCACACACGCTCGGGAATCATCAAGAGCTGCTGCTGGGTCACTGGACTGTCCAGTATACGAATCTCGATCATGCTGAAAGGAGCTGGAGAAGCAATCAAGTCAAAGGGAGGTAAGAAATCCCCCTGCCTGATCCGAGGCACCGAACAAAAGTGGGAGCTGGAACCAAGGTACACCGCCCTCTAGACCTTGCTTCTGGAATAAGTGTGTTGAGGTCGACAGAAGGAGGCCCACCTTAGGTGAGGCAATGAGAGATCCTCAACTAAGGCACGAGAGAATAGCAATAGAGCGACGGACAGACTGACACTAATGATGATGGCGGAAATGGGAAGGGTGGAGTGGCGAATGGACGACTTCCCTTGTTAGAGCATAAAGGGCATGAATGACATGGCAGCGACTGACACAATATCGAATGGGACAGGGGACAGTGGGGCTGAAGGTTATGAGATGCGACACAAGAGAGGAACCAAGCAAAAAGAATGGAGGGCTATAGTAGGGTGTAAAAGGATGCAGGATAGACTCCATGAATGCAATGATGACTCAACTCGGATGCTCTAAGCAAGGGCGACTAGATAGTGCTGCCACACAATAAAGGCCCCAATGGGGGGTCATAGAAACATGAGTACAAGGTGGGCACTCATGACGAAAATCAACACGAACATGGACAAGTAAGGGGGCGATATGGTGCCCCAAGTACAAGTGTCGTAAGTGAGGAAATTCAATTTTGAGGAGCGGTGAAGTGACCCTTCGTGGAAAAATGTGTCCGGGTGAAGTATCAAATCACCAAAAACTAAGTAAAACCCATTTGAGAGCTCGGTGAGATCTATCCAGCGGTGTTGACGGTTCGTCGAACGGGGCTACGGTGTGGTCGCAGCAGTCGAAAGAAGAAACAGGGGTTCTCTTTTAATGAGGCTGTTTTCCCTCCAAAATCATTCATTTGCTATTGTTGCTGTGGTGAATGTGGAGAGGAGAGAAGGCCCTAAATCTTGCGGCGAACGTAGCGGACAAACTGACCGTTGGATTCGAGATCTGTCGATTGGAGGTAAGAGGCCTAACCTTGCTCTTGCATTTTGATGGATTAGATTTGCAGTTTAGGGCCCAACACCCCAGAAACAGCCCCTCCCTCCTCTCTACGGCTGGGTCGCACCTTTTGGGGCAAAAGGTGCGACCCAGGACGCAGGTTTTGGGGCAAAAGGTGCGACCTGGTCCAGAAATGGGCAGAAAGCTGCGACCTGGGAGGGGAGGGGAGCGTGATGCTGTTTGATGGCTGGGAGTTGGGTTTTTGTGTGTGGTTATGGGTTGCCCGATCTGTGCCCTGACAAAAAGAATGTGTTTGTGCAGGTATGGCAGAGTTACGAGTCAACTGGAGAGAGAGGGATCTGGGAACACTTCGGGCAGAGATCCAGGCGGATCAGGGCGTCCGTCGTGCATTGGCCAGATTTGGGGTTCTCAAGTTTGTGGAGAACCCGTTGATGAGAGCAGGGGAATCATTACTGGCCCGGATGATCAGTTACTGGGATCCAGATCAGGAGATCTTTGTAGTGCAGGGGCACAGGATCGAACTGACGGTCCAGGATGTGTATTTCCTGACCGGCCTCCCACCATTGGGGATAGTGGGAGACACGCAGCCAGTGTTGCCGCGGGGGCGGCATATCATGGAGTTTGTGGAACGCCATTGTCGACCGGGTTTCCAAGTCAAGGGACTCGGATATCGATCGGGGATCTAGAGAGGCTAGAAACCCGTGCAGTGGCCGCAGCTGTGCTGCGAATCCTGGGCACCCAGGCGTTCCATCACATCACCGGTGGGCGGATGATGATAGTGGAGAGTGTGTTGAGTGGGACCTACTTTGGGTGGGCCCAAATGATGTTGGTGTCGCTAAAGCGACAGTTGTCGCTATGCAAGCGGCAGGTGAATCATGATTGCTCATATGGGACTTTGTTGTGCGCCTTCTTCTTTGAGAAGATCCCGACCTTGAGGCCTCGCGTGCGGCTTCCAGATGGGGGCCCGAGAGAGCCCAGGATGCGTCGTTGGGGACGACTACTCTGCAAAGGAGGAGGAGGGGCGGTCGGGCGAACATTTCGACCGGAGTTTTTTGCCCATTGGGATCAGATGCCGTTGTACATAGACGACTACCCTTATAGTGGGATGAGCTACTGTGGGGATCCGGATCTGCCACTTCCGCCTGGTCGAGTCTGGGGGCCCGATGGTAAGTGACAACTTGCTATTCTTATATGGGCATGTTTAAAGTTTTTTTTGAATAGTAAATAATGATACTGATTCATGGACTTTTGGTATGCAGATATAGCACCGGTAAAAACCGGCCGGATATATGGGACGACCGGCAGCGTCTGGAGCTACGGGTCCGAGTGGATCGAGGGCAGCGCAAAATGATGGTGCAGCTGCCCTACTGGAGGACATCCGCCGTAGATGTGAGCAGCTGTTGACCGGAGTATCAGAGCGCGGGTGGCAGGATTTAGACGACCAGTACATAGAGTCATGTGTTGGTCTCCCCTCGGAGTGGCGAGGTATCATGCGGCGCATGGCGATGGCCGGTCAAACTATGCGTGATCTACATGCTGCAGGGGCAGAGCCATTGGCCCGGGAGCCTCCAGATAGTGATTAGGGACATATGGTGCCCCCTTTGATGTATGTAGGGGCAGGGGGTGCTTCCTATAGTGTAGGGAGGGGCATATGGTGCCCCCAGTTTTTTGTTTTTGGTTTGTAACATGCTATGGGCATGTCGGATGTATATGTGTGGGGGGGCGTATGGTGCCCCCAGTTTTTGGAACATGCTATGGGCATGTCGTATGTATCAGAGTAAAGGGACTCATCAATATATGGTTTGCGACACATATTATGGATATGCATCGTCTTTTGATGGTTGATTTAATGTTATTGTCATGTATGAATTGTGTGTGATAAATGCCAATCTAGAACATGGTTTGCAATACTATCTACGTAGTGATTCTGGTCTCTGGGTACATGGTTGAAAGTGATGGTTTCAAACGCACGTATTAAGACTTTCACTCGTAAGTAGCGTCGAAACAGCACAGGGTTATGCACACGATAAACACCATTTAGTTGCATGACAAGAAGCAAGGAATCCAAGCGAACGTGCAGGTGGCGAATGCGATGCACCAAAGCATCAGCTAGTAGGCCACGCACTTCATCGTATTCGGCCTGATTGTTGGTGGCAGAACCAATGCATACCCCGTTAGACAGAACGAGGTCATGCAAGGGGGTGAAGATGGCCCACCCTGCCGAGGCAAGATTCCTGGAGTAGCGACTTGCACCATCGGCGTAACCGATAAAGGATGTGGACGGGGGATGCGCAAGGTGGTGTGACAAGACAATACATGAGGGGATGAAAGGAAAGGACGGCAGCGTGAGGGGGCAGAAGTCATCGAGCGGAAATGGCGGGGGGAAGGGGCAGGATGAGCAAAACTCAAACAAGGTGATGTATGAGGGCTATCGGAAACATGGCGAGGACTCGGGCTGCGAAGGTCAACAGAGACACCAGTGGAGTGATCTCGAGTATCGAGGGACACAATGGGGGAGGCGGCAGACGGGCTAGGTTCCAAGTGTCGTGCAGAGGAGGACAGGTAAAGAATGGTGACTGTAGACTCCGTCATCTGGACATCAGGGGGGGGAATATGGATGGGATCAGTGGAATCCTCAGGCTGGGCTGCAGCATACTGCGCGAGAATGGGAGAGGCGGATTGATTTTTTTCAACCTCATACTCGCGGATTACCTCAAGGGAGTCACGGTAATGCGTCAGGTGAGGACAATGATGGGAGTAGTGGCCATGGACACCGCACAAAGCACAAGGCTTGTTGGTGCGGAGAGTCTTGGGGTTCTAGGAGACGGTCGAAGCAGGAGTGGGAGTTTCAGGGACCGTAGTGTCGGGGAACGCGACTTTTACCATGGGGCGAATACGGGGTAACTCGGGACAAGCATGAGTGGCATGGCCGATGACATCACATAAGGCACAAGGCTTCGAGGGTGGGGGAGGAGCCGAGGTGGTTGTGGTGGTTTGGTCTTTGGTTGCCCCCCTGCGGGCTTTTCCTTTCTTCCCGGGAGCCGACTCAGCAGGAGAAGGGTCCTGTGGAGGTGCTGGGGGCACGTTGGCTATGGAGGAAGCGAGGGGGACCGGTTGAACCGGTGTCAAAGCCATGTAAGGTTTGGGGTGACCAGCGGGGGTGGCGGCTGGGGGGTCAAGGTACCAAACCGGAATACCCAAGGTCAAGTTAGGGAGAGAAAGGGTGGCCATGACGGGGACGGAATATACTCCGGGAGGGGGAGCCAAGAAGGGGATCTGTCCAGTAGGGTAATGACCAGGAGGAACGGCTCCAAGATGGTTAAGGCCGGGAGGGACCGATCCTGGAGGATAAAGAGGTGCGGGGGTGCCAGCTATAGGGGGAGGGCCAGAAAGGGGAGGTCTGGCTGGCTGAGATGGATGGCTAGGAGCGGGTTGCGGAGGGCGGGGAGGAGGGTGCGGGCTAGCTGAGGCAGGCCGTTTATGGGCAGCCTGAGATGATTGCATCATGCAAACATTAGACAAGCTGGGATCAGTAACGGGAGGGGGAGGAAGGTGAGGAAAAGTACCAAGCAAGGTGGAATCTTTATAAACGCCGGGGGAGACACTGGTCAAGGAATCGACAGTTTGCTTGTTGGCTACAGAAGAGATGGTCGTCTCGGAGGAGGACTGAGACGATGACTCATGATACGATAGCTGGTCAATGGTGACTATCTTCCTGTTATGTGGAAAAGACATCTTACGGAAGACCGCGGATGGGACAACAGACATGGCATAGGTGTAGCTTCGCCCCAATAGGATGTTGTAGTCTAGAGGGGCGTCAATGACTTCGACATCAACGCAAACAGTCTTACCGGCGAGGGTGATGGGACAATTACGAAACAGGCCAATAGGCTGGGAGGCATGACCATCCCACGCTCGAAGAGTGATCGTGGAAGGGGCCAACTCAGGGGATCCGAGTTGCTTCCAAACCGAAGCGGACATCACACAGGTGGACGCCCCCTCATCAATTATACACCGGGATACAGTGGTGTTCCGGATTTTGACTGGGATTTGGAAAGCAACAGAAGGAGGAAGAGGAGGGTGGTCCGATTGAGTGGCGTCGAAAACAATCATTTGGTCATCAGCAGGATCAACAGCGCCCCCGGCAGATAGTAGAGCCTTCCTTTGAGAAGGGCACGACTGGAGGAGTTCCAGTGTGGAAATGGCAGCAGGGGATTGTGCCAAATCATCTACTATACTGTGCGATTGAGCGGCTCGACCGGAAGCAGCATTTCGGCGTAATGGACCCTTTGGAATCTTTGGGTGAACCTCAACTTTGGGTTGAGGGATGTGTAAGGGGCCACTGGATGTCGAAAGAGGCTCTGTAGAACCTGAAGATGGGGGTTCGGGAGCAGACTGAGCAGGGGGCTTGGTGTACTGGCGAGACCGAGTTTGAAGGTGAAGGTCGACGGAAGGGGACGGATCGGAGTGCATCATGAGGATCTGGTAGTCAGAGGAACCAGAAATGGACGAGGGTGTGGCGGCATAGCTGTCAGGGGGGTGGGTAGCCACGAATCCCTGTTGAGGGAAAGGATCAGTGAACACAGCTGGCTGGGTAGTGGCCACATTAGGAGGAGCGTGAGGGGAGGCGTGTTGTCCGCGCAATGTGGCTTGAGACTCCCACATATGTCGCATCTGGGGTAAGAGAGGACAATCGTGAGTGTAGTGACCGTAAACACCGCAACACGAACAGGGCTTGTTTGTGCGAAGCGGCCTGTCCGGCCTGGGCGGAATGCCCTGAGGCTGGTTGCTAGTGTTAGGGTCCTGACCAGAAATGGGTCCTCGGTTACCAGGGGCAGATGGGTTCTGGTTGCCTCTCCGCCTTCTTTGGGAAGGGGGATTAAACGCACCCTGCTGCGCAAATACTTGCCCTGGAGGGGGTTGTAAGGGCTGTTGCAGGTGGTGAGGAGGCAATGGAGGCGGAAACGCATATGCTGGGGGAGCTGGCGCACCAGGCTGCGGATAAAAGTAAGGGTTGGGTTGGGCAGCATTGAGGTAAGCAGGAGGTTGGGCAAAAGGAGGAGGCATGCCGTATCCTGGGTACATGTTGCCGGGAGGGGGCAGAGTGCTAGAGGTGCTGGCCCCTCCCTGAGGGAGGCCATGGCTCATAGGAGGGTGAGCAGAGGGGTGGGAAAGAGATCCAACAATACAGTCGGCGGAATGAGATGCCCCCGGGGCGTTAGCGCCACCGGGCCTGGGGATGTCAGGAAGAACGGTATAAACATAACCAGATTGAGCGTAGATCAGGTCATACTTTAAAGCTATTTGGAGGGCGGCTTCTTCAGATTGAGGAAAGTGAGAGGCGACATCTTTGCCGATGGGAGACGGGAGAGTGCGAAGGAACCAGTCCATGTAAACCCGATCTTCAAAGGGAGGGGCTCGACATAAGCTCAGTCTTCGTCGCCATTCCTGAACATGGGCAGAAAGGCGTGTGGAAGAGGATTGCTTAAATGAAGTCAAGAGCTCCGTACCAGTGTCGTATCGGAGAGGGAGCTGGAAGTACGACAAGAAGGCTTGGGAAAGAGTCTCGAACGTGGTATGGGAGGAAGTGGCCTGCTCGACATACCATTTAGAAGCTTCGCCGGTAAGCGTGCGTTGGAACAACCGAAGACGGATGGAGTCATCGGTAATGGAGTTGGAGGAACACCACATGTGGAAAGACAGGACGTGATTGGTTGGGTCTTCGCCATTAAGGCCCTCGAACTTAGGGATATCGGAGGGTAACTTGGTAGGCATAGTGGGCCAGGTAGTATTATGGTGAATGGGGTCGTTAATCAACTGATGGAAATCGGGGAGGCTGAGGCCTGCAATGTACGGCAGCACAGGGGTGGCCGGAGTAGTGGTTGTGACGGTTCCGCTAGAAGGAGGGCCGGTATTGGGGCCGCTAGCATTGGGCCCTGATTCAGACATGGTGAAGGTAAAAGGGGGAGAACCGGGAGGAGAAGGGGGACCTGAGGAATCGGGAGAGGAGTCGGAGTGCGGACTCGAAGGTGGACTGGCTCGACGACGACGGTGCGGAGCAGGTCGATCAACCGGGAACTGAGGATGAAGGCCAAGAAGTCTCCGGGAAAGGCGCCTTGGGGGCGCAATGATGACAGGAAGAAGGAAACCGACAATGGCAAAAAGGGGCAAAATCAAGAAGGTCAAGGGCAGATAAGGTGCAGTGACGATTGATTTTAGAGTCTTTGCCAGGCGGTGTAAACCAGGCGCTTCTTCACTTAAGGTCAGTGTGTGGTGTGCGTTAATTTTAATTTTTAAACCCTTTCAGTTGTTGAGAGCAAAAAAGTGTGCAACGTAGCTGAAAATAAACCTACAGAGAACAGAATAAAAATGCTGAAATAACAGAAAAATAACAGCTACATATGCATCTATCAAACCCAAGAAAGTGGGTCTCTAAAAACTATGCTGAAAAGAAAGGGGAAAAACTATGGAAACACACACAAACGAAGCTCAACAGATCTAGGGTCAAAGGGGACAGAGATCCGGAGGATAAAGCTGCAGATAAGGGGTGCAGATCACGGCCAAGAGACAGGGGCAAGGTGGCTGGAAAAAAGGGAAATCAGCAAAAAGCCGGGAAGGGAAAGGCAGAGGCCTTTAGGGGAGGTCCAAACAAAACGACAAGAGGTGATTTGAAAGGACAAGAGGCTGATTTCGATGGATCTGGAAGTGAGGTCACAGATCTGGAAAAAGAAATTTAAGAAGCTACAAAAATGACGAGTGAGAAACAGTGAAACTCTTCCACAAAAAGTGGAGGTACTAAAGCCCTAAGTGAGTTCCCCATAGATAGTAAAGCAGAGATCGAGATCTTGGTCGGCGAGGTGCTGAGGCAGTGGAAAACCTTGGCAGAGGCTGCAGCAGAACCCAGAAAAATTACAGAAAAAATGCTGGAAAAAAGGCAGGTCGCAGGTTCTGACCTGATCTGAGTTGAGGTCGCAGGAAACAGGCCAAAAGGTGCGTCCAGGTCGCAGGTTTTGGGCCAAAAGGTGCGACCCCCCCATTCCGGCTGTTTCGGCGGCAGATTTTCTGAAAAATTGCCGTCTCAGGTGCGGCTGGTGTCGCTTACCTGCGCAATAGGGCCAGAAACACACGGAAGTTAGAAATTTTAGGTTTTTAGGGTTTTATGTGAGAAAAATGACATGAAAAGAGAAAAACTAGGCAGCTAAAAAAGAAGCCCTAGGGCCTGAAGTAGCTGGATATGCAGGAATATGAAAAACGACAGCGGTCGTAATTTAAAACCCGTGTGGAGTCGCCATTTGTTATTATGAATTCTTTGTCGAAGCGTACGAAAAAGAACCACTTTAGCTACGCATAACTAATAGCCCTAACAACAATAATGGCTGCAAAACATCTTCAGATCTGCAATTAGTAGTTAAAGTGCTGCAACAAACAGATCTATCAATGGAAAGATATTAAGCAGTAAAGTAAAGAGTTTGCTCCATGCATCCAACAGACAAGACAAGAACACGATTTTTGAATGAATTTTTATATTACAGGGCACCTGGGAGGAAACAAGAAGGTGTATCCGGATCTCCTCAATGGGATGGGTTCTTTGTAGTCCTCAGCACTTCAGATCTAAGCTTTCTCTCTCTTGTAGATGTAGAAAACCCAATGTAGAAGGTAGAGCTCAATGGGAGCAAAATGGCAGAAATGAGACCAAGTGTATAGATCCAGAGTGATCTAATATGCAACAAAAGGTGAAGAATGATGGGGAAAACCCTCCTATTTATAACAAAATGTTGGGTCATTCTAGATCTTGGTGCATGATTAAAATAATGTTAACCAAATCTAGATCCACCTCTATGGAATATTTTATTATTATTTGTTGGAGGGAAAGGGTGTTTGACTTGGGTCAAATCCCTTGATTAGTGAAAAATAAATAAATAAATGATTTATTTATCTTTTAAAGGAAGTGGTTGGGATTAAAAAATAAAAAAAGAATAGAACTGTAATTGCTATGAGAAACTAATATTGATTACTTTACCCTTTTTCTATTAGTAGAATTTCTGTGTTCCAGCTATCTGTGTAGGCTTATGACTGGACTATCAAGTTTTTTGGGTTACTTATGTAACCCTTAGTCCGTGTATAGCATAAGAGAGCATGATGAGATGACTTGTTCTATCCAGAGTATCTACTCTGGACTAAACTAACAATTTCTACATTATTACAAATTCTGTAGTGTTATCGGTGTTTTCTTCTATTTAATCTCTTTAAATAGTCTCCACTTACTCTAAGGGTGTTACCCTATTTCAAAAGAATGAAGTATAGAATTAAATTTGTACTAATAGGTTACTAAAGAAAATTCCATTTCCACCTATATAAATATATATATTAGCAGGCTTATTTTTCCTGTTATTACCTGCATATAAATTTTTATATCAACGTAAAGAATTGGTGAATACAATTACTACTTCTGTAATTAGTCGAGATTTTTCATTTATTTACAGAAACATCTATTTGTTTAACCAGAAATCATAGACAGTTTCATAGTTTTTACTTTCAAGTAGTCCAGTTACTTATCTCAATTTAGAACTTCTGATGATGTCCTCCCTACCGTGAGAGAGGCTATTACATCCTCGTCTCCCCTATGCTCCACACCAAAGTAGGGCTTAATTAGCATTAATTATGGTTGAGACCTCAATACCTCTCGTCCAGTCTTCCTCTCTTTCCAGAATTCAAGGTTGTTGAGTTTCCACTGGTTCCAACTAGCTCTAGATTGATGCTCTCCCTTCAACCTTCTGACTCTTTTTCCCAAGTCACAGAACCCCTTTTCCTCATTAGGATTTACCTTTTATCCTCGGAGGAAAAGGTAACTGCTTTTTCCCAACTACTCTGGAATTTTGAATACTTCATCATCATTCTTTATGGAAAACATTCCATAATTATTTTCTTTATTTGAAACAGAAATAACCATGTTCATTCATTTAATAACCACATGTTATTAAATATGCTCGTATAAGTTCATGTGCACTTCATTTATGTGTTGGTTTTCTTTAATGGAGGTTTTGTTCGCATAATGTGATTGTGGAAGTGTCAGGAATGGCATTATCTTAGTATATATTTGAAGAATCAAAGTAAAAGACTTCAATATTCCACTTAAAGCCATTAAGTAACTCATTTTACAGTTAGAAAACAACTGATTTCCTACTTGATGAGGATTATGTAGTAGCACACATCTATCCTTAATATTTTCAATAAAAGTATATTCTTAAATCAACAGACTAGAATTGGACACATATGTCATTAATATTTTCAATAAAAGAATATTCTAAAATCAGCAGACTAGAATTAGACAGAAAGATCAATTATGTGCACACAGTTACATGTTGTTCTAAATATTTTTATTATATAGCCTTGCATGGTTGTCTGATATAACCATTTATGCGTACATGTAACTAATATAAATCTTACTTTAACTTAAGGCAGTGTATTCATTTTATTTTCAAAATGTCTAATAATTTATATGACATTTCTAATTATAATTTGTAATTATAATTTATTTTGCTAATAATAACTACTAAAAATTTGATTCCCAAACTAAAACTTATTACTAATTAAAAGTTTTAAAACTTTATTACAGCTTCAACCTCTCAACAATCCAAAATCTAATTTACCTATATTTTAACTTATTTCATATTAATTTTCCATTTTCTTTTCTTTCTATTTTATATAACATATATCATAATATTAAAACATTCAAATTATTACATTATATCATAATATATTAATAAAAAATTCACCTTATTATATTTTATTAATACTACACTAATATAGACTTTTCCCTTTAATTTTTAAATACACACTATAACATGATTTTACAATTTTCTCACATTATAACATTATCTCTATTATTAATGCTATATAATAATACTATTTCATTATTATTATATATAATAATACTACACATTATTACAGGCTTTATTATAAAATGTTCCTTTTATTTTTTAAATTTTTAAATATTTGTTTTTTTCAAATATTTTTATTCCACGAGTAAATCTTTCGTTCTCTTACTTTTCCTTCGTAACTATGTATTTATTATTCTTTTCCTGAAATCTTATTCTTGATGATGTATTAGGTTATTGGATTTGTAATTTCTACTTGTTAAAACGTCTAATGTAGAGTTTCATTATTTTATTCTCATTTTTTTCTCTTGAATTTTATGTATTTAAGATGTATTAAGTATTTAAGATGTATTAAGTATTAATGATGTATTAGGTTATTGGATTTGAAATTTTTACTATTAAAATGTCTATGTAAAGTCAATTTAGGGAAAAAAGAAAAGAAAGTCAAAAATAATGTCTAAATGTATAATGTGAAAAAAGAGTCAAAATTAAGAAAATTAGAAATTATGTTTTTTTGCAAATGATTAAATGAATATTTGAATTCATTTGAATATTTGAATTCATTTGCTGCTAATAATTTTGAGAGATTTAATTTCCTTAATAATGGTTCACCACGTGGATTGAAATGATCAATATAGAGGATGATTCTAAACATGATGTCATCAATTATAATGACAAATTTCTTGCTAACGATTATTTTGAAATTAATTATTTTTATGAAATTCGATGAAAAAAATTAAGCGCATGTTTATATATTATATACACATGTCAAATATCCATGTTGATTAACAAATTTCTAAACCCTGAATAGACTTCTTTTACTATGCGATGAAAAGTATACGACTTCTACCCTGACTTGAAGAGATATGCTTAAATATAGGATGTCCATTGTGATTGCTCATATCAACTAGAGGAGTAGTTTTTTTGGAATGAATTAATATTAAAAATAAAATAGTTAGTTGAAGATTTTTTTGAATATAATGTATAAGTAAATTTAAATATTTAATAAAAATGTAATTTTATATTGATAAATGTGTTTATTTTGGAATAAATGTTTTAAAATTTTAATTTATTTATCAATAATTATTAGGTTAATGGTAAAAATTTAACTTCTGCATAATATATTAGAATATTTTAAATAGTATGCACAGATTAAAGGATCAAAGATTGAGATTTATCTCCAAATTAATTATTCTCTTTTTATTATTTTAATTAAATTGATTAATTAAAAAAAGTAAATGAACATGAGTGATGGTTTTTTAGGCATTTAAATTTAGTAAACCACGGTATTGGTCGTTAGTATTTTAACAAAGTCTATTTATAAGTTAAGAATCTCCATAATGAAATGAAGAAAATATCCATATTTAAGAATCTTGTCACATGTTTTTTTAAATGTATATATAATTTTAATACATATATTTATTTTTAATAAATAATAATAATAATAATAATAATAAATTTTATAATTTATTTAATTTTTAAGATTTTTTTAAATTTTGGCAATGTGAGATGTATTATGAGGAAAGTGTTTGATACCTACGGGTGTTTCTTAATGATTTAATTTATGTGGATGCATTAGTTAATATTACAACTAAGTTAATGGAATTGATGTATAAAGCTCTTTTGTTCATAGGACAAAAGATCCACTTTTCTGACAACTATTTGATTGCTAAAATCTATATAGATGTACATACTGTCCCCTTGGTTTTGAATATATTAGAAAAAATCACATGCTCTTAACTATTAAACCTATAATTAATATAAAAATTAAAATATGTTATAACTAGCCATTGCACCTAATGTTGCAAAGGAAACGCCGTAAGGAAGATGCTAGAAAGAGATCAATTGTAATTAATTTGATGTGTCCTTATATATAAATTTTAAAGTCATTGTATATCAATATATAGAATGTATATTGTTTGTAATAGACATAGCATTTTCATATTAAACATTGCATTTTCATATTTGAAAAGAAAGTTATGGTAGAATTTTTTGAAGATATCCTGGACTTGTAAAACAATATTATTTCTGAAATATGGAAATGTAAAATTATTGAAATGAATTATTGAAGTTTCTTTTAATTAGTAGGTGTTATAATACTATATTAATATGACACTGAAAAGAATACATAATTATATTGTTGAAATATGTACAAGATGTAATGGAAAGGTTAGTTGATGGCAATAATTTTCTATTATGTGACATTTTAGGAATGTACAATGTTTGAAATGTACATTTGAAGAGTGTGCAATGGTTGAAATGTACATTGCATTTTAATATTTTGCAATAAAGTTGTTATTTTTTGTAACAAAATGATTGACTCTGAGCTTGTCGAAGAGTTAGGAGATATGCCGAAGTAATAAGGAACAAGACAATTTTATTTTTATTTTTTTAAATTAGAAGAAATATTTTTTTTTGAAAAATGGAAATTAACTTGTTCAAATTGACTATAATAAGGTTGTATGTGAATTCTATCATAAACAAATAATATTGAATGAAATTGAAGTTACCTGTAATATGGAAATTGAAAATGTTCACTCGAAGATGCAGCATCATATAATTCATTGCACTATAACATCTCCACATGAAAAATAATCCATGCATAAGAGTGCATGAAAAACAAGTGAATTTTACTATTTTTTTAATTAAAAATATCTTTCCAATCAAATTGGCTAAAAATACCATATTTCATGTTTGAAGAAAACACATGAACACAAAGTATCACTAATAAGCAAAAATCTTCCAAAATACTTGAAACACAAAAAAAATGAAATTTTGAAAATAATGCTTAAACTTGAGTTGTAAGGACACACCATATAATTCACTGCACTATAACATCTCCACATGAAAAATAATCCATGCATAAGAGTGCATGAAAAACAAGTGAATTTACTATTTTTCTAATTAAAAATATCTTTCCAATCAAATTGGCTAAAAATATCATATTTTATTTTTGAACAAAACGAAAAAAAGTATCACTAATAAGCAAAAATCTTCACCAAAACACAACACAAAAGAAAATGAAATTTTGGAAATAATGCTTAAACTCAGAAAATGTTGAAAAAATGTTGAATATAATTCTTTTAGATTTTTGTTATACAAATTATAAATAAATAAAACAATCTAAAAAAATAAGGAAATAAAACTAAATTGAAAGTTAATGAAAAAATTAATCAATATAACAGTAATATTGAAGTATAAATGACCATTCCAAATTTCCATAATCTAAATACTATTGGCCATAATTGTTTCTACAAGTCTTAAATCCTTCATTTCCTAATGATGAGACCAGCCCCACTTTATTTTCTTGGTCCAAACAAAAATACCTAAATCTATGGAGAATTTTATTGCATATTAATTTAAAAATTTAAGGGAGACTTCCAATGTTTCTCTAACTATGAAAGCTAGATATGATGATGAAAGAGGAGATATTATTTGAGGATAAATCAAGGATTTACAAACCTATAATTTGATTGACAACTCTAGGAAAAATAGTTAAACAACAGAATCAAGAAACGAATGTGATGGATTAGAGGATACGAAAGGGACCCCTAAATCTAGCAATGAAGTAGCCCGTCTATAGCTTTTTGACCATTCAGTTTCTCCTTTCGATTTTGGGGCTAAATATTTTTACTCTAGTCATTGCAAGAAATTATTCTACAACACAAAGGATAAATGAAGGATTTACAAACCTCTAATTTGATTGACAACTCTGGGAAAAATAGTTAAACAACAGAATCAAGAAATGAGTGTGATGGATTAGAGGATACGAAAGGGACCCCTAAATCTAGCAATGAAGTAGTTCGTCTATAGATTTTTGACCATGCAGTTTCTCCTTTCGATTTTGGGGCTAAATATTTTTAGTCTAGTCATTGCAAGAAAGTATTCTACAACACAAAGGACTTGGGTGTACGCTTGAATTCCCACAAGTGAGAATGCACCTTAGAAAAGAGAGGGTAAATAATTCTGGATTTTACTTCTCTCTGTTTGCTAACAATTTATCAAAGTCTTGATTAAGAACAGAACTTAAAAATAACGGAAACAGAAATAAAAAAGCTACAGGTATGTGAAAACCTGTCTCTAGTCCATTTCCTTCTATGCCCTATCTTTTTTACTGCAATTATTTCACATCTTTATAAGACATCCAGAGAAACCGAGCATTGCATGGAAGATTTCTGAGGTGATGCCAAAGAAAAATGACTTGGAGGAGTTGAGCCGAAACGTCGAGTATCGGATCACTCCTACGTGCACTAATCAATTTGAGTTAGTTACCCTTGACCCTGAGATAGAACAAATACTACAATTGGTGGCCCTCAAGCCCGGGCACTTGTTGGCGTTCATTCGGAATTTTGTTGATCCATGCCTATATGTTTATGGTTGCTCGCACATTGGTTCAAGGTTAGATGGCATAAATGTTATTCGAAGATTCAGGAGGGGTTACGATTTATTGTCTTTTGATGAAGGCACTCGATTTGTAGCCTTATATGTTAAGCTAACCTCTGAGTAAATAAAAGCTACAGGTATGTGAAAACCTGTCTCTACTCCATTTCCTTCTAAAAAGAAATCAAATTGAAGTCATGGTTTGGAAAGAGTTGTGGAGTACATAAAAGCTACAGGTTATTCAAAGATTCAGGAGGGGTTATGAGGAGGGGTTACAATTTATTGTCTTTTGATGAAGGTACTCGATTTGTAGCCTTATATGATAAGCTAACCTCTGAGGAAATAAAAGCTATAGGTATGTGAAAACCTGTCTCTGGTCCATTTATTTCTAAAAAGAAATAAGATTGAAGCCGTGGTTTGGAAAGAGTTGCAGAGTACATAAAAGCTAAAGGAAGGCAAAGAAGAAACTGTAAATCTGCTACACGAAAACCTGCATAGAGATGAAGACACCTTCTTTTTAGAAATGAAGCGGGACATGTCAGTGATAACATGCAAACCTATTTGCAGATCCATCGAGGGTTGTGAAGTTCAGAGTGTTTGGTATAGTCACTATGAACAGACTACTCACCACAAAGGGAAGCATACTACTCAATGGGACATAAGAAGATAATAACAACATGCCATTTCCATCAGGCTCAAGAACTCTTAGTATTTCCCAAGCTTTTCACTTCCAAATATAAGCTCTTAGTTCTATAGTTTCAACTGGAAGTTCTAGGCCAGTGGAATTAGGATATTCTGGATTTCATTCCTAAAATAATAACGACAAGGCACAAAATTTCTGAGATTCAGGTTGGATAACCATCGACTACTTCCATGCTAAAGAAAACAGTATACCTTAAAACTAATTCCATGGCTTGCGAGCTGAATGGGCCTGCAGGAAGGGGAACTGGAAAGCACAGTAATTCTATATTTTTGTTTCTACTTGAACCAGCCAAAAGTTATGAAGCTTTAGAAACTAAAGCAGGGAGTTGGAAAAGAAACCTTACTCTGACAGGTAGCTTGAAACCTTCCGACAGCAGCAATTGCAGCAAAACCTAACAGCACAGCACTTCACTTCTCTGACTTCAGTGGAAGCCCTCAACACTTAGACTCAGCACTCAGACATAGCACAACAGCCTTCTTCACTTCTTCACTGGAACAAACAAACAACAGAAGGGATAGATGAAAAATAAATGAAAGAAACACATTTAAAAGAAAATATGAAAACTACCTGCAGTTAACTAATAACTACCAAGCTTGTTGGTTGTTCCAGTTGCGGCTCCTCCTGAAACAAAGGATTTATCATTCTTCCAGTTCCCCCTTCTCTGCAGCAAATGTGGCTATTAGCCTGGGAAGGAGGATGACTCTTGCAGAATAATGTTGCATATTTCATATTAAGGTTTTAGTTATGTTTTATTTTTTAACTGCTTTTTATCTATGTCTGAGCATTCTTCAATCGTTTAACAATGCATCTGACAGTCAGCAATAGTACACATAGGCAAGTAGGAGAGTTGTTTTCAAATAATGACGCCTTACGGCGTAATTTTTTTTAATTAAATTTAAATTTATAACATAAAATTTTATTTCAAAATAAAATTATTTAAAATTAAAAAAAATAATAATAAAATATTAATATTATTAATTAAAAATATTGTAATATTTATATGTAAAGAGAAAATGTTTAAATTATATATATATAATTTTAAAAAATTTAAATTATATTTTTATTATAAGTAATTTAAAAAAAAATCAAAATCAAAATTTTTAAAAATAAAATAAAATCTTATAAGTTTTGTAGTGAAATAAGGCATTGAATGAATTCTAAAATATAAAATTCAAAAAAATTATTCTCTTTTTAAAACTAAAACTATAAAAAATGAAAATGATTTTTGTTTTTTAAATATCTTAGAGATAATCATTATAAATTTCAATTTTAATTTCAAAATATTTATAATGTTAATAATTTATATAATTTATTAATTTACAAAACAAGATTAAAAGTGAGATAAAATTAATGTTTTGATTTAAAGTTCGCTTTAGTGAACAATACTAATCATCAATCATAAAACTTATTATATGAAATTTTATCATTTTTTTTGTAAGTTAGGCTAAACTATATTAAGATCGTAAAAAGAAACTTTATAGAGGTTGTTGTACATATTTACCTCTGCCTGTGAATTTTTGCCCTGCTGCCTCATTCAAATCCATTTTTAAAATGCCACCATGGCCCAAGATCTCATGACCCCGCTTGATACCACTATCTCCGCTCGAAAATCTGCTTCACAATAGTTTAAAAACCCAAATTTAATAATCGGGCCGAGATTCTTAAGAGTTTGACTCCCTCCCGCTTCGTCTTTCATATGACCCGAGTCTGAAAACCACAATTCAAAGCAAGAAGGGGCCTATTGCCTTGACGATCGGACGCAATGCTGGCCGTCCGATCTGGTTTAAATCAACGGTGCGGCAAATCAACTTATATGGAGGGCCCGCACACATAGGATCGTCGGTCTTTCATGGCCCATCATTTTATTGTCTCCCGATGTAAGCGCAGCCGTTGATCTTGTTCCGAGATCGAAGCGACCCTGAGTCAATAGCGATCCTTGCCCTCAACTCAGCGATCAAAACTTCCAAATAACCACCACTCACACCAGCATCTCCGCTCGTTCCGATTGCGATCTCCAATTCGGGTCCCACTCCCTGCGGTCGTGTCATCATAATGCATCAGTGTACACTGTGTTTCTCCTCCATCATCCACATGTTCCGGTGACGTGTCATATTTTATGAACCTTGGACCCGTTCATTCATTGTCGCTCCATTGTGTTCTGCATTGTCACCCCCTGTTTCTCCATTATATTCGTGTGTTTCCTGTCACCCTGCATCTTCTCAATATTTCGCCTAGTCTGTATTACCGATTCCATGGCCGCTGTTGTTTCCACACTCCCTGTCACCGAGTCATTTTTCTCTAATGTTTTGCGGGTTTTGCAGGTTTTAAAACGACTTAGTTGGCGCTTTAACTCTCCGCCTCCGTTGCAAAGATCTGGAACATACTAAAGGACATATCCTACTGGCGAAATTAAGGAAAGAAGCCGAGGGTAGGTGGGAGAGGTGACCGCCATTAAAGAAAGCATAGATATGGATTCTCAGAACTCTCCAGATAAATTACTTCGCATTAAGTCAAAGTTGAATCACAGAAACCGGAGGCCAAAAAGTCTGATGCAGATACAGATTGATCCAAATCTCTTACGGCAGCAGATCTCCCCTCAGCCGCGGGCGGCATATTGCATATATTTTATTATTCCTGTCTTGTATATGAAGAGATTTTTATCTCCACGAAGCATTTATTTCTTAAATGACCCGTGATTCCTTATTCATTTATAGTTAGTCATTCATAAGAGAAGGCGCGAATGTTTTCCGCCATTTTTGGTTCAAACTGAGTCATTAATTGTGCCTCGTCTCCCTCCTCCTCTAGAAGTTTCTGTCTTCTCTATAAATACAAAAAAATAAGATTTTTGAAGGGTTCTAGATTTCTGTCAGTAAACTGTGCAGCGAGAAGGCTTCTGTATACATTTTGTAACATTTATGTATGAAGTTTCAGAGCCCGTAGGGTCTCAGTGAGGAGGGGTTATGACTGTATTGAGGATTCTAGTCTTTGGTATCTCACAGTATGTAATTTCTCTCATGTGTTAATATATTATCTCATTTCATGCAAATTGTCTTCTTGTATCATGTTCTAGAATGCGAGTGGCTCACTAGTTTGGCAAAAGAAGGATCCATCTTAAGTGGTGCCCTTTCCGGAATTAGTCGAGCGCTTTAAATAGGCCGAGAAATGATATGTTATTCCATGTTCACTTTCCCATATTTTTCTCGCTATATTAGTGGCTTAAGGATTCGTAAACTGGTGCGCCCTTCTGCCAGTAATATCTTCTTATGTTTCCTCACTGCACTCATTTCCTGATATTCGATTTCTGTGATATATTATTTGAATCGGCCCCCTTTACAGTGAAGCGGTCTCTTAACTGTCTGATACTTTCATGCTGAAGTTTTACATGATGTTCTTTACATTACTCTTACCTTTGTATCGCCCTTCGAGAGAGATTGACCAATTCAAATCTAATTTCCCTCTTTGTTCAAACAAGAGACAGCAAGTGTGTTCTCTCGGGATCCGACAACCCAAACTAAAGGAGCTCCTTGCTATATTAAGATGTCCTAGGCACTGGTCTATAGCAACTCTAGGCTGTCTCTAGGAGGGTGACAAAATCATCCACAACATCTTTCTGGCGCCGTTGCCGGGGAACGAATTTAAGAATATCAGTTTCCCTGGGTTTTCGACATTTCTTATTCACTCTCTAATCAGGTGAGCACAGAGAGGTGAAGAGTTGCAGATTTCTCACCTTGGCGACTCCTCTGGTCTTTATTTGATAAATCTTATTGGTAGTCCTGGCTCCTCGTAGGCCGCATTTGAGGTCAGATACAGCTCAACTGAAAACACCTTACGTGTCTGACCCAGAGAAAATTATTCATAAAAGAGTTTGGAAGGAGAGGAAGTCGGTCCATGCTGAAAATTCTGAGTGTTCTGTTGAAGATTATCCGCCCTCTTCTTCTCAAGAAGTTAGAACAGAAAGTCCCGAGTTTTATTCAGAGACTCCACGTAGGGGAAGTGCCTGGATAGAAGAAGAATCTCATCCTACTTTCGAGGCTGAAGAGATTAAAGAGGTCACTGAAGTAGCTCCGGTTAACCGTGAATTATTCCCATCCACACCTCAGGCCTTTGTGCAGTATATTCCCATTGTTATTCATACTCCGCTTCCTCCTACTCCTCTCCCTTCATTTGTAGCTCAAACTGTTGTACAACCCCCACATCCTCCAATGGCCAATGTTCCTTCTTTTCTGTTAAAAAAATATGCTCCTCTGGCTTTACCCCAGGTGTTGAATGATATGCCACAGGATTATTTGAAGATTCTGCCAAGGTTTAATGGTGAAAATGATATAGATGCTCAGAAACATCTCGAGACCTTCTGCTCTTTTGCAGAAAATTTGAATGTCGAACATCTGGATGTGGTTTTGAAATTGTTTGTGCAGTCTTTAGAGGGCGAAGCCAGAAAATGGTTCAAGACATTGGCAAACCATTCAATCACCACCTGGGACCAGATGGAGAATGCTTTTCTCAGGAAGTGGGGAGAAAAGAAAGACCAAGGGCAGTGCCTCGTTGAATTTAATACGCTAAAGAAGAAACACAACGAGGGGGTGGCAGAATTTATCAAAAGGTTTAATAAATTGTATCTGAACCTTCCTGCTGATATGAAACCTCAACAAGTTGCTGCCAAAATTGTTTTTATAGCAGCCTTTGATTCCGATTTCGGTTTTTCTTTGCGGGAAAGGATGCCTGTCACCCTGGATGATGCTCAGACGGATGCTCTGGAGTTGGAGGCAAATTTTGCTGCCACTGGTAAGTCAAAGGGAAAATTCGAACAGGAAACAAGAAGAAAAGGTAAAGAAGAGGTTTCTACCTCTAATCAAGAAAAGGATTCAGATAAAATGGACGAGATAAGCAAGATGATAAAGAAGATGGTCAAGCTGGAACTGGAATCTAAGAATGCAGCTCCCAAAAAATATTACAATGCTCCAAACAGAGGATATAATCCTCAGTACAAAAAGCCTCCATTGCAAATATTGCCAAGGGAAGCAAAAGAACAGCAAGATCAGGTACCTCATCCCTTGTACCTGGAAGGACCAGCAGATGAATCCACTGGAGATGCAGCTTATGGATTAGAAGATTCAAATCTGGCTTTTTCACACAATGATGATATGGAGTGCCCCCTGCAAGAATAAGATGAAGAGGCAGAGATTGACCATTACTGCAAGCAATTTGCTGATTTCATGGAAGCGCAATTCAACGTCAAATATGATCTCAGATCCTCAAGGAAGAGGACCAGAACTCAGGAGCAAGAAGAGGAACCACCTCAGAAAGAAGCACCTGCTCAGAAGGAATCAGCAGCAAAGAGATGCATAGAAAAAGGTAAGAATCTTCTAAATACCCCCTTGCAGTCAAATGATCAAATTCCTTCCTCTTCCAAAATAGTCAGTCCTCCTAATGCTGAGCCAGTGTCAAAAGAAGTTAAGCCTTCAGTTGAAAATAGGGAGTCCAAAGAAGTAATGATAGAAAAGCCTACATCTGCTTTTAATTTGCAAAGAGAGCTTGAGAAAATTAAGATTCCTGTCCCATTGACTGAGTTATTAAAACAGCCTGCATACCAGTCTCAAGTTTCCTCTTTTATACTTCCTCCCGAAACACCCATTGTGCCTGATAGCTTAAATCTTCAAGAAGAAAGACCCATGGTAGTCTTTGGCCCACATGTCGAGGAGATAGGCCCTTCCACTCCTCCCTTTTATGTGTCCCTAGTCATTCATGACCTGCTGCTACATAATTGTATGTTAGATTCCGGGGCTTCCCATAATCTTATGCCTTTGTCTGTCATGGAGCAACTAGGACTGCAAATCACAAGACCATATAAAGATTTATATTCATTTGATTCTAAAAGGGCTAAATTCTTGGGGATGATAAAATATTTAGTGGTCAATTTAGCTCAAATCCCAGCAAAAAGTGTGGTCATGGACATTGTGGTTGCTGATATCCCAACCCGCTTTGGCATGTTATTGTCAAGGTCCTGGGGTACCAAGATTGGGGGATCAATCAAATTGGATTTAACATATGCTATTGTCCCAGTCTTTGGAGGTCAAGAAAGGAGGTTATACAGGGAGACTAGATTTGTCAAGATGGTAACCAAGGCCGACTGCTCAGATAATTCTCCAGTTTATAACAAAGAGGGAGACTTTTCATGTTTAATGTTGGAAGAAAATCAGGATTATGCACATGAGCCCCTTTTTGGTCAGATTCGAGCTGAGCAGCCTAAAGAAGGTCAGGAATCAGGACTCTGGACTTTGCATTTTGATGGAGCTAATTCAAGAGAAGGCAATGGAGCTGGGGTATTGTTGATTTCCCCTACAGGGAGATGGGTGCCGCTCTCTTTTAAACTGGAGTATGAGGCTACAAACAATCTAGCCGAATATGATGCGCTATTATTGGGACTGCAGACAGCCAAGAATATGGGCATCCAGTGTCTAAAAGTGTTTGGGGACTCTGAGTTGGTGGTAAGGCAGATAAAAAACGAATGTCAAACTAAGCATCCACGGCTCAGAGCATATAGAAATGAAGTATGGGACATGATAGAAAATTTCTTCTCAGCATTTAACATACAGTTCATGCCCCGGGAGCAAAACAGAATAGCAGACTCTCTCGCTGTAGATGCCAGTACTTTCCGTCCTCCTCAGAACCCTCTTCTAAGATATGAAGTGGAGGTACGGTACAGACTATCCATCCCAGATAATATAAAACATTGGCAGGTATTCGAAGATGATGAACAAATGAAAAGATTTATAGAGACTGTGGGAGAATTCTCCAATATGGAGATTGATGGTAATGAAGAGGAAGAAGTTGAAAATATTGCTGAAAATAAGTGGGAAGAAAGAATAGTAGGAAATAAAGTGCTGCAACTGAAAGGTAATGTGATACCTAGAGGATTGGTGCCTCTAGAAAGGTTATTCAATAAAGATGATGTTCCGTTGCAGCCAAACAAAGTAGTAGAAGAAGATCAAGTAGGAGATTTGAATCTGGGTACTTCCACTGACCCTAAGATTGTTAAATTATCTAAAAGAGTCCCAGAAGGATACAAAGAAAAGTATTTGAAGTTATTTCAATCTTACAAAGATGTTTTTTCTTGGTCCTATGAGGACCTAAAAAATTTCGATGTAAATATTATACAGCATAAGATTCCACTGAGGGAAGATGCAAAGCCATACAAGCAGAAGCTCAGACAGATAAACCCCTTGCTGCTTCCCTCAATTGAAAAAGAAATTAAGAAATTACTGAAGGCCAAGATAATTGTACCATTAAGATACTCCGAATGGGTGGCAAATCTTGTTCTTGTTAGGAAGAAGAATGGAGAAATAAGGCTGTGTGTAGATTTCAGAAATCTGAACAGGGCATCTCTCAAAGATAATTACCCACTGCCTAAGATGGATCATATCCTGCAGAAAGTACTGGGAGCATCTAGAATGTCAATGATGGATGGATTTTCGGGCTACAATCAGGTAGCCGTGTTCCCAGAGGACCAGAGGAAAACTGCATTTACTACACCATGGGGAACCTTTATGTATGCAAGGATGCCATTCGGATTAATCAATGCAGGAGCTACTTTTCAGAGGGCAATGGACATAGCCTTTGTCGGAGAACAGGATAAGTTCTTAGTGGTGCATCTTGATGATATCACAGTATTCTCAAAGAATGATGACGAGCATATTGAACATTTGAGAAGAACTTTTGAAAAATGCAGGAGATATGGCCTGTCTCTAAACCCTCAAAAATCTTTGTTTGCATTAGATGAAGGGAAACTCTTAGGGCATATTGTGACTAAAGATGGCGTGAAAATTGATCCTAAGAGAGTCGAAGTAATAAACAGCATTCCTTTGCCAAGAAATAAGAAAGAAGTACAGGTATTTTTAGGCCGAATTAATTTCTTGAGAAGATTCATCCCTAACTATGCAGAGATAGTTAGGCACATAACCAATATGTTGAAAAAGGAAAATGAAGTGAAATGGTCCCAGGAGTCTAGAGATGCATTCACAAGGATAAAACGGGCATTCGCTGAAGCTCCTGTGCTAGCAGGGCCAGATTACAAAAAACCATTTATGATTTTCTCATTTGCTTCACCTCATACCATTGCTGGAGTGTTATTGCAGAAAAATGAAGAGGGATATGAACAGCCCATAGCTTTCTTCAGTCAAGTGCTTTATGATGCTGAATTGAAATATAATATACTGGAGAAGCAGGCATATGCCTTGGTAAAGTCCCTTAAAGCTTTCAGAGTCTATATTTTGCAATCTCACATCACAGCCTATGTCCCTACAGCAGCAGTCAAAGACATTTTGGTTCAAGGAGACAGCGAAGGTAGAAGGGGAAGATGGATTGCAAAAATCCAAGAGTATGATTTGGATATAAGGCCTACTAAATTGGTGAAAGGACAGGGACTCGCCAAGATGTTATCTGAATCAAATCATCAAGCTTTGGGCATTAATCTGTCTGTGATAGCAAATGAAGAATCAGAAAAAGAAGAAGAGCAACATGGACTAGAGATGGCTACTCAAAAGATACATGTGAAATATCTAACTAGTCCTTGGTATAAGCAAATAGTTGAATATCTGTTAACACTTAGTTGTCCTCCAGGATGTGACAAGGTGAAATACAGAGCTGTAAGGATGAAATCTCATAAATATGCAATTGCCAATGGGAAGCTCTATTGGAGAGACCCTCTAGGCATATTACTTTTATGCCTCACAGAAAATGAAGTGCAAAATGTAATGACAGAATTTCATGAGGGGATATGTGGAGGACATTACAGCTGGAGGGCTACCACTCATAAAATCTTGAAGGCTGGTTTTTACTGGCCGAAATTGTATTCAGATACTTTTGCTTGGGTTAGATCGTGTGACAAATGCCAAAGATTTGCAGAAAGGCAGAAATTAGCAGCATTGCCCTTGATCCCTATTCATGTAAATGAACCATTTCAGAAATGGGGATTGGATTTTATAGGTGAGATACATCCCCCATCAAGTGGCCAACATAAATGGATATTAACAGCCACAGACTATTTCACAAAATGGGTGGAAGCCATACCTACCAGAAAGGCTACAGATGCTGTAATAATGAATTTTATAGAAGATAACATCATATCTAGGTTTGGCTGTCCTGCAAGAATTGTAACTGAAAATGCACAGGCTTTCAAGTCTGCCAGGTTCGTAAAATTCTGCCAAAGATATAACATTATCCTGACTCATTCTACAGCATACTATCCACAGGGAAATGGTCTAGCAGAGTCATCCAATAAAACCCTGGTGAGAGCCCTGAAGAAGACAATAGCTGAAAATCAGAAAAACTGGGACTCTCAATTAAAATTTGCCCTATGGGCAAATAGGATAACCAGCAAAAGAGCAACAGGGAAGTCACCCTATGAGCTGGTATATGGACGGGCTGCAGTGTTTCCTTTGCAATTGGCATTTCCAGTGGCACGTTTTATGCAGGAGAACCAGGAAGAACCAGATGACATGATCCGAAGAATTAATCAGCTGGTAGAATTAGAGGAAACAAGGAACCAGGTAGATCAGAGGTTGATGGAATACCAGGAAAAAATGAAGAATGTCTTTGATCAACACGCGAAGGATAGAAATTTTCAGGTTGGAGACCTGGTTCTTAGATGGGATGTCCGCAGAGCAGAAAAGGGCAAACACGCTAAATTTGATCCATTGTGGTTCGGGCCATTCAAAATAGTGAAGCTGGGAAGGAACAACACCTTTACTTTAGAAAATCTACAGGGTGATTTGTTGGATACACCCGTGAATGGCCAGTTCCTCAAGCCATATTTCCAATTCTAACTCAGGCAGAGAATACCTAGTTGTATATATTGTATATAGTTTGTTTTGATTTTCATTTTTATAAAGGGAAAAGAATGTTGATAATTTCTTGAAGTATGAGTGCAGGGGAATTGAAAAATAAGATGAGATATTTAATGGTCTGCGTGTTCTCGACATGCTCGAGGACGAACATGTCGTCCCCAGATGGAGCCGATGTTGTACATATTTACCTCTGCCTGTGAATTTTTGCCCTGCTGCCTCATTCAAATCCATTTTTAAAATGCCACCATGGCCCAAGATCTCATGACCCCGCTTGATACCACTATCTCCGCTCGAAAATCTGCTTCACAATAGTTTAAAAACCCAAATTTAATAATCGGGCCGAGATTCTTAAGAGTTTGACTCCCTCCCGCTTCGTCTTTCATATGACCCGAGTCTGAAAACCACAATTCAAAGCAAGAAGGGGCCTATTGCCTTGACGATCGGACGCAATGCTGGCCGTCCGATCTGGTTTAAATCAACGGTGCGGCAAATCAACTTATATGGAGGGCCCGCACACATAGGATCGTCGGTCTTTCATGGCCCATCATTTTATTGTCTCCCGATGTAAGCGCAGCCGTTGATCTTGTTCCGAGATCGAATGGCCCTGGGTCAATCGCGGTCCTGCCCTCAATCGCGATCGGAACTTCCGAAATGTACCACCCCTGTCTCCCCGCTCCGTTTTCCGATTCCGATTTCCGATTTGGGTCCCACCACCTGTGGTCGTGTCATCATAGTTCTCAAGTGTATGCTGTGTTCTTCCTCCACCATTCATATGTTCCGGTGACACGTCATAGTTTATGAACTTTTGCCTTGTTCATTCATTGTCGCTCCATTGTGTCCTGCATTGTCATCCCCTGTTTCTCCATTATATTCGTGTGTTTCCTGTCAGCCTGCATTTTCTCAATATCTCGCCTAGTCTGTATTACCGATTCCATGGCCTCTGTAGTATCCATACTCCCTGTCACCAAGTCATCTTTCTCTAATGTTTGGCGGGTTTTGCAGGTTTTAAATTGACTTAGTTGGCGCTTTAACTTTCCGCCTCCGTTGAAAAGATCTGGAGCATACCAAAGGACATATCATACTAGCGAAATTAAAGGAAGAAGCCGAGAGTAGGTGGGAGAGGTGACTGCCATTAAAGAAAGCATAGATATGGATTCTCAGAACTCTCCAGATAAATTCGCCCCGCATTAAAGATCCGAGATTTAGATTTGAAGCCAGGGGCCGAAAGTACAGTACCGGAATACAGATTGATCCAAATCTCTTACGGCAGCAGATCTTCCCTCAGCCGCAGGCAGCATATGGCATATATTTTATTATTCCTGTCTTGTATATAAAGAGATTTTTATCTCCCGGCATTTATTTCTTAGACAGATTGTTAGTTGTATTCATTTATAGTTAGTCATTCATAAGAGAAGGCGCGAATGTTTTCCGCCATTTTTGGTTCAAACTGAGTCATTAATTGTGCCTCGTCTCCCTCCTCCTCTAGAAGTTTCTGTCTCCTCTATAAATACTCAGAAATAAGACATTGTAAAGGTTCCAGATTTCTGTCAGCAAACTGTGCAGCGAGAAGACTACTGTATCCATCTTGTAATATTTCTGTAGGAAGTTTCAGAGCCCGTTGGGTCTCAGTGAGGAGGGGTTATAGCTGTATTGAGGATTCTGGTCTTTGATATCTCACAGTATGTAACTTTTCTCATGTGTTAATACATTATCTCTTTCCATGCAAATTGTCTTCTTGTATCATGTTCTAGAATGCGAGTGGCTCACTAGTTTGCAGTAAGGATTCATCTTAAGTGGTGCCCTTTCTGGAATTAGTCGAGCGCTTTAAATAGGCCGAGAAATGATATGTTATTCCATGTTCACTCTTCCCATATTTTCTGCTATATTAGTGGCTTAAGGATTCGTAAACTGGTGCGCCCTTCTGCCAGTAATATCTTCTTATGTTTCCTCACTGCACTCATTTCCTGATATTCGATTTATGTGATATATTATTTGAATCGGCCCCCTTTACAGTGAAGCGGTCTCTTAACTGTCTGATACTTTCATGCTGAAGTTTTACATGATGTTCTTTACATTACTCTTACCTTTGTATCAGCTTCTGAGAGAGATTGGACCAATTCAAATCTAATTTCCTTGTTCAAACAAGAGATAGCAAGTGTGTTCTTGGACTGACAACCCAAACTAAAGGAGCTCCTTGCTATATTAAGATGTCCTAGGCACTGGTCTATAGCAACTCTAGGCTGTCTCTAGGAGGGTGACAAAATCATCCACAACAGAGGCTATGGGCAGGAATGACAAGCAGTACTTAGCCAATCCCTACCTTGGAAGTTTTCAAAATAAACCATGTTTGGGGTTGCCTCATAGGGGGAAACCAACCCCTTAAGAGAGTCAAACAGTCTTGATTTACAAAATATTCAATGACACATATGAAAACAAAATAGCTGAAATATGTCCTAATAAGACAAAAGTCAAAGATGAACCTTGCTACCGAGAAGTCATGGAATTGCTGAAGTTGTGAGACAAGGTTGAGAGCAAGGTTGCGGGCAGCAAGGGGGTGCGCAGCAGGGGAGCGCACAGCAGGGGGTCACGTAGTAGGGGGCGTGCAACAGGGGGCTCACAGCAGAGAGGAGCACATGGGGAGGGGCGCGTAGCAGGGGGGCACGCAGGATGGGGCGTGCAATAGGGGGCTCGCAGCAGGGGGGCGCGCAGCAAGGTGAGTGTACAGCGAGGGGAACGATGGCAGTGGTAGCGCGCGAGGCAGGCTGGAGGAGCAACGAAATGGCGGAAAGAGAGACAGTGAAGGTAGAGAGAGCTCACCGTATCGGTTCAAGCAGCAATGACATGGTTGATTGAGGAGCCTATATGCCTTTTGAAGGCATGAGGCGCAGAATTCGAGCGTAGTGGCAGAGAGGTACAATCCAAGTGTGCTTTCATGTGATGTGTGGTGTGTTGAGAGACCAAGTGAGGCAGAGCACTGACAAAAATGATTAGCAATTTGAGTTTCCGCATCAGGTAAGAGCTGGCGTTGCAGTGCGGCGTCAGACTAATCATGAGATGAGTTGTTCTCACTCATTCTAAAGATTTCACCTGCATCCAAGCGAAATTTTATCTTATATATATATATATATATATATATATATATATATATATATATATATATATATATTAAATAAAATTTATCATAAATTAATTATTATTTATAAAATATTTTTTAAAATATTAACTATATGTTAATTCATTATCATTATTTAAATATTTAATCAAAACAAATTTTATAATTTAGTAAATCACTCTCTAATCATATCAAAAATGAGTTTCTTAATGTTTGAGCTACATTGAAACTCCTTCGCACTTGACAATGAAAAACATTAAATAGGAAGGTCATGCATCCTTTTCTTTTCAGTCCACGAGGGTCATGCATCGTTACGTTACACCATATAAATCGCTTAAAAAGGGGCAAAAACAACCCACTCGAAATTGGAATATTTGACAAAACAAACTCTATGTTTGATAAATTGGGCAAATCGGGGTTGGGTTAAGAAATTTTAAGAAACAACTAATTAGTCAAACTAGTAGGTGCTCGATTTACTCCATCTGCTCCACGTTTATCATGAATTTGAACGCCATTTCCATTGGAAACTAAAAGAATGCCAACTCTAATTTGTTTCCTGGAATTTATTTGTGTGCATGTTAAATTATGACATATGAAGTATGCAATTGAGTTCGTCACAAAACCATGTTTCTTCTAGAAGAATCAAAACCTTACTATATGGAATTAAGGAGATTATAAACGTTATTCAGTGTAGTATAGTTTATGAGTAGTTAATTATTTATTTTAATTTTTTTTGGAATTGTAGTTGTTTAATTTATATAATTTTAGTATTTGAAAGTTTTTTTTAAGGTGCTAAATCTATTTATATATTCAAAAATATATTTTAAATAATAAAAATTTACAATTTCAATAAAAATTTTATTATTAAATTGTAACAAAAAAACAGAGAAATAATTAAATTGTGTTTATAATTTAAACTAACATTTTCATAGTAATGATAAAAATCATTTAGGAAAAAAAAATTGTGATTATCCTTAAGATGTTTCTATTTATATTATAACAATGTTTTTAATCTATGTCTCATATAGAGAACGTTTCTCTTCATATTCTAATATTTCTATTCATATATAATTTTTTATATATGTTTTTATCTATAAATCACATATCTTGCTTTCATAGACAAATATTTGTATTAGTATTAACCAATATATAGTAATATTACTATTATTATACTAGGCATGGTATTACATATTGAGTCTTATTTTTGTATATTAGTTAGCTTTTGACTAAAATTTTGCCTCTTATTCATAGTTTAACATTGAGAATTCAATTTTTGTTATTTTTATTATTGTTTAAATGTATTTATGTGTAATGCTATTGGTTGAGGTTTTATTATGGGATGCTTAGTAACTTCCATTTCTATTATTTCTATAGTTACTATTTTTTTTCCCTTTTATTTTTTTATTTTTTCCATTGTTCCATTATTTCCATTTTTAAGAATTATAGTTTTTTCTCCATATTTCCAATTTAAAATGACTTATTATTATATTACAAATATATTTTAATAAATTTAATTATAAAAAATTATATATATTAAAAAACAATTATATTAAAGTGTATATATGTTAATGTAAATAATATTAATTAATCCTATTTCTTAATTTTTTGTGATGACATTCAACAATACATTATTTTATTAGTTGTTTTATTTTTGTGATGAAACCCTTCTCTTTATTATTTTTTAGTTTAATTAAGCTAAGCGACAAGTACTAGTTACTAAGTAGTTGTTTTTACTATATACATTATAAATTATTTTTAAGCTAATATTAGGTGCTATCATTATTATCCATGTTACAACATCATCTCCATATTGGTCTATAGAAATATATCATAGTGTAAAAATTTTTTTTTTTTTCTTTTTTAAAGTTTGAAATGAAAAAAAATAGAAATGAGAATTTTTTCATTCTAAACCATGGTAAGGCAATGACAACCTTTTTTTTTTTGTGAAGTTGTTTGTGATCCTCCAGGCTTGACCTGTGGCTTGAGTAGCCATGACCGAGGGGAATCCAAGCCGTAAAAGTCACCCGAGGATTGCACCCGGCCTGGGTCGTACCAGCCCTTATACTTATTGGAGTTTATAGCATGTCTCCTCCCCATAGAACAAGGCACAACCACCCCCTGTGAGGTTTGATCTTGGATCGCCTCGCTAACAAGGCCCATCCTCAACCGGTTGTGCTGACGGGACTTGACAAGGCAATGACAACTTACTATAAGATACAATAATATTAAATTTGATTTTTCCAACCAATCCTAATTGATTTGTTGATCACCTAACATGTGGCCATGCCCTACTAAAGGTCATGGAAAGTCTACTAGAAGATGATGTGGCATGCTGTAGGTCATGGCAACGTTGAGCCTACAATTCATCATACAATGGGATGTTGCATGCTTGCTACTAACTACCATGACATTTGACAAGATATGATAGGTTGAATATAGCTTGTTGTGACCTATAATAAGGCATAGAAATCTATTAAATGGCTATCATACATTTTCCAATGGATTTTGGAAGTCATTTTGATGATTGCTCGATTGATTAATAAGATAAGTGGAGAAATTTCAATCCCAACTACAGAGTAGGTTTATTCGGGGAAACAAAATATTGAAAACAAGATGAATACCTTCAATAATCGCTTACACGACTAGATCAAATATCATAACACAAATACTTTTATGTCTTTAAAACCCTCTAAGAGGGAAATAGTCCATGATCCAGCCAATGTGGCCACTTGAGGCAATTTTATTAATGCAAAAGATTTTTTTTTACATAAAAGAGTTCTCACAATTGATCATCAGCCATGACCCTTCATTAGACTCTCTAAATAGATATCACAGACAAATCAAGGGTTAAGTCATGGATTAGTAGCCATTAGTATGGAGGAGAATATGATTCGTGGTTGAACTTAGCTAAATCCCAAGTGTCTAAATATTCTAACTAGGTTGTCACGGTTTAGAAAATCTATTAAAATATTACTATGATTCATGAGAAAAACAAGAGAGGTTTCCTCAAGTTGTAACTCAAGTGATTGCTCTTGTTGAGGTCATTATATCCTAGACTTGTTTTATAGCAAACTACTATAAATAAATATGATCTAGCACAACATAAAAATTATGTCTCACAATATACCAACTCCTTGGTGTTAAGTATTATATTTTAGAGTTAATACACTTCAAATTACTATTAAACACATTCATTAAAGAGTATTTCACCTTTTTCTTTTTCTTTTTGTTGAGTGGCCTCCATTATCAAAGAAGTTTAACACATATCCAAAATTTATATATGTATTAGATGTGTATTATAATCATATTAGCTAATTTTGATTGGGATGCATGCAAAAAGTGTGTATTTGCACACTTTCAGTCCCCACCACCACCCTCACAAGTTAGTGCATTCAAATTGAGCCAATTAGTCTCAAGGTCAAGGTTGCTAAGAGGTTATGGGTTGAATTCCAATAGAGTCTATGTTGGTTATGTGTACATATTCCACTATAACAATATTTACCTTAGATACCGTTACACCAATTTTTGGTCATCTAACCATGTATAATTAGATGGATCAAAATACACCATGTAAGATCAATTTTACCATAGTAAAATTGCTTTCGCGAAGAAATAATTTAATAAACCATAATTTCTTAAGTTATTTCTGGTCCAAATAGAATACCCCATGAGGAATAATTAAATAAATCCTTATTTATTTGATTTTCCTCTAGGAATAATTAACCAAAACTCTGTTTAATTATATTCTTGGTCATATTTAACCCAATTAATGAGAAATAATTAGATAAATAATTATTTATCTTATTATAACCCACGGGGTGGCAGCTTGTTGGTGATTGAGTATTCTGTTAAGGCACTCGTTTGTAAAGGTCACCGGTTCAAACCCCGTGGGTGCCCGTCAGGCATAAGCTTGTGAACCTTGTTGTGTATTGTCAGCGGGGGATGATGCCAGCCAAAAGGGTTTTCATTGGCAGCAACGCGACGTGATCTTGTGTAGCATATATGATTGTATGGTTCTCATTACAGGTTTCCCTCCTGATATATATACACACACACACACACATATCTTATTATTCTCAAGGAATAATTAATTAAATCTTTATTTAATTAATATTCCTTGTTAAATTTGACTAAATCATTTAGGAATAATAAAATAAATCATTATTTGTTTAATTATTCCTTGATCCCATCCTTGAAATAATAAATAAATATATTATTTGTTTATTATTTCTAAATAAAGGGATTTAAACAATTTAAATTTCTTTTCCCTCCAACAAAATATAATAAAATATGCCAAGCATATAGATCTAGATCTTGGTTAATAATATTTTATTATGCACCATTATCAAGGATAACTCAATATTTTGTTATAAATAGGAGGGTTTTCCATTCAATTCTTACCTTTGATCCTTTTTATCATGGTCAGACTTTGATCCTCTTATCATTATCTATATTTGATTATTTTTATTTTATTTTTTCTTATTGAACTCCCTTTGAGTTCTACATGTCTTGGGTAGTCTACACCATTGAGAGAGAAACTTTGAAGCTGAAGCGTTTGAGGACAACCAAGAACTCATCCCATTGAGGGGGACTGTATCAGTTCTCTTCCCAAGTATTACATAGTACAAAAAATTATTTATAATTCTTGTCTTGTCCATTGGATATTTTGGAGAAACTCTTATTTCATTTTGTTGTTTAGCTGATTTCTTTGCATAGATATGGGTTTATTTTTCATTTGTTTCGGCCGTCTATTCCAGATCTAAGAAGTTTAATAGCCATCTTTGTTGTTAGGGTTGTTTTTCATGTGCAGCTAAAGTGATTTATTTTCGTACACTTGCGTTAAGAAATCATACTAACAATTGGTGACTACACAAGGTTTTATTCAGATTTCCTACCTGGCCATCTGTTTCAGTACCTAGGGTTTTTTATTCAACTATTTTTTAGCTTATGAATGTTGTTTTTTACCTTTTATTCCCTAAAACAGTAAAAAATCTAACCTTTGCATATTTATGGGTGTTTTTCGCAGGTAATAGGTATCAGCCGCGACACAGACAGAAGTTTTTTTCCCGCAACCTGCCGTCGAGACTTCCGGAAGTGAAGCAAGTACTTTTCAGCCCCAAAACTATTAGTTCAGGGCTCAGATGGCAACTTTTGGGCCAAAAACTGCGAGTTCACCAGTCAACAGGTCAATACCTGCGAGCTGCAGTTTTTCGCTGGGTTTTTTCTGTAATTTTTAGGGTTTTCCACAAGTACTGTTCAGGGTTGATTGACCTCTGTATTTGCCCATCTAAGGCCTGGATATGCTCATTTTTTCTTTTTGAAGTGGGAACAAGCCTCTTATGGCTTCAGTACGCTTCCACCTTTTTAGGAAGGGTTTAGCTGAGTAGGTAGCCTGATATTTTGTAGCACTTTCAGCCATTTTTCAATGTTTGATCCCTCTTTCTTTAGATTCATTCATATCGGTTATTATCTCATCCAAAACCACCTCTTGAGTCTTGTTTTACCTCTCCCTTAGGGACTCTCTTGTTTCCCTTAGGGTTTTAACCTGTCGCCTCCCATTTTGCAGTAGTTTTCCCTCTGGTTTCTTGTTGTTTTTTGTACCTCATTTCAGCAGATCTGAGTGATTAGATCCTTGTCCCTTAGACCTTAGATATTTTGGCCTTTTTGTGTGTTTTGAGTCAATTTCGCCCACCTCTTAGAACAGTTTCTTGGGAGCCCTTCGTTTTGGGTTAGAATTTATGCATCTTTAGCTATTTATTTTATTGTCGCTTCAGTTTTATTTATAGTTATACATCATTTTTTTTTTTTTTTTATACACAACCGTCTGGGCTTAATTAAAATTAACACATGGATCACACACACACACACCTAAAGCAAAGAGCGCTTGGTTTACACCATTAAGCTAAGACATAAATATCGTAATTAATTTATATACTCCTCTGCACCTTTGATTATTTCTCTTCCATCTTATTTGGGTATATGTGTCTTGCAATCATTTTGCCCACAAGGCGTTTATCCTAGAGACTCCTAGGCCTTCATCCTCAGTTTCTATTAGGAAGAATTACTCCACTTCATCACCGTCGATTTAGTCCTCTGCTAAGACCCTATACCGACTTTGATTCTGGTCGATCGGGTCGTCACTCTCATAATTTTGAACCCGATTCCCCTCTACCTCATTCTCCCACCATGTCAGGTGCTAATGTAGGTATTGGTCCTAATGCTGGTGGTAGCTTCGGACCTAACTCTGGAGCTGCTAGTAGTGGAACCAATACCAGAACCATCCCGGCTACTCCCTTGCTACCTTTTATGGCAGGTTTGAGCCTCCTCAATTTTAGCTAGTTAGTTAATGACCCTATACACCATGATCCAAGTTGGCATGTTATGCCAACTAAGCTTCCTTATGACATCCCGAAGTTTGAAGGAAACGTTGGAGAGGACCCTACTAATCATGTCCACTCCTTCCACATGTGGTGTTCATCCAATTCTATCACTGATGACTCTCTCCATCTTCGGTTATTCTAGCATACGCTCACTGGAAACGTTGCAAAGTGGTATTTTGACTAGGCCTTTGCCTCTCATTCCACTTTTGCGACTCTTGCGAAAGCGTTTCTATCCTACTTCCAGTTACCTCTCTGATATGATACCGATACCAAGTTTTTGACCGCATTGCGTCAGACTTCTACCACTCACCTTTCTGACCATGTCCAAGAACAACATAGAAGGAGGAGCTTATGTCGAGCTCCCACATTCGACGACCGTGTCTATATGGATTTGTTTCTTAGGACACTTTTGTCCTCTATTGGTAAATATGTCACATATCACTTTCCTCATAAAGAGGAACAAGCTCTTTAAATCGCGTTAAAATATTACCTCATCTACGCACTGTCCGGTTATGTTTATACCGTCTCACCTGATATTCCTATACCTGGTGGGGCCAACGCACCGAAGGAATATCACGCCACCAACGGTATCGTTGGAGCTCTTTCACATCTGTATACTCATCCTCCATGGGTTATGGTATCCCTCAGGGAGGGGCCAGCTCCTCTAGCACTTATCCCCCTCCCAAAAACATGTATCTAGGACAAAGCACATTTTCCCCATTGCATCAACCGATGTCAGGGCCCGCGGTTTCTCAACCTATTTACCCCAATGTTTCTCAACCTCCTTTCTATCTGTATCAACAGCTTAGTGCTCCAGACCCTCCAACATTAGCACCCTATCCTCCTATTCCTTCTCAACCTCTGCCGCAACAGCCACCTCACCCTTTGAGTAAGGTGTATGTGTAGCAGAGTGTGACTGATCCTCCAAAATCTAAGAAAAAAAAGGGAAGGCAACCAAAATCAACCAGCACAAGGTAATCAAGCGTGCTAACCTAATCCACGAAACACTAACAACCAGCAACAGGGCACTCATCCCAAGTAGGACAGGCATCTTCGTACGAACAAGCCTTATTCTTGTGGTGGTGTGCATGGCCATTATACTCACGATTGTCCCATTTTGCCCCAAATGCATCAGTTGTGGGAAGCACAAGCAGCATCTAGAGGATAGCAAGTGTTGGTTTCGGCTCCTCCAAATATTGCACCTATTCAATAGGTTGTTTTTACTGATCCCTTACCTCAGCAAGGATATGTGGCTGCCCAACCCCCTCAAGGTCAGGTTGCCCCTCAAACCTCTCAGTCTGGTACCTATGATATATTCTCATGATGAATTCTCAATTGGTTAATATGTTGATGTTAACATTCAAACTCGGTCATGCCAATATGGCAAGCCTCCTGCTTCCTCAGCAACTGAGTCTCAAACCAAAGTTTCCACAGAGCCCAGTTTGACACTTGATGCCCCTTTACAGATCCCTCAGCCATGAGTAGAGGTCCTTCCCAAGATCCCCAAAGGGCCATTACATAGAAATGTTGCTTCTTCCAAAGTCGCCCATAATTATAGCATAATAGATTACTTAGCACAATCCCCTACTGCTATGTCAACGCTGGAAGTCCTCCAGTCGTGCCCTTCACAACGTAAAGTTGTTTTATCTGCTTTGGGCGTTGTGGATCCTTCATATGATCATTTGATCATATTTGATGTTGAAAAGTCAGAACATCCCCACTTACCTTCATTTGTCACCTTCCAATACCAGTCAAGATTCACAATGCCCATGTTTCGTGTTGTATCATTGACGAGGACGGATCCACCTGCATGATTTCCACCTCTATTTGGAAGAAACTCAGATCATCTGATTTGGTCCCATCCACCATTACTTTATGTGCTTGGGATGATCACTCTTCTCAACGCCTTGGCATGTTCCGCAATTATCTTGTCACTCTTGCAGTAAAAACTGTTTGCATTGACATTGAAGTCATTGATGGCCCCTTGTATTACAACATCATGTTGGGTCGTAGCTATACCTAGGCGATGTCTGTTGTCACATCTGTGGTTCACTGTAAGATTTTCTTTCCTCATAATGGAAATATCGTTACCATAGATTAGTTGACATATTACAAACTGAAGTCTCAACACTCTCCCGAGTCTATCAACTCTTCGGTGTCTGATAAAAAATCAGTCACACCTCTTACTAGTGTGTCACCTAGAGTCTATAAATATTCCACCTTACTTGGTGCATTCCCTTATCCCCCCCCCCTCTTGTCGCAAATCCTAGCTGGTCGAATGTTTGCATCTCGGAATAGCCATAAGCGGTCTAGTTCAACCAATCAGTAGGCTAAGCCTCTGCAACCTGCTCATGGTTACTTGATGGAACTTGTAGAGCCTTCCTTTCAAGGACCTTCCTCTACTGTTGGTGTCTCTTACACTCCTTTTCAACCAGGAATGTTTCCCCCTAGACTTAACGAGTTGGGAGCCATTCCGCCAGGCCATTACCCCTCCGGTCAGATACCGTTTCTCGCTACCCCCCTTTGGAGTCTTTTTGGTACGTGTTATGGCTATGTTGAGCCTTCCAAATTTGACCCTGGGGATCCCAGTCTGGTACATCGATCCCCCAACCGAAACTCTACCTATTCAACTTAAACCTTATACCGCTTTTACCTTGGTCCAACCTATTGCCACAACTCCTACCTTTGCTTAAGTGCCTCAACCACCTCAACAAGAATCTACTCCTATTGCAAAAGCATATGGTCAGGGGGAAATCCAGAAAGAAGGAACCTAAGGTTAAGGCTACCTAAATAACTCATGCTCCTCCTAAGCCTCCAAAGAAGTCACCTCTGTGCACTTTGTGTGACGTTTTTGGGCATGCCACCCATAATTGTCCTAAACTTCCTCATCTAAAACATGTGGTCAATGAGTCGTTTCCTGAATCTAATACCCCAGAGGTCCATGTTACCTTACCAGATTCAGCTAATAAACTCAAATCATTGTGCACGAACCACCCTTATGCTTTGTGTGATCTTTATGGCCACTATTCTCATTTTTGTCTCCATCTCGACAATTCGCAACATCCTTGCAAAAAATTCGCAAAATAGAGGCCACTTGTAGTGGATCTTGTACCCTTCTACTTGTGCATTCTGCTTCGGTAGAACTAGAGGACATTTTCATACCTCCTCCCGATGTCGAGATGACGAAACCTTCAACCACCATCATCTATCTGTCATCATCCATGAGATCCTTGGGGGAACACCCCTTCGGGGAGTTCCCTTCTGTTTCAACTGAACCTCCTTCGGTGATCACCTTGGCCTCAACATCGGTAGATGTTTCATCTACTATCTCTGTGTCTACTCTCTGTAGTGATGTATATGTGAACCATATCTCTCATGATGATGCGTCAGGTAACCCCACCGCGTCATGTGGTCTTTCTTCTGCCAGTCCCCCCATATTTCACTCTGATTTAGACATTATGGAACTAATGACTACCCCTAACTTTCCTTGGGATGATAAGCACCACCATGCGTACTTCCTCCCGCAGAAATCCCTTGACCAGTACGTTTTGGGGTATAAAGACTTCATCTTAGATGAGGTTGATCGTTTTCCTACACCTGATGATTTTGACAAAGAAAGCATTGCCTTCGAGGCACCTAACACCCCGAAAGAAATTGAGGCTTACTCCAAGCTACTCAAAGAATTCTACAATGTTTCTTCCAGGTCCTATTCAAAGAGGCCCAGACATGATCCTTCCATTATCAACCACCATATCAACACACGGCCTGATCCCTACCCTGTCTGTCGAAAGGTGAGACACATTTCTCAATGAAAGGCTCTCAAAACTGCAATCGATAAGCTCAAGCATGATGGTTGTTCCTATCTTGTTTTCAAGAAAATAGGCCCCATCCGTGTCTGTATGGACTTTCGTGACCCAAACAAAGCTTGTCCCCATGATAGCTTCCCTACATCATGTATTGACCATATATTTACCAATTGTAAGGGGCATATAAATTTTACCCATAGCATCCCAAATGTGTGTTTTATTTCTACCATGCATTCAGGTTTTTTTCATTTTCCATCATCTTATACTTTGTTGTCTTGTGATGCCTTTCAGATGGATCCTTCATCCACACCGTACATCGGCTATTCCGACAGTTGATCTGAAAATGGGTTGGATAACTTGTTATGATTTTCCAGAACATCCCACTCAATTAAACAAATAAAATATCTAGCTTGTACTTGACTTTTGCAGAAATTTTTACTTGAAACAGGTGTATGTTTTTTAACTGTTTAAGTGCCTTAATTCCATTTGTTTTTGCTGAAATTAAACATGTATAACAGCCATATAATGCAGAAAATAAACATCAACACATAACAACAAATTTAATCTAGGATTTCACCCGAATATCATGGGATACATCTCCTTGAGCTCTTGTCATCTTGGCTTGGCTCTTTGGGATTATGGAAAATTTCTTTTACAAGTTAGAAAACTCAACTCCAATGGTTACTGAACTGAACCAATGGGTTTAGAATACCATCTATATCCTTATCATGGTTTTCATCACTCTGAAAATAGATCTAGGCTCCCTTAGACTTGATTCCTTATGTCGGTGCTCTTGAGATACACTTAGCTTCTCTATGGCATAAAATACTTTAGAATTATTTTTCTATCCATGAAACCTTTCTTATTGTCTCCATCACATATCAGACACTAAAAATATACTATTTGGTTGCTCAAAATGAGCACTATATCCCCAAACTAGGCCTCCCTCCACGGTTGGCCCAGGGCTGCTCAAAACTTCCTTGTGGCTCTTAGACCTTAAGAAGTCTTAAAATGGCTCTGAAAATCCCTTCAATGGATTTATAATTCCAAAAATAGTCATAATATACTATTGGTTCACTGAAATTGGCCTCTGGCTGCTCCGTTTTCGCCTCCAACACCTAGTGGTACCCCCTGGAACTAGGGTCAAAGAAAACTTCTATGTGGCTTATCAAGCTATAGAAGTCCTCAACCGCTTCTAAAACCTCCATAAATGGATTCATAATTCTCATTATAGTCATAAATGACTATTGGTTTGCTGCATAAGGTCTCTAGTTGCCCTGGCTAGGCCCTGAAGTGTTGCTGGCACTTGCTGGCCCTAGTGGCCCTTGAAACTTGACTGAAGCATCTTGGCCTTCAAAAGTCCTATAAAAGCTCTAAAAACCACACCATTAGTTCCAAAACATCTGAAACATCCAAAATTAACTATTTCGTTTCTGAATAAGGCCTCTAGCTCCCCTAGCTAGGCCTCAAACTACCGCTCATCCATGGTGACCCTAGTGGCCCCTAGAACTTCTCTGAAGACGAAACCTGCTAAAAATTTCTCTAATGGTTCTGCGACCCTCACCAATGAGTCTGGAATGTCTGAGATAGTCGAAATTGACTATTGGAACTCAAAAATTGGTCGAATATTGCTCCAGATAGAGCATAAACAATTTTTCCCAATGACCCCTAAAAATCCTCCACCAAACTTGGAGGAACTTAAGTTAACTAAATTTAATTTGGAAATTCCACCAAAATTGGTGGGCACGCTCAAGTTAAATTTCCAACCTAACCATGGCAATAAATGTTACCACCAGAAATCCTGGGCACATATTTCGAAAACTACGCGGTCTTCGTGGGCGGTTATCGTAACTGTCGACGGATAAACTGCAACCTCGTGGCTATTAATCTGCATGTGAACACATTTAGCAAAACCATCGGGGTAAATAGTTTTGTGTGTCAACGGTTAGTGGCTTTAGCCCACGATTCCTGGCACTAAGGCCACATGAGGAGGTTGGCCCCTCCGGGCCCCCATATGTGCCCACCACAAACTTTAAGTTTAAACCGCGCCACCAATAGTTAAGAACCACTTGTGTAGCCTAAAGGTAAGACTCGAGTGCTACAAGTGTGAGGTTTCGCGTTCAATTCTAGCAAAAAAATTTAGACCACTGTATATGGGCCACGTGGCATCCTATGATTGGCTCGAACCAAAACATCGTACAATCAACAATGAATCAAAACCTGCCACTTGTCAAAATTTGACTGGTCCAAATGAAATATTCCAGGGAATATTTTGAGGAATATTCTAGGAATATTCCCTTAAATATTTTTTTTTTAAATTTTCCCAATCCAATCAAATTTGGTCAAAGTCCAAAAATTGCAGTTTACTGGAATTTTCAAACTACGAGAACTTCTTCATATGGTGTCGGTTTTTCGAACCGTTTGAGGCATTGGAATCAGGAATACGAGATATATCCAGTCGCTCAGGTTTGGCACAATTCCAAAAACTTTGAATTTTGAGCTATCGCCTAGGTCCATGATCCAGTTCCGATCACACCTCCCCATTAGGAATATTTTGGACCACAAAAGACTAATATACTGATCTGTACAGTAGATGAGAGTACACCACCCTTATTTTCAGCCTCCATACACTTCCCTTGCATGGCTAGTGCCTTTGAACCACAACTTGAAGGTAGTCAACACTTCCCTTCCTGGATTCACTTGTCCTCCTGTCAAGAACTGTCTTCCTTGCACTCACTCAGAAATTTCTAGTGAGAAATTGATAGAAGGTAGTTGAACATTCTTCTTTAATCATCTATCCAAAGTGGCTCAAACAAACAAGAGATTACAACAGAAAACATGCATACATAACTGAAATTTTCATATGTACAAATGAGTGTATGTCTTAATGTGTCAAGAAGTCAAACCACTTCTTACCAAGCCACTTCCACGGCGACTTTTGCTGCTGATTTTTTTTTTCATGTGAAACATTTGTTCTCGTATCAATGATGGAATCCTTGGTTCCAATTTCGCCAGTCTTTCCATTTTCTTGCTTCATGTGCTTGGGACGATTAGTTGGATGCAATGTCCAAAATTGGGAAACAACATTTCCCCTCTTCTGGCAATGTGTGCAAGTCCTTTTCACGTTCTTTGCAAGCTTATTTTGCCTCAACTGTTTCCTGTATGCCTTCTTACTCTTCCAGCATTTTGAAACAACATGGTTACACAGACCACAATATGCACAACAACTCTTTCTTTCATTCAAGCATGCAGAATTGTCATGCCTTGCAGAAACATAATCAACTTGACTATGAAAAGAATTATACCTCGCATGTTGTTTTTCATGTCCATATTTTTTACCTTCATGAGGAGATGAGCTTGTAGAGGCTCCATATTTCTTTTGCTGACCAACATCAGTGTTCATGTCTTGAAAACTGTATGAACTCGCATGCTCACCATAAGTTGCATGGCTACAATATTCTTGCTACAACATAGGCTTCAAACAATGGCAATCAGCTTGAAAAAAAACTTGACATGTTTGTGATTTAGAACTTGGAAAAAAAGTTCTTCTTGAAGTTGTCTCACATGCCTTCATGGCTTTGGAGTCTTCGCCATAAGATTGAACATAACCAAGACCAAATTTTTTAGGTCTTTACTCAACCAAAATAGGATCAATCATGCCTTGTGCATGCTTTCCTAAACCCTTGCCTTCATAGCCCATTTTAAACATTAACTTGGACCCTATACCTCTAGTGTGCTTTTCAAACAAACCAACACATCTATCTAAAGAGGAAACTGAAGACAAATTTGAGTGAATTACCTCTACTTCACGCATGTTCTTGGTCAAAGCCTATTGGGCTTGATGGAGTTGCATCTCCATATCATGTAATCTTTGAAGAATTTCTTCCTTCTCTTGCTTCATATCAACCAATTTCTCATGAAGTCTATTGCTTTCTCTTTTATCTTCAAACAGAATTTGTACCATGTCCTTCAACATGTAGAAGTCTTGCTTCATGTCTTCATCGAAGAATCTTGTGAAGGAGGAGGATTTTGAAACCTCACTTGAAGAAGTTTTCATTATGAAAATGAACAAAATAACTTCAACAAAATTCAAAAATCTTTCAAAAACTATTGACAAAGCTTTTGAACAAAATGGCTGGAGAATCAAGCTCTTCTTCAAGCAACCTTTTGCAAACAAACAACCGTCAAGAGGGTTTGTGCTTCAAGGGTGGCCTTGAGTTCCTTTGGGTAAGGAAGATGCATTCAGACCTTCTTCCATTTTGTCCTCTCCTGGACTTAGCTATCATTAGCTTTCCCTTCACCTCTAGAAAACTCAAGCAACAGTCAGTTTGCAAATAGTCAAATCCTTTGCATTGTTTAAACACATTTCAAGTCAAACAATCAAGCTATTGCTTTGTAAATAAAGCAACCAAGTGATCTGATACCAACCTTCTCTGAAGATGGGTTGGATAACTTGTTTTGATTTTCAAGAACCTCCCACTCAGTTAAAAAAATAAAAGATCTAGTTTGAACTTGACTTTTGCGGAAAATTTTACTTGAAACAAGTGTATGTTTTTTAATTGTTTAAGTTCCTTAAGTCCATTTGTTTTTGTTGAAATTAAACATGTATAACAGCCATATAATGCAGCAAATAAAAATCAACACATAATAGTAAATTTAATCTAGGAGTTCACCCGAATATCGTGGGCTACGTCTCCTTGAGCTCTTGTCATCTTGACTTGGCTCTTTGATATTATGGAAAATTTATTTTACAGGTTATAGAAATAAACTATAATGGTTACTGAACTGAATCAATGGGTTTATAATACCATATATATCCCTGTCATAGTTGTCATCACTCTGCAAATATATCTAGGCTCCCTTAGACTTGATTCCTTCTGTCGGTGCTCTTAAGCTACACTAAGCTTCTCTATGGCACAAACTCCTTCAGAAACATTTTTATGTCCCTGAAACCTCACCTATTGTCTCCAACACACATCAGACACCAAAAATAGACTGTTTGTTTTCTCAAAATGAGCATTGCATCCCCAAACTAGGCCTCGCTCCACGGTTGGCCTAGGGCTGCCCAAAACATCCTTGTGGCTCTTCGACCTCTTTGGCCCATAGTTCCTGGTGCTAAGGCCACATGGGGAGGTTGGCCCTCAGGGCTGGCCCCTCTGTGCCCCCATATGTGCCCACCACAAACTTTAAGTTTAAACCGCGCCACCAATGGTTAAGAACCAATTATGTAGCCTAATGGTAAGACTTGGGCGCTGGAGGCAAGAGGTCTCGTGTTCAATTCCAGTGCAGTCCAAAAATTTTAGATCACTGAATATGGGCCACATGGCAGCCTCTGGGCCTACCACGTAGCATGCTATGATTGGCCCGAACCAAAACATCGTATAGTCAACAATGAATCAAAACCTGCCACTTGTCAAAATTCGACTGGTCCAAATGGAATATTCTAGGGAATATTCCAAGGGAAATTATAGGAATATTCTTTTTTTTTAATTTTCCCAATCCAATCAAATTTGGTTAAAGTCCAAAAATTATAGTTTACTGGACTTTTCAAACTGTTATAACTTCTTCATACGGTGTCTATGTTTCGAACCATTTGCAGCTTCGGAATTAGGAAGACGAGGTCTATCCAGTCACTCAGGTTTGGCACACTTCCGAACACTTCGAATTTTGAACTATCACTTAGGTCCATGATCTAGTTCTGATCAACGGTTCAAGTCGCTACTCGCGAAATCTAGCCTTGGTAGCCTGGGCCATTTTTACCCCCATACATTCGTTAGTCCTTTCCAACAGTGTATGTATTAGATTTTCCACCAATAATTAGGACAATATGATGTAGTGATAGGTTTGTTAGTCGATGCCCTTGACCATCGCATCCTTCATCTTCATGTTCGTTTAGATTCCCTGCTGCTTGTCATACAATTGAATGGTGTTTATCATGTGCATAACCCTATCCTTTTTAGAAGATATTTACAGGTGAAACTCTTAATGCGTGAATTTGAAACCATTTCTTTCAATCATGTACCTAGAGCCCAAAATCACTATGTAGATAGCATTGCAAATAATATTCTAGATTGGCACTTATCACATTCATTTAACAAAAGACAATCACATTAAAAAAAAAGGCGAGCCACATGCTCGTCATATGTAAAATATGCATATCCATAGTATGTGTCCACAAAATCATAAATTTTTTGGAGTCCTCTACTCTAATACATTCGACATGCCCATAGCATGTTACAAAATAAAAAATATGGGCACCTCATGCCACTACATTTAGTCACTATCTGGAGGGTCCTGAGCCAATGGCTTGGCTCCTGCAGCCCGCAAATCCCGCATACCCTGTCTGGCCATTGCCATGCGCTGCATGACCCCTCGCCACTATGAGGGTATACCAACACATGCCTCAATGTAGCATTCATCTAAATCTTTCCAGCTGCACTCTGATACCTCAGTCATCAACAACTCGCATTTACGGTGAACATACTCTAATAATGCATCTAAATCTGATCAGTCAACTCCTCTAGCTATACTAGACCTTGCAGCCCCTGGTATTGTGGTTTGTCCCATATACCTGACTGGTTTAACCAGTGTTATATCTGCATACCAAAAGTAACGAATTAGTACCATATACATCATTCTAAAACTTTAAATGCATCATGAAATATAACGACTTGTTACTTGCCATCTATATCCCATGCTCGACTGGGCAGAAGTGGCAAGTATGGTCCCCCTAATAGTTCATACCACTGTATGGATAGTCGTATATATACAACGGCATTTGGTCCCATTGTGTGAAGAAATCAGGTCGGAACACCTTCCCGACTCCCCTGCCTCCTCCTCTCCTCAATAGCCACCTCGAGCAGCGCATCCTGGGCTCTTGTGGGCCCCCATCCTAGATCTATACATGAGGACGAAGCATGGGGATCTTCTCGAAGAAGAATGAGCACAACATTGTCCCAAAATCACAATCATGGTTCACTTGTTGCTTGCATAGCGACAACTGTCATTTCAATGGTAGCAGCATCATCTGGGCCCACCTATAGTAGGTCTCGCTCAACACACTCTCAACAAGCATCATCTTCCCTTTGGTGATGTGGTGGAAGGCCTAGTTGCCCAAGATCCGCAGCACTGCTACGGCGACAGCTAGAGTCTCTAGTCTCTCTAGGTCTTCGATCGGTATATTCATGCCCTTGACATGAACATCTGGTCAGCAATGACGGTCCACAAACTTAGAAATATTTCGCCCTCATGATAATACTGGCTGGATGTTTCCCACCATCCCCAATGTTGGGAGACCGATCAGGAAATAAATTTCATGCACAGTCATCTTGATATGATTCCCCTGCACTATAAATACCTCTAGGTCCAGGTACTAATATCTGACTATCCTCACTAACAAGGGCTCTCTTCTCCTCATCAAAGGGTTCTCAACCAACTTGAGCACCCCACTTGAGCACCCCATATCTTTCCAGTGCGCCTCGAATAGCCTGACCCCCCCTAGATCTCAAAATGAAGCGCCTCATGATATCTCTCTCTCCAGTTAATCCTTAGCTCTTCCATACCTACACAAAACCAGCAATTTTTCAGTAAAAGGAAGGAAAAACTGCCTAAAAAAGATAAAGACCCAGTTCCTAGCCAAAAATAGCAAAAAACCCAACTTTTGGCAACTCGCAGCTTTTTCAGTCTGGTACCTATGGGGTCCCAGGTTTTGCCCTAAAAACTGCTACCCAGGTCAGAGAACATGCCCCAAAAGGTGGGAGTCGGCAGAGAGGAGGGGCAGAGTGTTGTTCACGAGCTCTGCGCACTTAATCAGAAATTCTAAACCGCTAAAATTCAAAAGTATGGTTAGGCCACCTACCTACAACTGACGGATCTCGATTTCGAAGGTTGGTTTGTCTGCTACGAATGCTGCAAGATTTAGGGCCTTCTCGTCCTCTCCACATTCACCACAACTACACTTGCAAATGAATCAAATTGAACGGAAATTTCCCTATTAAAAGAGAAACCCTAATTTTTCTTTCACCAATTGCGACCAAATCGTAGCTCTGTTTGAAAAACCATCAGCACCATTGGAAATCTCTCTCTGAGCTCTAAAATGGGTATCTGTTTTTTTTTTGTGATTTGATACTTCATTCGGAAGCATTTTTTCCACGAAGGGTCACTTTTTCGCCTCTCAAAATCGAATTTCTACGCTTGCGCCATTTTTATTTGGGGCACCACTTAGCCTTCATACTTTTTGACGCTCATGTCAATTTTAGTCATGAGTTACCATATTTTTCTCATGCTTGTATGGTCCCCACCGGGCCTATTTTGTGTGGCAGCGTCATCAAGTCGCCCTCGATTATATCATCTGAGTTGAGTCATCATCACATTCATGGAGTCTGTCCCGAGTCCCTTTTTGCTCCTGCTACAGTATTCCATCAATTCATGCCTTGTTCGTCTCTCATGTAGCCCTTTTTTAGCTCCAATCCCACTGTACCCCATCCCCTTAGGAGTCGAGTCAGTCGTTGTCGGGTCATCCATGATTTTTATGCTCTGACAAGGGAAGTCATTCGTTTGCTACTCAGTTTCCCCCCATTCCATCATCATCCCTGGTGTCATTCCATCATTTGCTCTACTATATTCCCTCGTGGCTTAGTTGACGACCCTCATTGCCTCACCTATGGTAGATCTCGTTCTGTTGACATCAACACATTCATTCCAGAAGACAAGTCTAAAGGGCAGTGTATCTTTTCCAGCTTCCATTCTTGTTCGATGCCTCATATCAATCAAAGGGACTCTTTATTTCCCTTTGGCTTGATTGTTTCTCATCCTCTCCACTTCAGCATGATCAAGATTCATATACTCGATAGTTCGGTGATCCAGCAGATTGATCCAGTGATTCCTGGGTATGTGTGAGATGTTTCAAACCTCATGAGGGGGTGGACCTTTAGGTAGCCCCCCACATGCCCAGATGACCTCATTCTCTTCTACAGCCTCAGATGCAGCTCCGCAGATTTGATGGGTTTGGCCCCAACCACTTGCAACGCCTATAGCATGCATTTATCACTTAGATGACCCATTTATATTTTCAGAGCCCTTTCCTATTTATCAGGGCTTCTCTGGTTGTTATTATATCTCATGTACTTAGATATTATTGTATTCAGTCCTGACTGTTGTCTTAGGCACAGTATGTATGTGGCTAGATTCATTATATTTTTTTCTAGCCCATGTTTACGCCAACATATCATGTACTTTATAGCTTAGTTTCATTTTGTTGAGCAAATCATTCTTCTTTGTACTTTTTTCTCACGGCGAGCATAGGTATGCCTACCCCCACCTCATTTTATACAGGTACTCAATCATTAAAGGATACTTATGGTTGTCGGTCTCGCCCCCTCAGGGTTATTATCCTCTCTTGCTTCACTTCGCTTAGGTATCTCTCTTTCTCTATATGACTCCCCTTCGGTGTCTGGTGATTGTGTTCTTACAACGTACTTCGGTCATATGATTAGCTCCTAACACTCGCACATTGGGGGGCAATCCGTTACACCAATTTTTGGTCATCTAACCATGTATAATTATATGGATCGAAATACACCATGTAAGACCAATTTTACCATAGTACAATTGCTTTCATTAAGAAATAATTTAATAAACCATAGTTTATTAAGTTATTTCTGGTCCAAATAGAAAACCCCATGAGGAATAATTAAATAAATACTTATTTATTTGATTTTCCTCTAGGAATAATTAATTAAACCTCTGTTTAATTATAGTCCTAGTCATATTTAACTTAATTAATGAGAAATAATTAGATAAATCATTATTTATCTTATATTCTCTAGGAATAATTAATTAAATCTTTATTTAATTAATATTCCTTGTTAAATTTGACTAAATCATTTAGGAATAATAATATAAATCATTATTTGTTTAATTATTCCTTGATCCCATCCTTGAAATAATAAATAAATATATTATTTGTTTATTGTTTCTAAATAAAGGGATTTAACCAATTTAAATTCCTTTTCCCTCCAACAAAATATAATAAAATATTCCAAGCAGCTAGATCTAAATCTTGGTTAATAGTATTTTATTATGCACCATTATCAAGGATAGATCAATATTTTTTTATAAATAGGATGGTTTTCCATTCACTTCTTACCTTTGATCCTTTTTATTATGGTCAGACTTTGGTCCTCTTATCATTGTCTATCTTTGATTATTTTTATTTTATTTTTGCTTATTGAGCTCCTTTTGAGTTCTACACGTCTTGGGTATTCTACACCATTAAGAGAGAAACTCTGAAGCTGAAGCGTTTTAGGACAGCCAAGAACCCATCCCATTTAGGGGGACTATATCAGTTCTCTTCCCAAGTGTTACATAATACAAAAAAATCTTTATAATTCTTGTCTCTTCCATTGGATATTTTGGAGAAACTCTTATTTCATTTTGTTGTTTAGCTGCTTTATTTGCATAGATATGGGTTTATTTTGCATTTGTTTCGACCATCTATTGCAGATATAATAAGTTTAACAGCCATCTTTGTTGTTAGGTTTGTTTGTCATGTGCAGCTAAAGTGATCTATTTTTGTACAATTACGTTAAGAAATTGTACTAACATATACCATTCAAAGAGTATGAGGAGGCACTTGAAATTTTTCTTCAAAGGAATTTATCATAGAAGAAAATTATAATCATCTTATATAACTTATATATTTGTTTAATATATAGAGTATAGTGATAGTCTAGTGAAGATGCAAAATTATTCTAAAGTTAAAATATATAAATATTACTAACAAGTATATTATATTATATCCAAACATTATAAGTGTTTGTGCTGTAAACAAGGATTTCACAGATTTCATTTACCTAACAAATTAAAAGGTTCCATTTTTCATTAATTCTTTGCATCATTGCATGCTTTGTGTATTGTGTTCCACCCGTCAATGATGGCCTAACATTTCTCCAAAAATAGCATAAAAATACGCTAATGGTTTGTCTTCCCTCCAAAAATAGCAAAACAAAGTCGTTGTCTCTCTATCAAGACTAAAATCAATGTTATTGAAGGGAAAACAAACATGTAATCATTAGTTGCGGAAATGATTGGAGCCAAAACAAAACAAAAAAATTGTAACTTATTTCTATTTCAACTGAAGTTGAGCAATAAAAGAACAAATTCTGGCTAATCAATACTAGAGAAATAGAAATATAAACTTACACTAGAGTTGATAAAAGTAGTTGTAACTTCCATTGAAGATAATCAGTAAATATTATATACTAGAGACAGAAAATCTATATGATCTATGCTCAAATTGGAATGATATATGTCACCATAGGTCAATTTTGAACATTAACTATCTGGAATTAGGTTAGCCTTTACCTCTCTAGTAAGACAAAAGTTGGTGGGACTAAAATAATCCACATGTCATCATCATCCAAGGGAAGGACCAAAGTGAGAAAAAAAAATTGCAACTTATTTCAACTTCGGCTAGAACCAAGAAATAAAAGAACCATCAAGAATTGACAATACCGGAGCAACAATAGCTACAACATCCACAAATCTAGTAAAAGCAACTAAGATTATAAATGTATAATATATATTGGAGATACTATTTATATATGGTGATGGGAAAATGATATGATATGTGTTCAATTTGGAATAGCATATATGTCACCATTGATGTTCTAATTACAAATATTATCTATGCAATTAGGCCATCCCATTGCATGTTGATATCTAATAAAGCACAACGTTTTCAAGAAATTGGATTCATCTAGGCTTCATCTCCTTGATTGCAAGAAAGGATGGGAAGCAAGGAAAAGGAACGATGCATGTGTGGTGACATGAGATTCTAAAGCGATATCTTTTAATGCAAAACATGTCTTCACAATATTTAGCACAAGTATGTAATATCTAGTCTCGTGTTTATTGTATTTAGATTGGTATGCTTCTCATTTTTTCCTTTATCCACATTAATAGGAATTGATGTGATGTGATGATATGATGCATTCATGGTTTGGAAAATTTTATAATTATCTATATCCCAAAACACACTTGTATCAAACATGTGATTGGCATTTGAGAGGTTGTAAATTAATTCGAAATGAATCTAAATAGATAAAAGATTCCAAAATCCTTAATAGTTGTATAGATGATAAAAATTCATAGCGATCGCAAAAGGAGTTCCCCAATCCATGAGCAACATGCCATTAAAAATAAAAAATCTACAGGAGGTGTAGAAATGCTAAGTACTAAAGATGATATAAGTGCATCTTTTCTTTTATTTGATACCATATAAAGAATTATAACACCAATAAATAACGGAGAAAATTAATGATATAAAAATAATGTGTTCCTATCTAAATCATATTCAATATAGAAGAACATATTTTTACACGAACAACTAACTTCTCATGAAAAAACTATCCCCTATAATCATTCAACAAACATCTCTTAAATTCACTCATCAATTATTATTTCAATATTGAATTATCTCTAGGAGAAATGAGCTCATTGAAAATTTCAACAAACATTCTAATTCAAACTGAGGATAATACAAATGAATCAATATTCCAACATCACTCAATTTTATTGACAAGTGCAACAACCTTAGTCCTAATTTCATAATAAATTCAATAATTTCGTTACAAGATAATAGATCCATTGTTAAGGACTATATAGGTGCATGTATCAAAACAATAATCTCATTTATACAATAAATGCACTAGGGTTTAGAGAAGATAAAATAATTTTCCTAACCCTCTTTGCTTCCCTTTACAAAATCTATTTATCAAACAATGCTCGTAATGGTAATTAAAATGAATAAGAAGATGAGAAGAATAAGAAGGAAGTTACTTACTACTACCAATACAATGATATTGCAATGAAATATTTAAATTATTTATGGCAATGTGCCTCTATTTCACCTTCCTTTTTATTGAAATAAACCCTTGATCCTTCAAATGAGATAATTATTCTCTTTTATATACTCTACATAAAGGTGGGGTTAGGGAACCAAAAAAGAAAACCTTATTATTCATCCACCAATTATAATGCTCCTTTTACATTTTTTCCAAATTCTATTAAAATAGAAGCCTCTTAACCTATGCTAATTTCCATATCCAATCCTAGGATTGTTTTATTAATGGAATGTTTTCACTTATTTTAGTGGTGGTAGTTCTTATAGATCATTTTTTTTAGCCTTGATCTACTTTGCACTTTTTGTTGAACTATACTAGAGGCTATGTCGCCAAATGAATGTGAAAGGAGGAGAGGACATGAGTTTCATCCTTTCAACCTAGAGTAACCTCCAAGGATTAGTTTTTATCAAGATTTTAATCTCAAGGGGTGTAGTACTATCTTGCTCAAGTATAGGTGCCACTGACCTACCATGATTGTTTCATTAACATTATTCCCATGTCGTTTCAAACATTTTTGTGTGATGATGTTGAAATTATTATTTACAAAATTTTCTATATTGGATGCCCAATAGCACCTACCATGACCCTTTCCATTTCTTTTGGATGATTGCAAAATCACATGCTAATCACACTTCATCAGTATAGGGACTAGAAATTAATATTTAAGAGGTATTTTTTCCTTGCTTCAACCTTAAAATTAGTGCTTCTTGACATGTAGATGTTTCTCAAAGAATTGTTTATTCTATCCTTCTCTCCTCAATTTATGATTCCCCTTTCTTGGATCCTTTCCCTAATGCAATTATTTACCTAAAGTTATGTTGAATTCAAAATATAAGTCCCTTACCTCTGAAAAAGGTATTGGTCTAGGAGAATATCAATCTCCCAAAGGTATGGGCCCTTTCCCATGACCCCATCCCATGGCCCCATGAACTTGGAAGAATATTCCTCTCCATAACCTTCAAAATTAGGCAACCCAGACATGGCCTGCACATAGGTAGATTGGCCCTGCAAGAATAAGGCCCCTTCTCCTATTTTCATGGGTAATGAATCCTTGGATGGGGAGAAGGAAAGTAGGATCCCATAAAGAGAGACATCCCTTCTTTCTTTTAAGAGTATAGTGAGGATGGATTGGTAGCCTTTGCCCTTTCACATTCCAAAGATACCACTATGGTTGTGGTCGTATTAACAAAGTAGCTTATAGGGCCCTGGAAGGCTTAGGGAATGAAGAGCCTTTAGCAACTAAATTTGCAATGAATGGCATGAAAAATACAAACAGGAGGCACATCCTCTTTAGGTCCACATTCGACATGATGTTGTATATGTGTTCTTTCACGGAGTCTAGCTTAGATGCTCAACAGGAATTTCATTAGTCTATCATTAACCTCTTGTCTTCTCTAGAAAAGAGCATCACTATTATCTCCAAAGAACTCATTAGAGGTGCAATTAAGTGCTCAAATAGATCAAAGAGGTTGGTATTTATATTTTGTGTGGTAAGATGAGGCTAGCCCTTCCTCTAAGGGGGCAAGTGAGGATTGACTTAATGACATCCTTATCTTCTTTTTATTATTTATATATTATTATATTGGTTGGCATGATATTTGAAAATTTTTGTTTTTCACCTTTCCTTTTAGCTACATGGCTATCATTTGCTCTCTATTAGATGCATTTGGGAATTCTATTAGAGATTGAAGTAAATTTACTCAAAGGAAAATTCCAAGGAGGCATCCACATGTTTTACTAGTTTGAGAAATCTATAACTTTCCATCTCATTTTTTAATAATATAATATTATTTTATTAGTTAATGTGTAGAAAGGAGCATCAAATCAATTTACTAAGTTTCCTTGACCTTTTTACATGGTATGTTTTAATGTGAGCATATTACATGCCAAAAATTTTGTACAAAACCCCTTTTGCATTGCAAACCTATATATGAATTATGAAATGGAAAAGTTAATCTTGTAACTTTTGAAATTGACTACTATTGTTACCTATTTAAAAGAACACATCAATACTCATTTCTTAATGATGTGTTTTAAAAATTGCATAGATTTCTTCTCTATGTAGCTTTCTCCTTGATCAATCCATTTTTATATAACCCTATGAGTAATTATTTCCTATTTATCTATAGTTTGGAAACAATCCAAAACCATTAAGAACTTTTTCGTTTATATAGCCTCTCTCCTTTTGAATAATATCATGGAATAAAATTTGTTGTTAATCTGGTAGGCTAGCAAAATTGTGGCCATTTGTGACATTTCCCTTCTCAAACCTTCCCCTTTTCTAAAACTATCACAAGCCCTTCTTGGTCATCGATCTAGTGAATTGTAATTTTTCCCATTGATTCTCCCCTTTTTCCAAAACATCATGGGTCCTTCCCAACAATCAATATAGCATGTGAGAATATCAAAACCATTCACCACATTTTTCTTTCCCATGAGCTACATCATGGATTTAACAATAACATATGATCCAAAGCTTAGCTAAGATGATGTGGCATGATTGCCTTGCCATTTTCATCCTAAGAAGACAAACACTCCATGAATGATTGCTAACCATTAATCTAGTAAGGGAAGCCTATCTTGACCATTAGCGACTTTTTCCTAATAAAACAATTTCCATTTTGCCAAATGTCATGGACCACCCCCCGCCATTAATGGTTAAGTGATATAAGACCAGCCACAAACCTTTTGAGAAAGTGTTAAGTGCTCTATAAAAAAAAAACAAGACCAAATAATACATGTTTTGCTTGAGCTATAAATGTGGCATTAAAATTTGTACCTTTATTTATCATAGAAATCAAATCCTACCACATGATACGTGTTGAACAAATCCAATTATCCTTATATCTAATGTTTAATCATAATTTAAATTACATTAAATTATCTCATATCCAAAAAAAAATTAGAATTTTTAATTACACCCTGCAATCCATCCCTTACTTTCACATCTTTGAGTCGATTGCTAGTTAAAACATGATTCCATTAAGACATATGGTGCTAATATTTTAAATGGCGTAATGTTTATGTGTAATGAGAGAACTCTATGTATTGGTTTATTTGGCTAGAGACATGTTCAAAGTTTGGGAGAATAGCGATGGATTTTTTCATAAAACATTAAAAAATTAGAATACGTTACGCGTAACGTCTTGTTACGCAAATGGATTCTTAGATTATTGATATTAATATGGAACGGAATACGCAATTACGTCAAATGGCGTTTTCAGTGTAATCTAGAAAAAATAATGACAAAGTACACAAGTTTTAAATAACCAAATTATTTAATTGATTTTTCTCCCTATCACATATGTTACACCTTTTTATAAAAGGAAATGGGGTAATTAAAAAGATTTAGTTTAATTAAGAAATTTTTGGGGAGTTTTGGAAGAAATTGATATGATTTTTTGTTGGTATTGAAATGTTTTTTTTTTTTTTTTTTTTTTAATATTTAAAATATACAAATGGTGTAGATGGAATAATTAGAATTGCAATTTTTTTTAATTTTTAGATAAAAAATAATTTATTAAATAAATTTTATCTATTAAATCATAAAAGTGCATTTTTTTTAATTTCTAATTTGATTTTAGATAAATTCATTAAAAATCTAATTAAAAAATTACCTATTAAATTATTAGTGTTAAAAACAATAAATAAAAATAATTACACTTATTTAGTATTACGAAGTGTAGAATAACATTGGTTAAAAGACAATAGCTAGAATGGAGGCGAGCAGGTTTAATTTCTCTTCTATTTATGTTTTTCTTTTCAGGAGATATGTTAATCAGTGTGGCAAAATTTCTCTTGTCCAAATTTATTTTGCAAAATTACCAATTCACCAATTACTAGTAAAAAAATAAATCTTTAAAAATAATAAATAAAATTATTTCAATAAAAATAATTACACTTACTTAGTATTACTAAGTGTAGAATAACATTAGTAAGAAGACAATAGCTAGAATGGAGGCTAGCAGGTTTAATTTCCCTTATATTCAAGTTTTCTTTTCAGGAGACATGTTAACCTGTGTTGAGAAAAAGTCCTATAAACCCTAAAAGGAAATAATCTTTAAATGTATTGAGGTGAATAATAACAACAAATATAATTTGATCGTAGATCTTGTCCAAATTAATTTTATAAAATTATTAATTCGCCAATTACTATTAAAAAAATAAACGATTAAAAATAATAAATAAAAATCTTTTAATAAAAATAATTACACTTACTTAGTATTACTAAGTGTAGAATAACATTGGTAAGAGGACAACAAAACATTTGTGTTGAGAAAAAGTCATATAAACCCTAAAGAGAAAAAATCTTTAAATATATTGAAAAAAATAATAACAACAAATATGATTTGATCTAATGTAGATCTTATCGGAATTAATTTTACAAAATTACCAATTCACTAATTATTATTTAAAAAATATAAAATAACACTTATATATCAAAAAAGAAAACCACTCTTACATCCCCATGGTGTGTACATCCAAGTTGTTGTGTTTGGTGTACGTACATCTAATGGTTGATGCCAGGTTGGAACTTGGAACTTGAGATAGTGTCTATGTACATCTCGTTGGTGCAAGCAAGTTGGATATTTTGCCACATAAATAATATATCAAGATGCTTGAAAAACGTACTTAAAGTGATTAAAAAATGTACCACCTAATGCTCAATAATTGTCCCTATGTAAACGTCCCCTTTAATCCATGGGTTTTGGGATTTCTTTCTTTATCCTCTGCATACCTGCAATGGATTTACAAGGAAAAGACTTTTAAATCTTTTGTCAATACGTTTCATAATTGTTTAAATCTTAATTTTTTATATAGAAGATACCTTTACACCCCATTAATAGCAAGCATGAAAATAAACTTAGACCATTTCAAAAGTAATATTTTGATAGAGCATGTGTTTTGTCTTTTGGCCTCCAACAAAATTCAAGTTATATGTTTTACTTCTGAGAAGTTATCAATTTGTTGTGTAATTCGCTTAAAATCGAAGTTTATCATGCTAATATTCATGTTTATGTGTGGTAGGTTTGTGACGGACCATGCACAATGCCCACCAAGTTCGTGAATAGAACCCTATTACAAAGGGTTTTCTATAACATGTATAATAGGGGATATTTGTGGGTTTGTTAGAAAACACAATCTTTAAATTAATTGTTTTATATGGGCTTTTATTAAAAATTTTGAGATTTAAAATATAAATTATAAATTATATTTAGATTTATTGTAAAAATGGAAAATTATAATAGTAATAGGTAAAAATTGAAGAACCATAACACTATGAATCTTTACTTTTCCCTTCAAGGGTGAGCTTTTAGATGAGTAGAGATTTGATTACAATATACTTCACAAGACATCTCATTACATTTCTTCTACTTCATTAAATAGTTATGACCATTTCCTATGATCTTTCTTTGTTTCTTCCATGTTACTTTCTAGTACATAAAACTTTATATTGTTTTCACACTGTATGTACTAAATGGGCCTTATCTACTAAATATCATCTCAATATATAGAAACCTATCTATCTAATTAAGGGGGTCAGGGTGGGACCCTATGATGCCCTACTCCTTATAAAGCAACATTGTACACAGGGTTGGGGACAAGGAAATTACTGAAAATCTCTTTTGATTCACATTTGGCATGTTCAATTAGTGTATCCTTCCACTATAGTAGGGCCTCCTAGATGGTGCTTTAGTAGAGATGACGCTCTCTTTTATCAATGATGACTTCAAGATTAATAAAAAATTACCTTCTTCATCTAGTCCTGGAAGGCTAATTTGAATATGACAATTAGATCCAACCATCTTATTTAATCTTGAGACATGAAATATTGGATGAACCTTGGTGTGGATAAGAAGCTCCAGTTTGTAAACCACTAGCCAAATATGTTTGAGGGCGTTATATGGGCCATATAACATTGGGGAAAACTTCTAGTTGTGGTTGTCTTTAATGGAGGTCTACTTGTAAGGCTGCAAATGAAGTAATTCCTAATCCCCTTCTTAAAAATTGTAATCTAAATATTATTGATCAAGTTGCTACTTATTCCTATTCAAAGTCATTAATAAATTATACTTGACAGTGTGAAGCATGTCGACCCAAAGTATGGGGGTTTTGTCTACCTATTGCACCTTGAAGATTCCTAGTAAGTAGAATAACATTGATGGGGTTTTTGGCCATAGACAACCTCAAAGGGAGTCATGCAAGTGGCACCATGATAAGTTTTATTGTACTACCATCATGCTAGAGGTAACCACTAAACCTATATAGGGATTGTCGTTATTAACTAAAGCACCAAAAATATGGTTCAAAACACTTATTGATAACTTCATGTTGATCAATGGTTTGGGGGTGATGTGCAATGTTAAGATTCAATTAAGTGCCTCGAAGCCAAAACAAATATTTCTATAAATTGCTAGTGAAAGTGGGGTCACAATTCATCACAATAAATTGCAACTTACCATGGAGTTTGAATATATTATCTTTTAACACTTGAGTGATCATAGAGGGTTTAAAGGGGTGTTGTATAACACAAAAATGAACATATTTGGAAAGGCAGTCAAACGTAACTATGGTTACGGATTTATCGCCAAATTTTAGTAATTTTTTCATAAATATTTTTATCACTCGTATCCTTTTTGTTGATTATATTCTTTTGTTCAATGATGGATCAAGGGGTGATTTACATCAACTAAAAATACTTCTAGATTTATTTCTAAAAGCTATAGGGATGAGCATCAATGATCAAATATCTATTATTGTTTGTAATGGTCTTTCGGGTGTGGAGGTCAATAGAATACTATCGATTTTCCCTTTTGAAAAAAACCATTGATGGATAGTTTCAAATACTTGGGCTTCTATATCAATCCATATCCCTACAGGAAAATTTATTGGAAAGGGTTGGTTGCAAAAATCTAAGTGTATCAAACACTGGAGCTTTAAGTGGTTCTAGGGAGTTGGAGGTTGGTTCTAATCAAATCAGTTTTAATTGCAATCCCAGTTTACTTGATAGCTCTTACATGGGTCCCAAAAGGTATTCTTTCCCAGATCAGAAAATATGTGGTCACTTCTTGTGGGTTGGTTTGAAGGTGGTTGATTTTCTTCCATGGGTTGCATGGGAGAAAATTGCTCGCCCAAAGGATTGGGGAGGGTGGGGAATAAAGGACCTTCCATATTTTGCAACCTCTCTAGCAGAAAAATCAAGGTGGCGATAATTAACCATGGATAATCATTGTACATCAATGATAAAAAGGAAATATATATATCTAATATCTAGGGATGAAAGGTTGCAACATCCTAATATAAAACCCAAAAATTCCTTTCATTTGGAAGGCTACTTTAGATTCTTTTGATCTTATTGCAAAAGGTATTTCATGACAAGTTGAGGACGACAGAAGGATTGGAGTGGGTTTGGATCCTTGGGTGGGATGTAGTGAGGGTTTCACTCTTCCAAGGGACCTTTCGGATCATCTAAATGCTCAGGGTATTTTCTTCCTTAACAAAATTGGAAATAAGGATATTTCAACAATATGGAATCAAGGCTAGAAATCGACTGAGGACCTTAGTCTTGAGCCTCATTGGGGAGAAGCTTGGCAAGGCTACATCAGGTATTTATAGAGATCAAATGTCAGGATCAAGGAGAGGACATATGAGCTTTGGTGGGTCCATGCCCCCAACAACCATTATTATCCAAATTTTGGTTATAATCTCCAAATGGCCAGGTGAGCAAGAAGGGATCGTTTATGGTGGCAGAAGTCGTTATGGAAATTAAAATGTCCAACGAAGTCTAGATTGTTCTTCTAGTGAATTTTAAAGAACAAAGTTCCTACGTGGGACAACCTGCAGAAAAGGAACAAACAAGGGTTAGGTTGGTGTACTTTGTGCAAAAACGTGGAAGAATCTACTTATCATTTGTTCTTAGTTTTCTCTTTCACCTGTTAAACCTGGGAGGCTATACTGAACCTTTTAGGTATCATAATCAATTGGAATGGCACAAATTTAGTAGAATCCTACCAAAATTGGTGGTCCCTTATCAATGGTGAAAATTTAAGGAACATTCCCCCAATCATCTCATGGGGCATTTAGTTCATTAGGAATACATGATTTTTCCAGGACTTAATCATAGCTTTGTACCTTATTGTGGCTGAGTGTGCCTCCATATATGCAATTCTCCCTTGAAATTCTTCCAATGTGACTCCAAGGATCATTAGAGAAGAACAAATAAGACCTCAAATTTCATGGGCCAATTTTTATGGGGCCTTAGATGCACAGGATAGATGTGGGGTTGGTATGATCATTTACGTTAATGAACAAAGATCTCTAAAAACTTCAGTGGGTATTGGAACGAGATCACACAATTATGCAGAGCTACAAAATTTGAAACTTCTTCTATGTTGGTTGAGACACTTGGGGATAGACTTAGTTTATATTTTTGGTGAATCTTTAAATGTTATAAATTCGACAAGCAATGTCAAAAACTTATTTTGGTTCCTATATTAGAAGAAATTTCTTTCTTAAAATATGTTTTTGTTGATATTACTATTTGTCACATCTACAGGGAGCAGAACTCCGCTACGAATCTCCTTTCTAAAAATGGTATGTAATAGGTTCTGGATAATTGGCATATAACTGAATCAATGGCGTGACAGATCTGTGTGTCAGATCAACTGCCATATCCTGGATAAAAAAAAAAAAAAATTATGCTCCTGCAGTCATATTACTTTCATTTCTGCTCATGATCAACAAAAAACTTCTTGTTTATATATGGTTTATGTATATGGTCATTTTAGTATTGTTTTTCTTTCAAACAATTTATATATTGTACTAGATGGGTCATTTTCTTTGTGCATGGAGAGGTCCAATTTTTGGATTTTAGACACTATGTGCTTATTTTCTCTAAGTAAAGTTTTTTTTCTCAGACAATTGTTCTTTCTCTTTCTGCGTCATTGTGGATACACAGATTTTCAGGAATTCTTAAATTCATCTACATATGAAAATTTTTATTGTCTTAATAAAATGTTCGATTTTTCCTTTGGAAAAATCATTGTGCACAATCTCTAATACTCCTTCTACACTCTTAGCACCAGAAGGAAAACTAACCTGATTCTGCTTCCCATATACATGATGTTGACAAAAATAAAAATCCAAAGATAAAGTGTACATACCTTATACCATACCATCACCATGCAATATTCGAAGGCCCTTCTCTCCAAAATTTCCTAGTCTTTGATGCCACAACATAGTCTTTCCACCAGAGACTACAAGATTTTTCGCTCCAATTTCTGGAACGACAAAACCTTTTCACCCATCAATAACAATACTGCCTAAAATATTGTAAAGAGTTTCGATTCGACCTCCCCTCATCAATACCAATGCTCCTCAAACCATATTGCAAGTATCTTTATTGAACATTGTCTTTACGCCTACATCATCCATCTTACTTACATAAATTCGATTTCTGGCCCATCCAGGAATGTGCAGAACATTAGGAAGTGTTCTAATCTTTCCACCTATTATATTTATATTTAATTTTCCTCGTCCTATGACTTTGATCTTCCTGTCATCGCCTAGGAATACATCACCACCATCATATTTCCACTACAAGGAAAAGACCCTCTAGCGGAGGTTATAAAGGAGGCTGTTAGTGTTATAAAATTGGCCAAAATTGTCAAAAAAAAATATGCTACCACATCTGTTTATGGTAACGGAGGTTTTGGCGGAGTTTTTAACGGAAATTCAACACAACTAAAAAAAAATGGGCGGTCTGAGGTTATTATGGATGTTTTTTCATCGGTGCTCTTATCAGGTTTTAACGCACCGGTGCGTATCGGTAGACAACACACCGGGGCGGTTGAAGGAGAATGCATCGGGTCGTTAAGGAAAATAACAGCACCGGGCCTAGTGTTGATGATACAACGTATGGGGCCATTCTAATTGGTCTTGGGATTTGATCGGTGCCCATAGGTCGTATCAACGTGCCGATGCGTATGCTTATATAAATGCCCCGGTGCATCGTATCACACAAGTGCACCGAGGTTTACAATTGGTATCGGTATTTGTGCGGTGCAAATATGTCATACAAATGCACCAGCGCTTATCGACACATAAACGCCCCAGTGCATACTATCACACAAATGCACCGAGATTTGTAGTTGGTATCGGTATTCGTGTAGTGCCTATTGGTCATCCAAATGCACCGGTGCGTATAGACAGAAAAACGACCCGGTGCATAGTATCACACAGACGCACCGCAATTTATAATTGGTATCGGTATTCGTGCGGTGCTCATAAAGTAAGTGGATAAACGATAATCGGCAAGGATAGATACATAAACGACCGAGCGCCGTACCGTACAACGCCTGATTTTTTTAATTAGTTTTGTATTTGTGCGGTCCCGATAGGTATTAAAAATGCACCGGTGCGCTTAATAATACAAGCGCACCGGTTTTCATTTTGTATTTTTTAGAAACACCGACCTGTGGCAGTGCAATTATTGTGATTTTTTTAAATTCATTATTCATCAAAAGTTGACACATATTATAACAATATTCATATGAATTAAATTTTTATTACTACATTTGAGAATGACAATGGAGAACGCAATAGCGATAATAGAGAACACAATAGAATAAATTAAAACATTTTTTATTATATATATATATATATATATATATATATATATATATATATATATATATATATATATATATGAATAAGACATTCTTTGTCATACGAAATGGGACAGTTATTGGTATCCCTTTATCTTTCAATTGGGACACTATGTCCATTACATTAAAGAAAATGTTTGATTTCACAGAATTTTTTCCAAAAATAGTACAATGCCTTGGTTTTATATCCAAACATAGTGATCATCATTCTTCACTTGAACTACCATCACTGCTAGAGCTACTTCCATGACTTGGGTTATTTTCAAAAAAAAATTGTTCACGGCGTTGATTGTTTTCTTCTTCTTCACTTTATTCCATCTACAAACATAAAAATAAACTGTAATGAGTGTATATACATTGGTGAGAATAATGAAAATTGCAATATTAAATAATACACACCAATGTAAATCGAAAATAAATGACGTACCAATGCAACAATTGACTCATAAACTATACACATTCTTTCAAAACCATGTAACATGCCATCTTTCAAGATTTGATCTGTTGGTGCAGTGCCATACTTTGTTTCCTGCAAGTTTTATACCCCATAAGAATTCATATATTTAATATAAAAGATTTATTTTTTCTATTAATTATAGACGGAGCTAAGTAAAACAAGATCGATAGATGCTTACAAATTCCACAATTAAGTTCTGATATGCCAACATATACGCACAACCCATATTTAAATCAATTTCAATCAATTCCTCTAATGGTTCTTCTTTGTATGTTAGCACCTGTTTGGAGACATTCAATGATGATTTTTGTAAAACAACCTAAAAATACAAAAATGAAATCTAGTTAAGTTGTTATAAGGAAGTAATAATTACTCACAAACTTAGATATCAATATTTTTCTTCCTTGTCGTCCTATTTTATGTGCTGAATGGGTTCCATTTTCTTTTCTTTTTTGCAAGAAAATACTTGAAAATTAATATTTAATGCTAAATTGTTTATTTATTGTACCTAATGATCAAAAAATTCAATGATTACATATTACATTTGAAGCACGTTGTTGTTGAGATGGCTCCTCCCGCGATGCAATTTTTCCCATTTCTTTGACCATCTCCTTGTACACCTTTTTGGACATTCCTACTGGCATATTTCTAATATCGGCTCGTTCATCTTTTGAGATTTTCATAATCTTCCTGAAAATGTAACACGACAATAAACTATTTAATTTTTATATTGATATATGAAAAGTAAGTATAAAAAAAGTGATATTTATAAATAATTATAGACAAACATCTAAAGGAATATTACTTTTTCATTCCTTATTTTTTGTTGTTGTACGTTTTTGCTATTACAAGTCTGACATGTCTCATTGACCAATTCTCTGGAAACACTTCCTGTAGTTTACATAAAATTTGGTTCTTAGAATCATTGGATTGGTTTTTGTATTGTAAGTGGAAAGAACGTCTATACATTCATTCCAGTAGATCCTTCAAACATTTGTAAAAAAATTCCCCCCTTTCGTTAACCTCCAACACCACTCCAGATAAGCTAAGGAGCAATTCATTTTCATTTGCATGTTCTATTGTTTTTATTTTCTTAGAAAAACATTCCTTTTCTGAGTTGTTGGTCCTTGTAGAACATTAAACAGAGGTGAATTAATAGATTTTTTCACACATGTTATCTAATCATTTTAATTATATTATTAATGAAAACTAAAAAAAGAAACTCATATTGGATCGATAGTATTTTTTCATTCACCTGATTCATCCTTTTGCAATTTTTCCATCAAGCTTATATGTTCGTCTAGTCCTAGATCAGAAATAATCTTATCAAGCTTTTTCATTTTGTGGCTCTACTTGATACACATTAAACCAATACATATTATTTAAACTTACATATAGTTCAAAAATAATTTTTTGTAAAATATTTACAAAGAACTTGCCTTTTTTGCTTTTGATCTTGATGTGTTATCAATATTTTTGTTACTTGATCTCTTGTCAGTCATTTCTTTAACAATATCAAACCTATATCATATCAGTCAATAATATATTTTTAAATAAACTGTCAACTTCTCAATTAAAAAAAAAAAAATCTAAAAAAACTGGTGCACCATTCATGGTAAACACACCGACATCGGTGCGTGTATGTCTTTACAACACACTGCAAAAACAGTATAATACACCGTACAGTGCTCTATGTCAACAAGAAGCCCCGATACGTTACAATTCAATGACCGCACCGGTTAACCATCATAAAAATAATAAAAATCGTCCTATGTTAGTTTTTTTAGCATAAATCGGTGCTATATGTCACATATGGCGCACCATTAAAAAAATATTATTTTTTCACATTACTTATCCTATGCTCTTGTAAACAATAGAGCACCGGTGTGCTACCTTACATAAGGCGCACTGGTAAAAAATCTATTTTTTTTTTAAATCATTCCAAGGCCGACATGGATTAGGATATGACTATGCTAATCGTCCCGTCGGTTGCATGTCTTAGGTATATATTTAGCAATACAAACCCTATAAATTTAAATTGAAAATTCCTAATTCTGAATCACAGAAAGAAGAAGAAGAAAGGGGAGAAACAAAAAGAAAGTAAGGTTTGTATTTTTTGAAAGTTTTTTTTTTTTCGAAACTGAACGTTCACAGTGCGTCATAATGAAATAGTGCATTGGCTGCATATTTTTCTATATTTTTATGACAGTAATTTCATGGTGCGCTATGATAACAGAGCACCCCAGTGCACTCTTTCAGACAGGGTGCACCGAATATTTTTTTTATTTACGCAAGGGCTGACATGGATTGGGATCCGACTATGTAGGTCAACCCGTTCGTTGGATGTCTTAGGTTTATATTTAGCAATATAAACCCTATAAATATAAATTGAAAAGCCCTAATTCTAAAATCACGGCAAGTGGGAGAAGATAGGGCAGAAACAAAAATAATGTAGGGTATGTTTGTAAAATGGTTTTTTTTCAAAACAACACATTGTATGGTGCGCCATAATGGTATAGTGCACCGGTGCCATATGTTACATATGGCGCACTGATAAAAACATAATTTTTTTTTAAATTTTTTATCACTGTACTTGTGCGGTGCGCTGGTATAACCAAGCGCACCGGTGCGCAACGTTACGCAGGGCGCACCGACGAAAAAAATCTGTATTTTTTTTAAGATTGACGCAAGGGCCAACATGGATTGGGATCCGACTATGCAAGTCGTCCCATGGGTTGGAATTCTTATGAGTACAGAAACCCTATAAATCTAAATTGAAAAGAAAGAGGGACAAAAAATGGCAGAAACAAAAAGAATCTAGGGTTTTGTTTCTAAAAATTGATTTCTTTTTTTATTTTTGTTTCTGAAAACTGTAGAAAAGGTAAAAAACTGCAGAAACAAAAAGTTTAAAAAATAATAAGATTTGATTTTGTACTTTACTTCTTAAAAAACTAGATAAAAAATAAAATAAAACAATAGACTTTGATTTCTTATTTCAATGCATTAAAAAAAAAATGCAGAAAAAGGTACAAAAAAACAATAAACTTTACTCACGTCGTTTAAAATTCTATGGTACAGGACTTGAATTACCAGAGGTTTGGAATTAAGATTGTATGAATACTTATGTTCAAACGTATTTCCCTGCTCCACAGTGCTCTCGTGCTCTGTTTGCTCCAGGTATGTATCCTGCAAATCTCTGGTTGAAATGTTTTGCAAAAATAGTGAAATAATGAAAAGTGTTTAGTATTTAAAGAAATGTTTTATGAAATTAGATTTTTGAAAATATTTTGCCACCCAATTTTCAATTTACCATTTTTTTTTCACTTAAAGAAAATAGGGTTGCGTTTTTTTATTGCGGTTATTCGTTTACCGGTGCGTCGTTTAATTAAACCGCACCGGTGCTACTTGTTAAAAAAGCACATCGGTGCGCAAAATAAAGAATTGACTGGTGCGGTTATCTGAACAGTACGCACCGGAATTACATTTAGGTTTGTGCACCAAAGTTTATTGTTTTTTTGCTCAAATGCAAGGAGAAAATATCATATATTATATGAAATGGACAATTCTTCAAAATCCAGCTCGTTGCATAATATTTCTCAAAGTCCATCGTGGAGTTCTCCCTATCCATGTGGAGACGTAATATTTACTTCAGATTTGTTTTATTTTTTCACTATCTAATTGAATTTATGTATGTTTTTTATCCATGTAGTCAATTATGCACAACTTAATTAAATTTATAATGTATAAAAATTTGTAGGTTCATACAGATTCATCATCGAGTTCAGATGCACAAAATTATATTCAAAGTACTGCTCCAAAACATCAAAAGTTCTTATCAGGAGCTGCATACCGTAAGACGCATTTGGTAGATGAAAATGGATAGCCGCTTCACTCTGCCAATTGTAACAATATTGCATCTTCTAGCCACAATCCCGGGACAATGATGGTAATTATAATTATAATTGTTTAGTATAGATATTGATTAATATGTACGTAATTATTTCAACGTCAAACCAATTTATAATCATGCAATATTGTCAATGTGGTTACAAATTGATATCATAATATTTTGTACTAATCATGTTCAATTTTTTTTTTAAATTATTAGGATTCTAGTGATGATGAACGACCTACCTACCATCTTCTGTTGCACCCCACGACAATGTCAAATCGAGAGAAGATTGAATTAAGAGAAAAAATTAGAGAGGAACGATACCAGAATGGTTGAATCAACCACCGATTCAATTCCCGCTACGTCCAGATTCACTAATTAGGAATGACTACAACAATAGTAGTTCTTCACAAGCTGGCAATGGAGACAATCAAATAGAGGTTGGTATGGATGATTACTTAAGGGATACGACTGCGATGGAGACAATGTTGTTAGATGCATTCCAAAATGATGATCAGCTAGGGGATGATGCTCATATCGCTGACACCTTTTTCGAAAGCCTTAAATTTGCTTCCACCACCCCTCTCTTTGGACCTGGCGGTCAGTAAAAGTCTACCTATTTGGGGAAAACGATGTTACTGTACAACTTGAAAGCAAATTTTGGCTTGTCGAATGCATGTTTCTTGGAACTTTTGAGGTAAGTTACCATAAGGTACTTCCCTTATATATAAATTTGAAATATAATCAGTACACTGCAATGAACATTACAAATGTTAAATTTTATGAACGTTAATAATTATATCGACATTAATGTACATTTATTAATATAGTTTTCCATGACCACCAACTACAGGTTATTCAAAGATAAGGTTCTTCCGAGTGATAATGTCTTGCCCGGTAGCTGCGAAGAGGCAAAAAAATTGTTGAAAATGTTGGGTGATGAGTACATATTATATCATGCATGTCCAAATTATTGTATTCTATATAGAGGAGAATATGCAGACAAAGAGACGTGTCTGAAATGTGGGCATGACAGGTATGATAATTCTAAAAAGAAGGGTAAATCACGTACTGGTCCTCCTTTTAAGATATTGAGGCACATGCCTATAATCCCAAGGATTCAAAGGCTCTTTCATTGCAAAGAATTATCTATGTTGCAAGGATGGCATGCCTCACACAGAATTGAGTTGGGATTTATGTGAATACCAACTGATTCAATAGCCATGAAGCATATAGAGGATACATGGCCCGAAAAATTCAAGAATGAAGTACGAATTCTACGACAGCATAGCCATGGATGATGTCAACCCATATTCCCTCCAGAACACCAACTATTCTGTTTGGCCTGTAGTAGTGATCAATAACAATATTCCCCCATGGTTGTCCATGAAGAATGAACATCTTATGTTGGCTCTCATAGTCCCTGGTAGAAGACAAGTGAAGAATATGGATGTCTACTTACAACCACTAGTAGATGAATTGAAGGAATTATGGGATGGGATAAATGTATACAATGTATCAAGACCCATCACAGCAAAGAGGAGGTTATGTTGTATGGCATTTGTGCTTACACGACACATGATTATCCAGGCTTAGGAGTTTGCTCTGGTAAATTACATGTTTAATTTATTGATTTGTTTATATATAATGTAACAATATTCTTTCACATATTAGTTATTTAATTCATTGTAATATTACTTGTTCTGATCTTCATGATATTATTTAATGTGTCATGCATATTAATTAATGTATACAAATATAATCTCGCAGGTCTTGTAACAAAAGGGTATTTTGGATGTAAATGTTGTGGAACTTCTCTGAAAGCTAGATGGTCTAAGGACCTACGAAAGCCAGTGTATGATTGCTCTAGGATATTATTACCAGAACAACACCCTTACAGAAGAGCATCATTCGCTTTCAATGGTAAAAGAGAAAGAACCCAAAGGCCTCCAATAATGACACCAACTGAATGGCTTAGAGCATATGAGAGAGAGAAGGAGAAGGAGTTCAAAGAAATGTTCGATTCAAATGGGGAGCCTAAGTTCAATGATCCAGATTTCTTCAACACCTATGTTGAGAAATTGCCCATTGGGATGAAAAGGAAATCTATCTTTTATGACCTCCCATATTGGGAGCATCTTAAGATTGCCCACTTATTAGATCCCATGCATATATTTAAAAATGTTTCATCTTCTTTATGGAGGCACATATCATCAAAACAAAGTGACACATTGGCGGTTAGGAAAGATCTTATTACTTCAAAAACTAAAAAGAAATATTGGCCAAGACGATTAGAAAGTATGGGATCAGAGGTAGGCGCTGGTCCCTCTAATTCATGGTTTTTCAAAGAAGGTGATGTCCCATGGATTTTAAAAAAATATGATGTATCTTTGTCAAAGGAAGTTATAATGGATGTGAGGGTGCCAACTTCATATGGGTCTTCACTATGGCGCTGCTTCACCGTGGATGACCATTTGTTGGGGTTGAAATCGCATGGCCATTTGAATCTTCTAAGAGTACGTATAATGTCAAAAGCATGATTTTATTATTTGTTATATTAATAAATTTTATCCCATGCGGTGATCATAAAACATAACTAATTTTGTATATTATTGCACGTTTTTATAACTTTGCAGTGTCATTATCCTTTGTTTGTGCATGGGTGTGTGAAACATGAATTCCCTTAAGACCTAGGACGTGCCATATCTAAATTATCTGCATTTGTACATTGGATCACATCAAAGGAGATTCATGTGGCTAGCATTCCACGGTGGCGTCAAGAGATAGTTGAAATTGTTTGTATGTTTGAGAAGGAACTGTCGACAAGTTTCATGGATTTACAGGTTCATATTCTAATCCACCTGGTAGATGAGGTTGAATTATTTGGGGTTGTTTCTTGTCGTTGGATGTTCTTCTTAGAGAGGTACATGAAAAAATTGAAAGGTTTTGTTCGACAAAGGGAAAAACCCGAGGGGTCTATGGCAAAGGGGTACATATCATATGATTATTTCTACTATGCCAGTGAGTACATCAAGCAGATCGACAACAGACCAGGTGCGGTGATTTGGAGCGATGAATTGGATGAAGACAAAAGAGAAGGAGAGTTGCTCCAAACAAGTGGAAAAAAGCGCTTGATAAAGAGTAAGCGACTTATAATTTTTCAAATTTACAAAAAGTAATTAATATTCATGTTGAACTTCGATATAATGTATATTTTGATCTCTAAGTACTATATAATGTTGGTTTGATTTCATCAGTGAATGCAGAAATTGAAGCAATAAATAAATTCATTTTTTACAATTTTGAAGCGACACAACCATGGGTCGCATTGTACAAACAAAAATGAATGAAATGGGATAGTGACAGGAAAGAATTCAGACGGTTGAATGGTAGAAGTGTGCCTTATCCTGATCATTTAAAAGAAAATATGCCAAAAATATGCCCCAACAACTGGGTTGCTGACCAAGTCAGAGAGAAATACAGTGCTACCGGTCGTTACCCACGTGCTGAAGAGGATGCGCTAAACATAGGGATTGGGTGCAGCAACTCGGTAATAATTTATATGTAAATTTGAAACTTATGTTAAGACATCTACATTTCATATTTTAATTTTTGGATTATTATTTATAAGACACATGACACTTATACAATTTTTTAAACTTTTTTATAACAGGTGCATTTGTTCTGATCAATGTGGGCATATGGACACCATTTTCGCACAGAAAATGTCGATGCTGGAAACATCACACAAGACTGTGGAGTGTAAGTCGAGTTCGATCAATCTAGTTGATCTAACCACCGTGATCAACAACTAGTAAGAGGGACGTTAGGTTACGTCGGAGAGATACAAGAGATCAATGAAGTGGATTTTTCTTCTTTCCAATGTGTTATTTTTAGGTGCAAGTGGTGGGACACCTTTGATCGGAATAATGTAAAGGAAGATCGCGATAGTAGGCTGATATGTATCAACTCTAGAAAGATGTGGGATGAAGCTAAGGAACCCTATGTTTGCCCTAAACACTGCAACCAGGTGTTTTTCTACCCAGATGTGTTGGATAGGGATTGGTGGTTTGTATTGACACATGACCCTAGATCAAAACATATTTTTGAGAACAATAGTGTTATCATGCCATGCGTGCTAGAAGATAATGAGGGTGATTATGAGAACCGAGAGTGATATGGTACAATATGTGTTATTTCATCAATATTTATACTTTTTAAGATGAGTTTTTCGAAATATTAATGTAATATGTATTTTGAATTAATTGGTAATTTGAATTGTGTTAATGTTAAAATCAATAATTCACTTGATAATTTGGTATTATGTACTTGATCTCAAAAACGATGGCGTAATGTATATATTAAATCTTTTTTTGTATCTAAGATCATAATAAAATAATGATAATTCTAATTAAGTACAGGAATTTATTTGCATTATTTTCTAAATTTCCTTATGTTACAATAAATCATATTATCCTATATTTATTATTTTACAATTATTTAAAATTTACAAATTTACAAATTTAAACATTTTAATAAATTCATTTCACATTAATACAATTAAAATTTTACAAATATTTTACATACAATTAAAATTAGAATTAGATTTATTAGAAATACAATTACAATTTTACAATTTCACGTACAATAACAATTTTAGAATTTTACATATATACAATTACAATTTTAGAAATTTACATATATATCATTACAATTAAAATTTTAGAATTTTAAATACAATTAGAAATACAAATATTACAAATTTACAATATCATGATCATTTGGTATTTATAAGTTAATTAATAAACATCACGTTCATGATAAGCATCGTAAAAACATCATATTTGACTAAAAAACACATTCAAAATCGCTAACTGCATCATCGTGATCATGATCATCTAACAAAACACAATTAACATTATATATTAACATCATCAATACAACACAAACATCAAATATACATCTCATGCTATCACATACACATCTATCTGCAAGCTACACATTAAATGAACATATCTAACATGACCTAACAACATACACATAATGATGATCACCAACATGTAAATTAAGTACAACTGCAAAATGAACATAAAATACATGGACCATATAATATAGATATATATATATATATATATATATATATATATATATATATATATAATGTTAAAAATATACAATTGTAATGACAAACTCATGGATCGGGCTGATGATCAGAGTTTCATCTCCATGTGATGACTTCGGTAGATGAGCACGGAGGCCTATGCAACTGTACGCAAGGCTATGAACAATCATGAGATGTCAATGGTACGCTGTGCCTCGCAGACTGTCCATCATGTGCTGTGGCTCGCTCGTAATGTGCGACAGTCCTCGTCAGTCGCGTGAAAGCTGCCGTAACTCCTACGACATGCCGCATTAGGTTGTACATGTCACGCGGCATGACTCTCCACATCTATAAGAGCCTATCATCGGCCTCTATATCTCTGAAATCAGCGGGGTGGATGCTCGCCTCAACAAACAATGCAATGAGTTGGTCGGCCAACTCCATCCTATATGTAGCATCACTCAGACGTCGACCACGGGCCGACGCACCAGCAGGAGTAGGTCTCTGATCTGCACCGGCCTCCTGCTGATCCTCGCGGGAAATATATGGCATCATGCCCTCTGCATCATCATCAAGATCCACAACTGGATCAGGTGGTGGTGGCGACATATGATCCTTGCCATCATAAGAGCCAATGTCTGCAAAATATATACAAGTACACAACAATAATTAGACAATTTCATTACACAATTTAATAAAAACAAGTTAAAGAAAATGTTAGAATAAATTTAAATAAAATAGTAATATTACCTCTATCATTTGGCGGCTCATCATCTGTGAAGAGGATGTTGGCACACCCTCGCCAATCCAACCCTGCATAAGGACAAGGGACCATAATGAAGGGATGCTCAAAAACATTGGCTAGCAACCCTAGTGCTTCATTTGATATCCTCACTGGAAACAGAGTCTCCTCCCTCTTGGGCATCATCTGCCCCCACATATGCATACGTGCCTCAGTAATCGGCCTACGAGGCTGCTAAAGAAAAGAAGGTCTCGTCTCTAGAAACTTCTCAAAAAATAAACAAAAAAGCTCTGAAGAAAAAGGGAAGTTTACCCTCCCTTGTGCACGAGCACGACATCTATCTAATGTTGTACAGAACTGCCGTAAAAAAATGGTAGACCACCTAACAAGTCATGGCTGCTGTAGTAAAGAATCAACATAATATAAAATATGGCAACTAATGTGTTTCCCGTCACTGATGTTGTGCGAAATGGTCGAAATGATAAGTGAGAGACACTGGACCTCCTCACGACCAAACGCACCAATACGTAACTGTCCTCGAGAGACCTAAAAATATGAGGGAGCCAATATATCTGGTCTAATGTATCTCTGGGAGTAAACTAACTGACTCCCTACCACACAGCCAGCTGGAACCTCGTGGAATGAGAGAAAATCCACCCCTCTCCTGGAAAGACCTGTAATAAAATATACATCCTCCTCAGTGGGCGTGTACCACTGGTCGATACCAACTCGGAAAGCCTGTTGCTGGGCATTTCACCTTCGGATAAGATGTCTCAAAAAACCACTATGGGACTTTAGGGAATTAGCCTCCTCATAGAACTTGAGGAGGCCTACCTACCTTAGGAGCCCCTGTGTCGCTGCTGTAATAGGGCGAGGATACGCATCTCTCTCCCTCTCTCTTGCCTCCCACAGGCGAACCATGTTATATTGTTCCGCCTGTTGTTGTTTTTGTTGCTCCTCTTCTCTCCTTTCATGTCTCTAAATGATTGACATATTAAACACAATTTTTTAATTAAATGACACACGTATTTACAAATATACGTATATAAATATTTTTTGAAAAATAAATAAAACAATAGTCGGTGCGCCACAAACACAGTCACGCACTGGTAATGGTGCATCCTTCCACAAAGACGCATTGGCAACAGTGCACATAATGATATAAAAAGCACCGGGAGTGGTGCTCCAGAAAATATTTTTAATGCATCGTTCACTAAGTGCGGTGTCAGGAGGCCAGTGCGCTGACTTCACTAGACACCTCAGGGCTTATAGCAAACTCAGCACACCGCCCTCCTACCACTGTACATAGTCGTACGGTGCGGCCATGTATCTGAGTGCACCGCTCTTTGTCGTAAAATTTAAAATTACACGGTGCGCCTTTGGAATCGGCCCCGGAACCGGTGCAGATACACTTAGCACTAGTTTACCAACCCAAGCTGTTGACAATGTCAATTTTCGGTTTCGGTGCGCCAAAAAAATTACGTGCCACGGGGCAGATAATTTGGTCAACGCACCGGGTGCCCGCGATTCAACATTGTCAACGGTGCGGACTGGTAAATTACTGCACCACACTTTTAAAAAAATTAAAGTAACACCATGCGCCTCACGGTACTGCCACGGAACCGGTGCGGTCTCCTTTAGCACCGAGTGCAGTGCTGCCTGTAAATTTACAGGCAACACCGCAACCGGTGCGAGCCGAATGGCTCGAGCGCACCACGTGACATTTTTTTTTTTAATGGTTAATTTTATGGTTTTTTAAAATTCTAATCCGCTAAAAGGTTTAATTATGGAAAAACAAGAAAAATACCTGTACATTTACTCGTCGAGGAGGCATATTGGCTGTACAATTTAAAAAGGAAAATTTGTCCACTGTTTTATAAAATTCAAGCTGGAGATTGGTGGCAATGTACAACAGCAGTGCGTGCAATAAGTGCAATGGGAGCACGGATGTCAGTGCGGCTCAAGCAAAGATAACTTGCACCGGTGCTTGAGAGCTCTGTATCACTGACAAAAGTGAAAAATGTGGAATTTTGGCCATAATTTTTTTTATTTAACCCTGTTCCGGTGCGCGAGGTTTTTACTGGAATACTGGTGCGTTGTCCTAATGCCGCATCGGGCGCTTTTTGTTTCGCGCGCTTTTAGGAGGCACCAGCGTGGAAAAATGTAACGCACTGGTGTGCTACAATAACTTGACGCACCAGTAACGGTGTCCGGTGAACCAATGATTTTTGCGGTTTTTTGGGCGTAATTTTTTTATTTAACCCTATTCTAGTGCATGGGTTTTTTACTGCAGCACCAGTGTGTTTCCTGTATGCTGCGCCGGGCTCTTTCTATTTTCGTGCGCTTTTAGGAGGCACCAAGGTGGCATAACATTATCGCATCGGTGCTCTATAGTAACATCACGCACCAGTAACGGTGTCCGGTGAACCAATGATTTCTGAGGTTTTTTGGCCGTAATTTTTTTTTATTTAACCCTATTCCGGTGCATGGGGTTTTTGGAGTACCGATGCGTTTCCTATATGTCACATCGGGATCTTTATGTTTTCGCGCACTTTTAGGAGGTACCAGGGTGGCATAGTTTTAAAGCACTGGTGCTCTACAGTATCATGACGCACCGGTAACAGTGTTCGGTGAACCAATGATTTCTGCGGTTTTTGGGCCATAATTTTTTTTTTATTTAACCCTATTTCGGTGCACAGCATTTATGGGGACCTCGATGCATTTCCATCATTCTGCCCCAGGAATTTTATGTTCTACTCGCTTTTATGATGCACCGAGGCATGCTGATGTGACGCACCGAGGCTTTACAGTAATCTGGCGCACCGGTAACGGTGCCCGGTGAACCAATGATTTCTGCGGTTTTTTGGCCGTAATTTTGTTTGCTTTAAACCCTTATCTGGTGCGCGGCATTTACGGGGATCCAAGTGCATTTCATTCATTCTGCACTGGGACGTTTATGTTCCGCGTGCTTTTTATGAGGCACCGAGGCTGACGATATGACATGCATCGACATGGTTGTTGAATCAAAAGCACCGGGAGGGTGTTTACGGAACGCACTGTTTCCGGTGTGCCAATTTTTTATACAGTTTTTTTGCAGTAATTTTTTTTATTTAACCATCCACCGGTGCGCGCGTTTTGTGGGCGCCCCGGTGCATTTCATTTATTCCACACCGGGCAGTATCTATGCGATCGACATGTAAAGCACCGGTGCTCTACATAAATAAAACACACTGGACATGCGTGTACGGAGCGCACGGTGTTCAGTGTGCCAATGTTTGTAACACATCGGTGCTTTTTCATATTGAATGCACTGGTGCGTTTTAGGTTGATAAGAACACCGGAAGAAATACATCTGCAAAAACCTCTGCTTGCGAACCTCCTCTAGGATCCTCCACTAGAAACAGACATCTGGGGTATTTTTCTATGGGGTTCCTCAAAAACATCCGCTAGAGGGTCTTTTCCTTGTAGTGTTCTCATATTCACAGAACCACTCCCTATGGGGAGTCAGATGAAAGGATGCATGTGAGTCAATCAACCATGCCTCATGATCAACGTGTGTACTTGAAGAAGAAGTTAAGTACACATCCCAACCTTCATCTGAGTTGGTTTTCACCTCTGCAGAAGAAGCATCATTATATCCATTTATTTTCTCATGAGTTTTAGATCTACAATCCTTTTTGTAGTTCCCTTATTTTTTGCATTTCCAGCATAACTTTACAAATTTTCCTAGATATTTAGATCTCCCTTTATATTTAGATCTCCTACTTGAGGACTTATTTCTATTTTTGTTATGGGACCGTCCTCTTATAGAAAAGGAATCTCCATTGTGTCTCTCCATATTTTTCTATCTCATCTCCTCTGAAAATAAGGCTGAGACTATTTCATCAAATTTCAAGGTAGCTGTATTGCTACCTATGGAAAAAAACTAGACTATCCCATGAGTTTGGTAGAGAACACAACAAACTAATGCACTTATATTTATATAAAGTTTTAATATCAATAGATAATAACTGACTTACCAGAGTATTGAAGGCATCCATATGCTCTTTCATCGGGTCTCCAGCCCTCGTCCTCAAGTTATACATATTTTTCCACAGGAGAACTTTGTTCACCATGGGCTTAGATTGATACAAAGCCTCTAACTTATCCCAAAAATCCTTTGTTGTAGCTTCTCTTGAAACATTTAGTAATACTCAATCTTAGACATACTCGTATTGTGCTCTTTTCCTCTCATCCAACTTGGTCCAGTCTTCTGTCAACATTTTCGTTAGTTTAGTACCTGGATCCACCACGATCCACTGATCTTTATCCACCATCATATCCTCCATATTGATATTCCACAACTCAAAACCATGATATATGAATTTCTCGATCTATATATTCCATTGTTATTCATTTCCTTTCACCACATGAATCGATCTCATAGATCTACCACTGTAACAAGGCCTACCACAAGCCTGAGCAAAACCCGTAAGCCACAAAGGCATCTCCTTGAATCCAAAATTTCTCTGATACCAAATGAGGGTTTTAACCCTATACAAAAATTATTGTAACAAGTTCTTTAAAAAAAGCAGAAAATATACAATGTCAAGACACAAAATATACACAAATATTTCTCTCCTGGAACCCAAAACTAGGAAAACCAGATTGATTTTTCATTATATTCCTTTCAATTCTAATAAACATTATATACATGCCAACCCTTGATTAGAACTTAATAGTATTTCATTTGACCAAATTTAGAAAATACCATGGGCTAAATCATCATGCCAAAAACCCTGCAAAAAACCATGGCTAGGTTCACCCACCATCCTTGGGCCTACCCCCCATACTTTGGTCCACCCAAATATCCTTGGGTCCACTTGGATATTTTCCTTGAGAACTTGCCCCAAAAGGTCTCCAAATTCTAGTGAAGAGTGATTGAATGTATGTATTGAGTTCTCCTCCCCCTAGTATGCCTTAGATATGTAAGCTAATGAAAAATTTCATCAATGAGCTTTTAATATAAAAAATATTGTCTTTATATGTTGACAACCCTTTCAAGATTATGAATATCATTTTGGGTGAAATGAGGGGTCAAAGGCTAATAGGCAACCACTACTTCCTCGGATTGAGTCTCGGCACATGATTGTTTAGACTGGTCACACTCCCCTGTGCCAAGACAACCACCAACTTGTTGTCTTGCCACGGTGAACTAATAAACCAAAAAAACAGTAAAATTCCCAGGCATACCCCCAATGCATAATCCTCGTAATTCCAACCTCATAGGCTTCACAAGAGCTACCATAATGTTCCAACAGCCTATAGGTATGGCACTCCCTTCCTTTCCACAATACCCAAGAATTGAAGGTGCCTCTTATGCACCTGAATGGAGAGTAGAAGAGGGTCAAGCCTAGGTAATGGGAACAAATCTTAAGCCACAAGAGGGAAAAATTAGGAGAAGGAGAAGAATGATGTGCAATCAAATAACTTGGAAGAAACACAAAAGAAAGAAAGTCGCATGGAAATATCCAGATAGACACAACAAAGCCTTAATTCGATAGCGCAGTAGAAAACCTATAAGTGGCTTGCAATTGACCAATACAAAATAACTAAGCCACAATAACCAAAGATATATAATTACATTAAATTTCAACCTGTATAAAAGGGGGGTTAACAAAAATGAACTAACACCATAATGAGAAACCTACAATGTAATTTGGTCCAAGCCAGACAATGTGAAAATGCGAAAATGCTTCCGCAAACCAGAATCTTTGTGTTGGTGAGTGACTTGATTGTAGCTGGACAGACCATAAGAATTTAAAGTAGGGAAAGCATTTCCTGTGGGAAGCTTATTTGTCTAGAGGGGCTTTTATTTTCTCTCCAAACTAAATTTTTTTATTGAATACTACCACTCTTTCTCGTAAGTTCTAAAAATAAAACTGAAGGTTAGGCTTATAAGGTTTCCTACAAAGCTCCCATACAACCTTCGGATAACCCGAGAAATATTTCTTCACATACGACCAAGGAGAAGGGTCAAGATATAATGTGAGGGCTGAGGCATTACTTACATCATTAACATCACATGTATGGTGCATGGGAGGGCAGGGGCGGGGGGTGGAGGGGTGGGCATGTCATGCCACCCCCCTCCTTAAGAGTCATGGGAGTTGGTGGGGTGGAAGGCACCCTCCCCCTCAAGTTCTCCTACACTCTGATCATCCACCCCATCGGGGTTGAATATATATTATATTATATTATTTAACCTTAATACCATTATTTATTAGATTATAATTATGTATATTATTTATATTAATTATTCATTAAATTTCATTTATTAATAATATTAATAATATTAGGGGTGGCAAGAGTGGGAGGGGTGACCACTTTCCCCGACGAACAAGAGGAAATAAAATGCACATGGGGATTAGGAGTAGCAAAAAATAATAAGGTTAAGCTCCTCACGCTTTGGAAGAGCCTATACCTTGATCTAAGTCTCAAAATCAAGAAATAAAGTGTCATAGGGGACTCAGTATTGGTAATTCAGATATTTTTAACCCTTAATAGAAATTTTGATCTCTCAAGCACCTCGCTACTAAACATAATTAATTACCATTTGAAGAAGTTTGATGAGCTCTCTTTGTTCGATGACCTCTATAAACTCAATAAGGAGCCATATTAGATTGTGAATCATGGCACGTTACTGTGAGCAGGAAAATGTGAAATAAATGGACATGACAAGGGCCTAGTTCCCATACCATAGAAGATTGTTTGTTTGGGTGGAGTGTATGGCCATTAATGATGGTGTTGATAGATAAATGATGAGTGGAGTAAGTGATTAGATGCAGGATATGTGGATGATGGAGTGGGATGCATCCCCACTTGGAGGCATTCTAGAATCCTGAGGCAAGGCATTAAGAGACCAGATGAGATACATATCTCAAACTAGGGGTTTTGTGGATAAAATATTAATTAACCTGCTTGGGAGAACTGTAATTCATATATGTGATTTAATGGAAAAGAGATGGAGACAAAACTCACCTCGTGCCATAGAAAATTGGTTGCACAGCTGGTTTAACAAGTCTCTCAAGCAGGACATATATTTAATGGGAATGAAAATTGAAAATATGTATGCATTAATGGCGAGAGTTGAAGGTAGCTGTGAAGTTTGAGATGACATCTATATAAGGAGACTCCGGCTCCATTAGTGGCATCTGTTGGTTCAATCGTTGAGTGTAAGTTGAGCAATGTATTTTTCTGAGCGAATTGAGGATGGCATTGCAAGGAGGGTATCCTTCGGAAACTGACTCGGCAAAGTGGAAAAGGGTTGTCAAATTCCCGTTTAAACCGTTAATGGGCAGACTCGACCTCCTCACGTTTCAAGTGAAGTAGTTGGAGAAATATGGCGTGTTTAATGCAGACCGCATTAATGCTAATTTCGAGAGTGTAGAGGCATCCCTAGAGAAAAAAAAATGTCAAGATGGAATCCTTTTCTCCAATTCAGAGTTGATCAGTAATAGCTTATTCGTTGAGGTGCAGGAAATTATCGTCGGGCTCCCTAATTTTGTTCTTTCCAAACTACAGGGAAACTCGAGCGCTGGTGACCAAGGAGCAAGAACAAGCAAAGGAAAAAATTTCACCAGCAAGGAAGCTAGACCTTCAAATATTGGTTAATACCTTTTTATGTACTAGATGTTTATATTTTAGGTTAGTTCTACCAGTCATATGGGAAATTTTAGTGCAATATTATAGTCCACAGGGCTTGTAAAGGAAAAAAAGCCATTTTTTTGGATATACTAGAACATAGAAGCAAATGAAATGATTGCAGCAAGTTTTTATTTTTTGATGTAAACAATTTTGGCCATACCATCCAAATTTTTAATATAAAGTATACGATCGTTTAGAAAAAAATAATATTAATAATATTTTCCATTAATGTTTATTATTTTGTATCTTCTTTACTATTTGAAAATTCCTTTTCTTTTCAAACCTTTTTATCTTATTACATTCAATTTTGCTTTGACTTTGTATTAGTTTACCTTTGACCAAAGATTTATGTTGTTTATCCAAAGTTTAACATTGAGAATTTTTTTTGTTATTTATTATTATTATTTAAATATATTTATTTGTAATATGATTGGTTGATGTCTTATTATAGGTTTTTTAGTAACTTTTATTTCTATTAGTTACTAATTTTTTGTTTTACCTTTGACCAAAAATTTATGTTGTTTATCCAAAGTTTAACATTGGGATTTTTTTTTGTTATTTATTATTATTATTTAAAAATATTTATTTGTAATATGATTGATTGAGGTCTTATTATCGGTTGTTTAGTAACTTCCATTTCTATTAATTACAATTTATTTATTTTTAGTTTTATTTAACTTTATGATTTTTTAATTTTTTTCCTTTTTTATTTAACTTTATGATTTTTATCCTTTTTGCCTTTTTTATTTAGTTTTATTATTTTTATTTTTCAAAGTATCGACTTCATTCAATCTCCTCTTATTCAACAATTCCATACCCTGTGACACACTGATTTCATTCCATTTTCGCTTTTTGAACAATTCAACATACCAACACCCATTTTCTACAACCTTCTACCATAAATTGGGTGCCTGCTCTCTAATAAGCAATGTTGTGACAACCCCATAGCGAACACCATAGTAGTTGTGCTTGCTCATCGAATGCCTGGAAAAATGAATTGTCTGTCAGATTCCCTATGCCTACTGCCATGTCCACAGTGCCTTGAAATTGGATGCCAGTAAGATGATGACATTAAGAAAGGAAATAAGGCAGTGGATGAAATATTTAAGTATGTTTTCGAGGGAGCCATGAAAAATGATCATCCTTGCATATGCATTCCTATTTCTCCATCAGGCTATGATTACTGGACAAAGCTGTTGAACATATATTTCGGAGTTGCGGGATAATCTGACTGTGCTTACAGCATGACTTCTTTAATATTGTCAAGGTTAACAAAGATATCACTCAAACTTGTACTCATTGTTTGGTTTAGAGTGGATGGATTCTCCAGCTCTATTGTGGCGAGGAGAGAAATTATAGTGTATGTGGGATATGGTAAGGGAAATGATAAGCGCTCTTAATCGCCTTCCAAATACTACGATGAGATCTAATCCGGTAGCCTCTATCACAAATGAAGACATGATGATTTGTTCTTGGGATCTCTTAACTTCTTGTCCACATAAAGTTGGGTGCTAAGCGACAGGTATCCAACACTCACTTCACATCCAAATACGTAGAAATTCCTGTTTAAACCGTTAATGGGCAGACTCGACCTCCTCACGTTTCAAGTGAAATAGTTGGAGAAATATCGCGTGTTTAATGCAGACCGCATTAATGCTAATTTCGAGAGTGTAGAGGCATCCCTAGAGAAAAAAAAATGTCAAGATGGAATCCTTTTCTCCAATTCAGAGTTGATCAGTAATAGCTTATTCGTTGAGGTGCAGGAAATTATCGTCGGGCTCCCTAATTTTGTTCTTTCCAACCTACAGGGAAACTCGAGCGCTGGTGACGAAGGAGCAAGAACAAGCAAAGGAAAAAATTTCACCAGCAAGGAAGTTGGACCTTCAAATATTGGTTAATACCTTTTTATGTACTAGATGTTTATATTTTAGGTTAGTTCTACCAGTCATATGGAAATTTTAGTGCAATATTATAGTCCACGGGGCTTGTAAAGGAAAAAAAGCCATTTTTTGGATATACTAGAACATAGAAGCAAATGAAATGATTGCAGCAAGTTTTTATTTTTTGATGTAAACAATTTTGGCCATATCATCCAAATTTTTAATATAAAGTATACGATCGTTTAGAAAAAAATAATATTAATAATATTTTCCATTAATGTTTATTATTTTGTATCTTCTTTACTATTTGAAAATTCCTTTTCTTTTCAAACCTTTTTATCTTATTACATTCAATTTTGCTTTGACTTTGTATTAGTTTACCTTTGACCAAAGATTTATGTTGTTTATCCAAAGTTTAACATTGAGAATTTTTTTTGTTATTTATTATTATTATTTAAATATATTTATTTGTAATATGATTGGTTGAGGTCTTATTATAGGTTTTTTAGTAACTTTTATTTCTATTAGTTACTAATTTTTTGTTTTACCTTTGACAAAATACTTATGTTGTTTATCCAAAGTTTAACATTGATTTTTTTTTGTTATTTATTATTATTATTTAAATATATTTATTTGTAAAATGTGATTGATTGAGGTCTTATTATCGGTTGTTTAGTAACTTCCATTTCTATTAATTTTCTATAATTTATTTATTTTTTAGTTTTATTTATCTTTATGATTTTTTTTTAATTTTTTCCTTTTTTATTTAACTTTATGATTTTATCCTTTTTTCCTTTTTATTTAGTTTTATTATTTTTATTTTTCAAAGTATCGACTTCATTCAATCTCTCTTATTCAACAATTCCATACTCCATGACACCGATTTCATTCCATTTTCGCTTTTTGAACAATTCAAACATACCAACACCCATTTTCTACAACCTTCTACCATAAATTGGGCATGCTCTCTACATAAATGCTGTGACAATCCCATAGCTAGCCCACCATGTAGTTGTGCTTGCTCATCGAATGCTCGGAAAATGAATTGTCTGCTGACTTATGAGCCATTTCCATGTCCACAGTGCCTTGAAATTGGATGCCAGTAAGATGATGACATTAAGAAAGGAAATAAGGCAGTGGATGAAATATTTAAGTATGTTTTCGAGGGAGCCATGAAAAATGATCATCCTTGCATCTGCATTCCTCTTTCTCCATCAGGCTATGATTACTGGACAAAGCTGTTGAACATATATTTCGGAGTTGCGGGATAATCTGACTGTGCTTACAGCATGACTTCTTTAATATTGTCAAGGTTAACAGAGATATCACTCAAACTTGTACTCATTGTTTGGTTTAGAGTGGATGGATTCTCCAGCTCTATTGTGGCGAGGAGAGAAATTATAGTGTATGTGGGATATGGTAAGGGAAATGATAAGCGCTCTTAATCGCCTTCCAAATACTACGATGAGATCTAATCTGGTAGCCTCTAGCACAAATGAAGACATGATGGTTTGTTCTTGGGATCTCTTAACTTCTTGTCCACATAAAGTTGGGTGCTAAGCGACAGGTATCCAACACTCACTTCACATCCAAAATAGTAGAAAAATGGACATGAACACTCAGAACATACTTACTGATCAAAGTAGAACTAATACCTCAAAACGAGAACTTTAACATAAAAACATCCAAAAAACATGAAAAAATACCTTGAAAATGAAAAGTGTTATTCTGGAATAACCTTCTTTCTTTTCGGAGTATGTTTTCAACATTTTTTAAAAATGGAAGTCAATTTTTTGAAAAGTCACTTTTTTTTGTGTGCAAAAAACACCCTAAAAATGAAAAGTGTTGAAACACAAAATTTAGAATACTAAAAATTTATATTTTAAAAAAAATGAAAAAAAAAAATTTAAAATAATAGAAAAAAAATATTCATTATTTTTTTTAAATAAAAAAAAATTAAAAATTAAAAAAAAATAATTAAAATATATATATATATATATATATATATATATATATATATATATATATATTAAATTAAATTAAAAATTAAATTTTAAAAAATATATATTAACTTTTAATAAATTTTAAAAAAAAATTAAAATTAAAGTAAATTATTTAAATTTTATATATATATATATATATATATATATATATATATATATATATATATATATATATATATACATATACATATACATATACATATATATGTTTATGTATATGTATATGTATATCTATACATATATATACATATACATATACATACATATACATATATATATGTATATGTATATATATATATATATATATATATATATATATATATATATATATATATATATATATATATATATAGATATATGTATATTGAACCTAAAAATGTTTGAGAGTTTTTTTGGCTGAGGCTGCCTGCTCCCCTGCGCTCCTGCTGCAACTCCGTAGTCATGGCCCCAGGAGGAGGTCCTGAGCCCGATCCCCCTCTACCTCCTGAGCTATTAGCCTTCAAAAGGCTAGTGGCTAGCAGCATCAAGCGGCCACCAAGCGACCTGTAGCAAAAATTTGTGAGAAGACTGGAAGAGATCCCCATAGTGGATTTTCCGACTGAAGAAACTTATAGATCGGTGCTTAACCTTGTAGAACGCGGGCTCATTGGGCAGTTCAAGGGGCTCTGACCCTCGCCAAAATCTATGGAAGCCTGGATCCAAAGAAACTGGACTCCTCTCATTAAATATGACATCAGAAGCTACTTTGTCGGTAAGGGTTTCTTTGTTTTTGTTTTTGAAGCAACTGAAGACAGGAATTTGATTTTCCGAAATTTCCCATACTTCATGGGCCCTTAGGGCCTATACTTGAACCAATGGACCCCATATTTCGATCCCAGCCAAGACATCCCATCGGTTGTTCTGGTTTGGGTTCGCTTGCCCCACCTTCCTCTCCACTGCTGGAACCCTAAATATTTAGAAACCATTGGTAACGAACTTGGGAAGTATATCAACGGAGCTGAAAGAAGAGATCAATTCTCCTGTGCTCAAATTTGTGTCGAAGTCGATCTGGAGGAAGGCCTCCCTGAGGCTATTAAGCTCATGGTGGCTGACTGGACTCACATCCAAGAGCTTTATTACGAGCAACTCCCATTCAAATGCCGGTTTTGTCATGGTTACGAACATTTTGCCAGATATTGCAAAAAGAAAACAGTGGAGGAGACTGAGACCTCCAAAGAGAAACAATGGACTCAGGTGCAGAAAGCCACCTCTAATAAACAGAACACCAGAAACAAAAGGAAAAGTAAGCCTACAGGTAATGTTGTCCCTTCCTCAATGGCACAAGGGGAAGGAAATTTTGTCCCTACTAGCACAGATGTAAACTCCAACCCCTTCATTATTCTAAGCACCCCAGAATAACCTCAAACTACTTCAAAAGTTGAAGTGACAGAACGGCATCCAAAACCAACAGAAGAAAATAAAAGACGACAAGAAACTACCTCAACACAAATTGAATCCAAAAGAGGAGATTCCACATCCCTGACCTATGCAGAAATGACAAAGAAGAAGCCCCCTGAATCCTTTGGATCTTCGAATGAAGAAATGTTCAAGAAACCCTTGAAAAAAGTCAGGAGGAAGTCATATAGAGTGGCAAGAGAAGAAGAGGCTGAGAAGCAAAAAATGCAAGGCAGCCAGTCCATGATTGAGATTTCCATAGGTAGAAACAATCGTCCCAGGCCTCATAAAGGCCACCCCTATTCAACTAAATAATGCGTATTGTCTCTTGGAATTGCAGAGGCTTGGGGAATCCCATAAAAATGGAAGCAGTGAAGAACCCCCTAAAATTTGATACTCCTGAGATCCTCTTGCTCCAAGAGACCAAAATAGAAGGGGCAGCCCTTCTAGAGATTAGTAAAGACAAATGGAAAACAAAAGCTGGGAAAGTAGTCAGTGCAAGGGGTACTTTTGGTGGGTTGGCCACTCTCTCGGAGGCTGATAAATTCCATCTAGTCAGCTCCTTCAAAACACAACATTGGATCTTCACCAAGCTCCAGCATATTGTGAGTAAGACCTCCCTTGCTCTCTTTAATCTTTATGTTCCGGTCCTCTATATCGAAAAAAAGGATTTTTGGCTAACCCTCGCTGATTTCCTTGAAGCCTACTATCCCAAGAATATAGTCCTAGCTGTAGACCTCAATCTTGTCTTCGAACCTAAGGAGAAAAGAGGAGGAAACACAAGCAAAGACCCCATCCTCCTTCTTGTCAAAGAGTTGATCCTAGAATGGGACTTACTAGATTTTAAACCCAATTCTGGGCTCTACACATGGTCAAACAACAAAACTGGGAATGAGCATATCTCTGCCCAGCTTGAAAGATTTCTTTTTTAGAGCTCCCTCCTCTCTGAGAAGAATATAATCTCCTCCAAAATCATGCCTAAATTGATTTCTAATCATAAACCTATCTTACCACTGCTAGAAGAAGAGGAAAACTTGGGTCCCATTCCTTTCTGGTTCAACCCTTTATGGACTGAAAGGGATGGGTTTGAGGAGACTATATTGAAAGCTTGGTCCACCCAAGTCAGTGGTTTGACTAGCTATGTGTGGGAACAAAAACTCAAAGCCACTAAATCAGCGCTGAAAGAATGGCTTAAAAAACCCTCTTGTTCATCTACAAGCCTTAGAAAGCAGGCCACCGAGAGGCTGCTTGAACTGCAAATGAATATGGAACAGCGTGATATCACTTCCTCATAAATACAACTTGAGAAAGTTGCCCAACAAAGCTCTTTCCAGGCCTTCAGAATCAAGGAGGAGACCTTGAGGTTTAAATCCCGCAATATTTGGCGCAAATATGGAGATAAAAATGATGCTTTCTTCCACAATAAAATCTGCACCCACCTCTTGAGAAATCACATTGCAGAAATCACCTCCACGTATGGGATTGTGCATAAAGGAATTGTTGCGATTCGAGAGGCTGCTACCTCTCACTTCCAGCAGGTTTATATTGAAAGTGGAGATGATAATAAGGAGGAAACTTCAGAATTCCTCTCTCACATCCCAAGTTTGATAAAGGAGGAGGAAAATCTCAGTCTCCTAAGACCCTTCATAGAAGAGGAAATCAGCAAATTCGTTTGGGTGATGGATCGAGACAAAGCCCCTGGTCTGGATGGGTTCTCCATTCACTTCTATAGAATCTGTTGGGATATTATAAAGGCTGATCTGATTCGAATGTGTTGTAGCTGCTACAACACCACCCAAAATTTTGGGTATATTCAACATTTCAAGTCCCCTTCTGCTCGCTCAGCCATTAGGGTTTTGACCCGGCCTTTAGTCAATGACACCCCATGACCTTTTCCTGCCAAACCTTGTCTTTGCACCCACTGGTCTCGGTGTCTCATCAATACACTAAGGGCTTGGGGGTTTCCTGCTTCAAAGAGCATTGAAAGTCCCTCCATGAACTCAGAGATAGCTTTCCCCTAGATTTTCATGGTAGCAACCTCGGACGATCTTGACCTGCTTCCAACCCCTCGCAAACCTTCTCATCAACATGACAAGATACTTTTTCTGCAATAACACCATGTGTGGGGGGGTATCATCATGCATACACTCGAATGGAAGCTTTTCTGTACATAACATATGTCCATTAGAAGCACGTTCACCGTATATCATTTAGGCATTCTATTTGGGTACCCCACCAAGTTCATGGTCCCAGGTAAAGTATTTGGGGACATCATTCTCTAAAAGGTAACTGTGAACTAATTGATATTATAATGTTTCATGCAGGTCGATCCCACGGATGATATACCCAACAGTGTCACCACCACACCTAGGGAAAGGAACTGAAACTAAAATGACAAGGGTGCAGTTGAGGAACATGACACATTCGTCTATTTTCCATGTGGGGATGAGAACAAAGGCCATGTCTGAAGCCTTGTCTAGGAAGATAACAAGAGTAAGAGTAATTCGGGCTAAAATATAAAGGAGGGGAAAAGGTGTGCTAATGGGGGAAACTTCGGAACATAGTTAAAGCCACGTATTTTCAGTGGTATGGCCTCACTCCTAAGGAGCTTCCTGGGGAAGGAAGATTTCTTGGTGGTGAAATCATTATTTCAAACCAAAGGGGAAAACTAGTAGGGCAAGAAGAATTAGTAAAGCCTGATGCTTTAAACTCCACGAAAACTTTTTTTTTTTACGATGCTGCATGATCTAGGCATAACCCCAATGATGATCTCACCGATTAGACTTGAGAAGATATGGTAACAATGGACATTGTTGTTATGAACAACAGAAGGAGAAAAATCATGGAACCGATAGCAAAGGGGAATGACCCATCTGTTCCACGCATTGTTTGTCGAAGTGCGCTTCTCTTGTAACATATTGTTATTGACATAGTCATGAGAAGATTACATGACGTGGGGATATACTCAGACATCACCACCGTGACCCTTCCAACCCCTCTTCTTTGATTCAAAAGAAATCACCCACCAAATTCAAGAGATGAACAAATCTTACGTGTCATAGCAGAGGATGCCTTCACTTTTACTCACGGGTTTTTCTTTCTTTTCCATCGCGTTGTCCCATGCGATTTTGGAGGCTCCCATAATTTCCATGGCGCATGAGAAGGATGAAAAACTACCACAACATTGCCTCTCAGATTGGAAAGGTCATAATATAGCATGGAAATAAATTTGTCTCCGTAAAATGCGCATAATTGACCACCCAAAGACCCATATGGTGTGGAGTCTTAAAAACTTTGGCGCAGCATGGGTACATATGCGTCGTGGAGTATTGGAGGAAAGACAGCCAGAAATAGATTATCTTGCACGATGACCCTGGTGATATATGGGATGCACCTTCAAAGAAGTGGATCTCACGATTAGCCGAGAATGACAATGGAGGGGGTTGGACCAAATGGCCTCAACGTTTGTATACTCTGCCTAGCCGATTTTACAATATTTATCTGGGGTCTTTGCCGCTATGGATGAAATCATCTTCTACTTTATTTCATGATGGCTCTTGTAAATTTTGGCCTTCACAGCTAATTCTACCATGGGCCGCTGAAACTCGGGATAACACGTAAACTGTTTCACGTAAGTTGGGTATAAGATCAAGCTCTCGTATATTGATAAATGAACCCTCGCGGTTTCCAGCGCCGCCCTTAACTCTGTGCTCTTGGCTTCTAGTGCTTCAATTCTCGCCTCGACCTACTCAAACCCGTCCATTTGTGTGGTCAACAGAAGGAGATGCATGTTGCGCATGGTTCAAAATGGGTCGCAAGAAGCACTGTGCGATCAAGTCGCGCAGTCGCACTTCTTTTGCAGCGATGACAAGTGCGATCCATCCCAAATGCGACTATGCGACCTTTTCAAGTTGCAAATCTCTACAGGTCGCGAAGTCGCAATCCTGAGGTGAGAAAAAAGGGTGCGACCTATCGAGAGCTGCGACCATGCGACCTCCATGGTCGCCAAGTCGCAGGGTTGCACACGAGAGGATCCACAACCAGACGTGACTCTCTGACCATGTGACCTCCATGCTAGGTTTGCGACCTCATGCAAAATCATTGCCTATTAAAGAATGGTGTTTTGTTATTCATGTCCCTAAGAAGATATATGATTACGAGAACACATTGAGCCTCGTTTTGAGGACGTGTCATTGTGGTTGGACGCCATTGCAAGATTTGCCTCTAGTTTGTAATAAATTTCTTTGGAAGAGCGTTTGGCTACAATGCACCAAATACATTGCAAAATACGTAGCACGATCCCCGGCATAATGCCTTATTCATTTATGGGTAAAGAGGCCAACCCATTGACGGTGTTGTGAACTTTGTTTTCATCGCCACCTTTTAGGCAAATAGAAGTGGAAAGAAGCATTACGGTGGGGAGAACCATGTAAAGGAATGGCTATTTCTTGGGATAAGTAGAGGTTCCAGTGTTGGGTTGAACTTGATACTGGCCATGAATTTTCATAAATTCCCAGAAGTATTCTTGACGAGAAACAAGGAAACATATGATGGTAGATAATGGAATCACGTTCTTCGAAGGTACAGGAAGATTTAGGCATGCCCCGAATGACCATCAAAGGTTAATCATGTAATGCGGGAGGCAGTCATAAACTGAAGAAGGCACCTAAATAACAAGCATCAATGTTTGTCTTCAAAGATATTCTGAGAAGGATTTGGACTAATGATACCATTTACAAGCTGCACACGTAACATTTCGGCGTGAAAAACAAGACCACACAGGGATCTAGATTTACTATTTAATTACATGTGTTTCTAACATCAATTTTATTTTAAGTAAATCAATCTTATTTTAAGTAAATAAATCTTATTTTAAGTAAATGTGACCCGTGTTACTTGTTTGCAGGTAGAAGCTGGTGACTTGCATGGAAAAATCTGGGGTTTTCTCCAGCGAGGAAGGTGGATCCTTACAAAATTCCCAAGAACCTCACTTTAAGCTCAAAGGCACCCAATGACGTGCACAGGACTGATATGCAGGAAAACGCCTCTTGCTGCGAATTCCAGAGATCACTGAAAGAAGAATGCAGGAGGGACAAAACTCCAGGTCGCAGGTCGTAGATTGCTCAAAGTCATAGGTCGTAGGTGGCAGATTTCTGAAGGTCACAGGTCGCAAGTAACCCCAAGTCATAGGTCGCAGATGACCTCGGGTCGCAGGTCGCATATAACCCTGGGTCGTAGGTCGTAAATGGCCCAAGTCGCAAGCCAGCCCAATAGTCAGGAAGACCAAGAGTCAAGGGCAACTCAAGAGTCCTCTCAGCCTATATGTACAACTACGATAAAGGATACATGGACTTTTAGCTCTGCAATTAAAGCCAATATGACAGAGGACTTGGTGCTGGAGAGCTAGAGGCACTCAGGTCTTGGTATCAAGTAGAGATAGAGGTAGCGAGGCTAGGGTTTTTGTATCATGCATTGCGATGAATAGCCCATGTTCCACTATTTGGTTTTGACGAGTTGTAAACATGTATTTGACGCTGCAACAGCATTAATAATATATTCTCTTTCCGGAATTGATTCATGCGCTTGTTTGTGGATATAGTACTAGTTTTCTAATATTTCACTATGTTGTGTGGATGCTTTCATGCATGCAATTGATTATGAGCTAATTCACAGTGGTTGCATGTATGTTTGCTCTTGAATCATTGTTTATTTGTTCCTTGCCACGTCAGCTATCTATTGTGAACTACTTTTTAGTTAACTTCTGGCGTGTTTTCTTTCATGTATGTTGGACTGGTTTTTCAGCTCACTGATCCCATTCATGGCATACCCCCATTTTATTTTGCTTCTTAGACTTGCTTGTATCTTTGTTTATGGTTCGTCAATCTTGGGCTGATTTTGCTTCACTAATTGGTCATTTCACCTTTGCCTCTACTCCATAATCCTCTCATCCAACAACCAAGATTGGAAACACTTATGGCGATAGCCGGGCCCACATACTAGATGGGGCTCCTATCCCAAACGGTGTGAGGTCTAATTGGGACCTTTCACCGGGGAGACCCCCTTGTTGTCAGCAGTACAATTTTTCCCGTCAACAAATTGGAACTAGAAGGAGGTCCAAATGACAAGTTGAGCCCTTAGAGCCTGCAGTTAGTCTCATATCTATAATGGCTTGTCCCCAAATCATTCTCCCGAGATGTTTATTGGATTTATCTGGTTCTCGATGCTCAATCCCCGATGAACCTCTGTATCACTTGTCCCAGTTAAAATTCGATGGTGAGAACGAAGTTGTCATAACCGAGCACCTTTCGGATTTCTGTGAGTTTTGTGAGTGTTACGAAGTTGATGATGAGGAGTTGGCTTGTGTGCTTTTTTCCCTCACTCTTGAAGGTCGCGTTAAGCAATGGTGCCGCACATTTCTAGCAGCTTCCATCCATTCGTTCGAGCAACTTGCTGATGAATTACAACAAGCTTTTCATAGGTACAATTTTCAAAATTTATTAATAAGGTTAAATGAGATCAGAATGGAACCTCAAGAATCTCTAGAGGAGTTTTCTATTAGATTTGTTCATTTTTGTTTTGAGTTCCCTGAAAGGGATGTTGATTGGACATATTTAATTGAACAGTTTCAACAGGTGGTTTTCGTTTCCCTAGAACAATTTCAATCGGAAACCAAGCCTGATCCCAGTGTTTATTATGATAATCCAAAAATTTCCAGTTGTTCGGACTCTATCCCTAATGTTTCCTTGTCTATCTCCCCAAGTCCAAAACACATTCAGGCCTCCAAGAATAATATTACTATTCCTCCTCCTAAATTTCCGTGTAATGGAGTTGTGGTCGCAAAAGTTCTGAGCGATGATAGACGTGTGCAAGAAAATAAAACTTGTTGTACCACCCCTGAATCTTTCACGCACCTTGTCAAATCAGAGCTTGAAAACCATATTAGCCCAACATCTTTCCCTCTCAATGAAAACTATCTCGAGTCCACTGAATTTTTACTTGGGCACAGTCCTAAATCTCATTCGCATACTGATAATAAATTGAGTCTTGGCCCAGATAAAGTTGATTTCCCTACAAAATCATTAGACTGCGAAGGGCATGCAAAATCATTGGCCTCTCCGGATGACACTGATGTGCGAGATGAAGGTCCTTGTACGGTTGACACATCCGCATCTGAATCATTTCTTCCATTTTTCCTTGATTCATTTTGTGAGTTGACCATACCAGTAATTTATTCAAGTCATTCAAAGCTGTCTTATACTAGTATTGACGACAATCACGAACGTGCGGGTGGTGTTTCACAATCGCATTGCAAAATTGATGAATCTCTTATATCTAATATTTTTCATCTGCAATCTTTAAACAGCGAAAGGAGTGACTGCCTGTCTCGAAAACCTCAAGATGTTTCTTTTATTGATTCATCCCAAATATTAACCCCATGGGAGCCTAACATGCTAGATACCCAACCTGATCAAATTGAAAGCTCCAATGATTTTTATTTATCTGAAAACATATTCGCTCACGCCTCTGGGGACTATCATTCATATATATCTGTCAACCCTGTGAAGCCACCATAATTTGACGATTCGCTTTTTGATGATCCAGGGACCCATCAAGATGTTGAGGCAATTCAGCTCCTGCTGATGGTTATCTCAGGCTCGCACGATCCTGATGAGACCCCTGAAACAATTCAAACAATTTTTTCCTGAATTAGGGTTCCTCAAATTACAGTTCCCACGCACCACACTCCTATCAGTATTACCCTGCAGGATGCCACCTCATCTGGGCAAGCCTTCAATCCGAGTGATTTTGCTCTAAGCACGTCTTATTTTCCCCTAATAGTTGATATGTAACAGCTGATACACCCTAACTTATTCACTGGAAGGACAACACCTGCCATTGTCTATAATATTTTTGGTTGTTACCTAACTAGTACTAGTTGCATTCAGGCACAAGCGTGTGATGTCTTGCAAACCTCTCTATTGCCTGAAAAGTTTCTGATCAATTCATCCCATCTTGGGAAATATAAAGAATCTGATACATTAGATTGTCAATCTGTCAGTTCGCAAACATTTGGCCGAATTGATAATAAGCCCACTGACATTTGTCCAATCACCACAATTAATGATCACATCCATTCTCCAGTTGATCTCACCAAACCATCAAAGTTTGGAAGCACCCCGCTCGAAGGTCCGGAGTTTGTCCAGGACGGTGAGGCATTTCAGCCTCCGCTGAAAGTAACTTTGGATCCGCACATCCTCGAAGAAACCCAAGGAAAACTTCGAACTAGGGCTTTCAAAATTAGGTTTTCTACACTTGGATTCGCGATCACCTCAAATTCTCTTGACAGATGCTTATTTCTTCCATTCCATCAACTTGATCATCCTCAACATCATGATGAGATTCCTGGCTGTCTTGATGGATCCTATCTGATGAATATATCTACAAGAAGGAAATGTTTTACCTCGCTTCCAACGGATTTAGGGTTGTGTGTGCATGGATGTGTGTCATTTATAGATAAATTTGGGTTTCAAGTACATATTTCTGTGTATCAGGAGGAAAGTGAAATTCAGCTTGAACAATCCATTCTGGCACATTCTCTGGTAAGTAGCCATGATCTTCTTGTTGTTGCACATGCTCTTCAGGTAAGTCAAGCTATTGCTGCACAATTTTGTATGTTGGCTCTGATTTCGAACGTTGTTGTTCTTGCAGGATGGGAACTAATGCAGTGGCTGCACTAGAAAGCTGATTTCACATAACCCGGCCGCCTCATTGGTTAAACTAGGGTTTTAGGTTTAGCCTAGCTAGGATCTGTTAATAAAAGTTTGTTAGTTCAAGTTTCTAATTAGGTTCACTTACGAAAGTTATACTTTATGGTTTAAAATGATGGTTGTTGTCTTCTCTTATGGTCAACATCTTTATGCATTATAATTTTCCATTTATTTTTCACTCATTTCTCTTTCAGTTTACTTACTACTGCATAATGTTCAGATAATCACTACATGTGCTTTGCCTTGTTTTTTTCCACCTGCAACTAGTTGATCTTTCCTACACATGGCATTGAATTGCGTCCTAAGCCTCGTCTATTGCATCACATTTTACGCTTTCTTCCTCGCATCATTTGCACTGGTTGTTGAGATAGCTTTGAAAGTTTCCGTACATTGCATACCACCGCATGAGCCCTCATTGAACCCGAGGCCTTCTTTTTGCACGCATCGTGACATTGATGATCTTGCTTAATTTTTTTGCCCTGATTGCTGAAACCCTAAATCCATTGTTTGCGTGAGGTTGTGGTGGTTACCTCAAGAGGAAAATTCTCTCAGAAAAGGTCATCAAAGTCATGTTCTCAACAATAATGCCTATGAGTCTAAATTCATTAGCTAGGGAGATACAAGCCAATTGCTTGTGGGGAACCCTAACGAGTTTGAATGGCCTATATCCTTAACCTGAGTCTTGTGGCCACCTTAGTCTTGAATATCTTAATGATTTTTTTTTCATAGTTCACCTATGGGTGTGAGATGGGGTGAAGGATCGGCATGAGGACAAACCCAAATCAGAATATCTTTCAGTATCTGTCAAACAAGAAACAACCTCTCTTTCCCGTAAAATAAGTCGGGATCCCTCATCCGCGCATGAAAAATAAGTGCCACGAGTACATGAAAATAAGTGCTACAAACACATGAAACAAATAAGGGTAAAGGATTGAGAAAGGCTTCCTGTGCAGAGAGGTAATGCAATGATTTCGCCGGGGTACTGACCAAGCTCGATGGTAGCGGAGCAACGTTTGTTATTTCTTGAAGTGACTCTCCTAGGGTACTATCCAGGCCTGCTGGCAGCGGAGCAACACCGGAAACTTATTTTAAAATTTTGAATATAATAAGCTTGCTGCCTTGCTCTCTACATCATCATCAAACTACTAGCATTTGTGAACTCCTGCTTTTACGTTTTATGATTAACAAGACCTAGCTGAGGCACAAGGATTGGGCATATCTGTAAAGGTCAAAATAAGACAAAGGGTACCCGCAAAACCCATTCAATATTCCCTTGCATCATTATCCAGACTTAGACTATTGTGGGGATGTTGACAGAGATGCTGGATTCTACCAGTGGTTCGCCAATTGTTGTAGCTGCTACAACACCACCCAAAATTTTAGGTATATTCAAAATTTCGAGTCCCCTTCTGCTCGCTCAGCCATTAGGATTTTGACCCAGCCTTTAGTCAGTGATACCTCGTGACCTTTTCCTGCCAAACCTTTTCTCTACACCCACTGGTCCCTGTGTCTCATCAATACACTAAGGGCTTCGGGTTTTCCTGCTTCAAAGAGAATTGAAAGTCCCTCCATGAACTCAGAGATAGGTTTCCCCTAGATTGTCATGGTAGCAGCCTGGACGATCTTGACCTACTTCCAGCCCCTTGCAACCCTTCTCATCAACATGACAAAATACTTTTGATGCAATCACGCCATGTTTGGGGGGGTATCATCATGCATACACTCGAATGGAAACTTTTCTGTACATAACATATGTCCATTAGAAGCACGTTCACCGTATATCATTTAGGCATTCTATTTGGGTACCCCACAAAGTTCATGGTCCCATGTAATGTATTTGGGGACATCATTCTCTAAAAGGTAACTGTGAACTAATTGATATTATAATGTTTCATGCATATCGATCCCACGGATGATATACCCAACAGTGTCACCACCACACCGATGGAAAGAAACTGAAACTAAAATGACAAGGGCACAACTGAGGAACATGACACTTTCGTCTCTTTTCCATGTGGGTTTAAGAACAAAGGCCACGTCTAAAGCCTTGTCTAGGAAGATAACAAGAGTAAGAGTAATTCGGGCTGAAATATAAAGGAGGGGAAAAGGTGTGCTAATGGGGGAAACTTAGGACCATGGTTAAAGCCATGTCTTTTTAGTTGTATGCCCTCACTCCTAAGGAGCTTCCTAGGGAAGGAAATTTCTTGGTGTTGAAATAATGCCAAAGGGGAAAACTAGTAGGGAAAGAAGAATTAGTAAAGCCTAATGCTTTAGACTCCACGAAAACCTTTTTTTTGTTGCGATGCTGCTTGATCTAGGCATAACCCTAATTATGATCTCACCGATTAGACTTGAGAAGATATGGAAATGATGGACGTTATTACTGTGAACAGTAGAAGGAGAAAAATCATGGAACCGACAACAAAGGGGAATGACCCATATGTTCCACGCATTGTTTGTCGAAGTGCGCTTCTCTTGTAACATATTGTTATTGACATAGTCGTGATAAGATTACATGATGTGGGGATCTACTCAGACATCACCACCATGACCATCCCAACCCCTCTTCTTTGAATCAAAATAAATCACCCACCAAATTCAAGAGATGAACAAATCTTACGTGTCATAGTAGAGGATGTCTTCACTTTTACTCACGGGTTTTTCTTTCTTTTTCGTCGCACTGTCCCAAGCGATTCTAGAGGCTCCCATAATTCTTGTGGCAAATGAGAAGGATGAAAAACTACCACGATGTCGCCTCTCAGATCGGAAGATCATGATAGAGCATGGACATAAATTTGTCTCCGTAAAATGTGCCGTATTGACCACCCAAAGACCCATATGGCATGGAGTCTTAAAAACTTTCAAGCAACATGGGTACATATGCGTCGTGGAGCCTTGGAGGAAAGACAGCCAGAAATTGATTATCTTGCACGATGACCCTGGTGATATATCGGATGCGTTGTCGAAGAAGTGGATCTCACGATTAGCCGAGAATGACAACGGAGGAGGTTGGACCAAATGGCCTCAACGTTTGTATACTCTGCCTAGCCAATTTTGCAAGATTTATCTAGGGTCTTTGCTGCCATGGATGTAATCATCTTCCACTTTATTTCATGACGGCTCTTGTAAATTTTTTCCTGCATAGCTAATTCTACCATGGGTCGCTAAAACTCAAGATAACACGTAAACTATTTCGCGTAGGTTGGGTATAAGATCAAGCTCTTGTATATTGATAAATGAACACTCATAGTTTCCAACGTCGCCCTTAACTCTGTGTTCTCGGCTTCTAGTGCTTCAATTCTCACCTTGGCCTGCTCAAGCAAGTACATTTCTGTGGTCAACATAAGGATATGCATGTTGCGCATGGTTCAAAACAGGTCACAGGAAGCACTGTGCGATCAAGTTGCACTTCTTTTGCAGCGATGACACGTGTGATCCATCCCAAATGTGACTATGTGACCTTTTCAAGTCGTGGATCTCTACAGGTTGCAAAGTCACAAACCTGAGGCGAGAACAAAGGGTGCGACCTATCGGGAGCTGCGACCATGCGACCTCCATGGTCGCCAAGTCGCAGGGTCGCAAACGAGAGGATCCACAACCGGACGTGACTCTCTGACCATGCGACCTCCATGCTAGGTTTGCGACCTCATGCAAAATCATTCCTTATTAAAGAATGGTGTTTTATTATTCACGTCCCTAAGAAGATAAACGATTACAAGAACACAATGAGCCTTGTTTTGAGTACGTGTCGTGGTGGTTAGATGACATTGCAAGATTTGCCTCTAGTTTTTAATAAATTTCTTTGGAAGAGATTTTGGCTACAGTGCACCAAATATATTTCAAAATACGTAGCACGGCCCCCAGCATAATTCCTTATTCATTTATGGGTAAAGAGGCCAGCCCATTGATGGTTTTGTGGACTTCGTTTTCATTGCCACATTTTAGGCAAATAAAAGTGGAAAGAAGCAATACGGTGGGGAGAACCATGTAAAGGAATGGCTATTTATTGGGATAAGTAGAGGTTCTCATGTTGGGTTGAACTTGGTACTGGCCATGAATTTTCATAAATTCCCAGAAGGATTCTTGACGAGAAACAAGGAAACATATGATGGTAGAGAAGGGAATCGCGTTCTTCGAAGGTACGGGCAGATTTAGGCATGCCCTGAATGACCATCAAAGGTTAATCATGTAATGCAGGAGGAAGTCATAAACTGAAGAAGGCACCTAAATAACGAGCATCAATGTTTGTCTTTGAAGATATTCTGAGAAGGATTTGGAATAATGATACCATTTACAAGCTGCAAACGCAACATTTCGGCGCGCAAAGCAAGACCACACAGGGGTCTAGATTTACTATTTAATTACATGTGATTCTAACATCAATCTTATTTTAAGTAAATGTGACCCGTGTTAGTTGTTTGCAGGTAGAAGCCGATGACTTGCAGGAAAAAGTTGGGGTGTGCTCCAGTGAGGAAGGTGGATCCTTACAAAATTTCCAAGAACCTCACTTTAAGCTCAAAGGCACCTAGTGAAGTGCAGAGGACTGATATGCAGGAAAAGGCCTCTTGCTGTGAAATCTAGAGATCACCGAAAGAAGAATGCTAGAGGGACAAAAATCAAGGTCGCAGGTCACAAGTAACCCCAGGTTGCAGGTCACAGATGACCTCAGATTGCAGGTCACATATAACCCTAGGTTACATGTCGCAAATGGCCCAAGTTGCAAGCCAGCCCAACAGTCGGGAAGACCAAGAGTCAAGGGCAAATAAAGAGTCCTCTCAATCTATATGTACAACTTCGAGAAAGGATACATGGACTTTTAGCTCTACAATTAAAGCTAGTATGACAGAGGAATTGGTGTTGGAGAGCTAGAGGCACTCAGCTCTTGGTATCAAGTAGAGATAGAGGTAGCGAGGCTAGGGTTTTTTTATCATGCATTGAGATGAATAGCCCATGTTCCACTATTGGGTTTTGAGGAGTTGTAAACATGTATTTGACGTTGCAGCAGCATTAATAATATATTCTCTTTCCAACATTGATTCACGCGCTTGTTTGTGGTGATAGTACTAGTTGTCTAATATTTCACTACATTGTGCGAATTCTTTCATGCATGCAATTGATTATGAACTAATTCACAGTGGTTGCATGTACGTTTTCTCTTGAATTAGTGTTTATTTGTTCCTTTCCACGTCGGCGATCTATTGTGAACTACTTTGAAGTTAGCTTCTGGTGTGTTTTCTTTCATGTATGTTTGACTAGTTTTTCAGCTCACTGATCCCATTCATGGCATACCCCCCTTTTATTTTATTGGTTAGACTTGCTTGTATCTTTGTTTATGGTTCGTCAATCTTGGGCTGATTTTGCTTCATTGATTGGTCATTTCACCTTTTCCTTTGCTCCATCACCCTCTCATCCGACAACCAAGAGTGGAAACACTTATGGCGGTAGCCGAGCCCACATACTGGATGGGGCTCCTATCCCAAACGGTGTGAGGTCTAATTGTGACCTTTCACCGGGGAGACCCCCTTGTTGTCGACAGTACAATTTTTCTCGTCAAAAAAATGGCACTAGAAGGAGGGCCAGATGACAAGCTGAGCCCTTAGAGCCTGTAGTTAGTCTCATATCTATAATGGCTCGTCCCCAAATCATTTTCCCGAGATTTTTATCGGATTTATCTGGTTCTCGATGCTCAATCCCCGATGAACCTCTGTATCACTTGTCCCAGTTAAAATTTGATGGTGAGAATGAAGTTGCCATAACCGAGTACCTTTCGGATTTTTGTGAGTTTTTTTAGTGTTACGAAGTTTACGATGAGGAGTTGGCTTGTGTGCTTTTCTCCCTTACTCTCGAATGTCACATTAAGCAATGGTGTCGCACATTGCCGGTAGCTTCCATCTATTCGTTCGAGCAGCTCGTCGATGAATTACAACAAGCTTTTCATAGGTACAATTTTCAAAATGTATTAATAAAGTTAAATGAGATCAGAATGGAACCTCAAGAATCTCTAGAGAATTTTTCTATCAGATTTGTTCATTTTGGTTTTGAGTTCCCTAAAAGGGATGTTGATTGGAAATATTTAATTGAACAGTTTCGACAGGTGGTTTTCGTTTCCCTAGAACAATTTCAATTGGCAACCAAGCCTGATCCTAGTGTTTATTATGATAATCCCCAAATTGCCAGTTGTTCGGACTCTATCCCTAATGTTTCCTTGTCTATCTCCCTGAGTCCATAACACATTCAGGCCTTCAAGAATAATATTACTATTCCTCCTCCTGAATTTTCGTGTAATGGAGTTGTGGTCGCAAAAGTTCTGAGTGATGATAGACGTGTGCAAGAAAATAAAACTTGTTGTACCACCCCTGAATCTTTCACGCACCCTGTCAAATCAGAGCTTGAAAATCATATTAGCCCAACATCTTTCCCTCTTAATGAAACCTATCTCGAGTCCACTGAATGTTTACCTGGGCACAGTCCTAAATCTCATTCACATACTAGTAATAAATTGAGTCTTGGCCTAGATAAAGTTGATTTCCCTACAAAATCATTGGACCGTGATGGGCATGCAAAATCATTGACCTCTTTGGATGACACTGATGTGCGAGATGAAGGTCCTTGTACAGTTGACCCATCCGCATCTGAATCATTTCTTCCATTTTCCCCTGATTCATTTCGTGAGTCGGCCACACCAGTAATTTCTTCAAGTCATTCAAAGATGTCTTATACTAGTATTGACGACAATCAAGAATGCGCAGGTGGTGTTTCACAATCACATTGAAAAATTGATGAATCTCTTATATCTGATCTTTCATATGCAATATTTAAACAACCAAAGGAGTGACTGCCTGTCTCGACAACCTCAAGATGTTTCTTTTATTGTTCCATCCCAACTGTTAACCCCATGGGAGCCTAACATGCTAGATACCCAACCTGATAAAATTTACGGCTCCAATGATTGGTATTTATCTGAAAATATATTCACTCAAGCTTCTAGGGACTATCATTCATATCTATCTATCGACCCTATGAAGCCACCAAAATTTGACGATTCGCTTTTTGATGATTCAGGGACCCATCAGGAAGTCGAGGAAATTTAGCTCCTGCTGACGGTTATCTTAGGCTCGCATGATCCTGATGAGACCCCTGAAACAAGTCAAACAAGTGTTTCCCAAATTATGGTTCCTCAAATTACAGTTCCCACGCACCACACTCCTATCAGTATAACCCTGCAGGATGTCACCTCATTTGGGCAAGCCTTCAATCCGAGTGATGTTGCTCTGAGCAAGTCTTATTGACCCCTAATAGTTAATATGCAACAACCGATACACCCTAATTTATTCACTGGAAGGACAACACCTGCCATTGTCTATAATATTTTTGGTTTTTGCCCAACCAATACCAATTACATTTAGGCACAAGCATGTGATGTGTTGCAAACCTCTCTATTTCCTAAAAAATTTCTAGTCAATTCATCCCATCCTGGGAAATCTAAAGAATCTGATACATTGGATTGTCAATCTATCAGTTCGCAAACATTTGGCCAAATTGATAATAATCCCACTGACATTTTTCCAATCACCACAATTAATGATCACATCCATTCGCTAGTTGATCTCACTAAACCATCGAAGTTTGGAAGCCCCCCGCTCGAAGGTCTAGAGTTTGTCCAGGGCGGTGAGGCATTTCAACTTCCGTTGAAAGTTAATTTGGATCCACACATCCTTGATGAAACCTAGGGACAACTCCAAACTAGGGCTTTCAAAATTAGGGTTTCTGCACTTGGATTCGCGATCACCTCAAATTTTCTTGACAGATGGTTATTTATTCCATTCCATCAACTTGATCATCCTCAACATCATGATGAGATTCCTGGATGGCTTGACGGATCCTATCCAATGAATATGTCTACAGGTAGGCAATGTTTTACCTCACTTTCGACAGATTTAGGGTTGTGCGTGCATGGATGTGTGTCATTTATAGATAAATTTTGGTTTCAAGTACATATTTCTGTGTATTAGGAGGAAAGTGAAATTCAGCTTGAACAATCCATTCTGGCACGTTCTCTGGTAAGTAGCCATGATCTTCTTGTTGTTGAACATGCTCTTCAGGTAAGTCTGGCTACTGGTGCAAAATTTTGTATGCTGGCTCTGATTGCAAATGTTGTTGTTCTTGCAGGATGGGAACTAATGCGGTGGCTGCACTGGAAAGCTGATTTCACATAACCCGACCGCCTCGTTGGTTAAACTAGGGTTTTAGGTTTAGGCTAGCTAGGATCTGTTAATAAAATTTTGTTAGTTCAAGTTACTAATTAGGTTTACTTGCAAAAGTTATACTTTATGGTTTAAAATTATGGTCGTTTTCTTCTCTTACGGTCAGTAGCTTTATGCATTATAATTTTCCATTTATTTTTCTCTCATTTCTCTTTCAGTTTATTTACTGCTACATAATGTTCAAATAATCACTACATGTGCTTTGCCTTTTTTTTTTCCACCTGCAACTAGTTGATCTTTCTCACACATGGCATTGAATTGCATCCTAAGCCTTGTCTGTTCCATCGCATTATATGCTTTCTTCCTCGCATCATTTTCACTGGTTGTTGAGATAGCTTTGAAAGTTTCCGTACATTGCATACCACTGCATGAGCCCTCATTGAACCCGGGGCCTTCTCTTTGCACGCATCGTAACCCTGATGATCTTGCTTACTTGTTTTTCCCTGATTGCTGAAACCCTAAATCCATTGTTTGCGTGAGGTTGCAGTGGTTACCTCAAGAGGCAGCTTCTCTCAGAACAGGTCATCAAAGTCAGGTTCTCAACAATAATTCCTATGAGTCTAAATTTATTATCCAGGAAGATATGATCTGGTTGCTTGTGGGGAACCCTAACGAGTTTGAATGGCCTATATCCGCAACCTGAGTCTTGTGCCAGCCTTAGTCTTGAATATCTTAATGATTTGTTTTTCATAGTTCACCTATGGGTGTGAGATGGGGTGAAGGCTTGGCATGAGGAAAAACCCAAATCAAAATATCTTTCAGTATCTATCAAACAAGAAACAACCTCTCTTGCCCGTAAAATAAGTCGGGATCCCTCATCGGCCCATGCAAAATAAGTGCCACGAGCACATGAAAATAAGTGCTACAAGCACATGAAACAAATAAGGGTACAGGATTTAGAAAGGCTTCCTGCGCAGAGAGGTAACGCAACGACTCCTCTGGGATACTTACCAGGCTCACTGGCAGCGAAGCAACATTTGTGATTTCTTGAAGTGACTCTGTTAGGGTACTGTGCAGGCCTACTGGCAGCGGAGCAACACCATAAAAAAATTTTAAAATTCTGAATATAATAAGCCCGCTGCCTTGCTTTCTACATCATCATCAAACTACTGGCATCCTTGAACTCCTGCGTTGACGTTTTCTGATTAAAAATACCTAGCTGAGGCACAAGGATTGGGCATATATGTAAAGGTCAAAATAATACAAAGGGTTCCTGCAGAACCCGTTCAATATTCCCTTGCATCATTATCCAGACTCATACTATTGTGGGGACGTTGACAAAGATGTTGGATTCTACCAGTGGTTCGCCAACTGTTGTAGCCGCTACAACACCACCCAAAATTTTTTGTATATTCAAAATTTTTGGTGCCCTTCTGGTCGCTCAGCCATTAGGGCTTTGACCTGGCCTTTAGTCAATGACACCTCGTGACCTCTTCCTACCAAACCTTGTCTCTGCACCCACTGGTCCTTGTGTCTCATCAATACACTAAGGGCTTGGGGGTTTCCTGCTTCAAAGAGCATTGAAAGTCCCTCCATGAACTCAGAGATAGTTTTCCCCTAGATTGTCATGGTAGCAGCCTCAGACAATCTTGACCTGCTTCTAGCCCCTCGCAAACCTTCTCATCAACATGACAATATAATTTTTATGCAATCACGCCATGTGTGGGGGGCTATCATCACGCATACACTTGAATGGAAGATTTTCTGTACATAACATATGTCCATTAGAAGCACATTCACTGTATATCATTTAGGCATTCTATTTGGGTACCCCACCAAGTTCATGGTCCCATGTAAAGTATTTGGGGACATCATTATCCAAAAGGTAACTGTGAACTAATTGATATTATAATGTTTCATGCAGGTTGATCCCACGGATGATATACCCAACAGTGTCACCACCACACCTATGGAAAGGAACTGAAACTAAAATGACAAGGGCACAGTTGAGGAACATGACACATTCGTCTCTTTTCCATGTGGGGATGAGAACAAAGGCCACGTCTAAAGCCTTTTCCAGGAAGATAACAAGAGTAAGAGTAATTTGGGCTGAAATATAAAGGAGGGGAAAAGGTGCACTAATGGGGGAAACTTCGGACCATGGTTAAAGCCATGTCTTTTCAGTTTTATTGCCTCACTCCTATGGAGCTTCCTGGGGATGGAAAATTTCTTGGTGTTGAAATCATTATTTCAAACCAAAGGTGAAAACTAGTAGGGCAAGAAGAATTAGTAAAGCCTGATTCTTTAGAGTCGATGAAAACATTTTTTTTTGCGATGCTGCTTGATCTGGGTGTAACCCAATGATGATCTCCATGATTAGACTTGAGAAGATATGGCAATGATGGAATTCGTTGCTGTGAACAACAGAAGGAGAAAAATATTGGAACCGACAGCAAAGGGGAATGACCCATCTGTTCCACGCATTGTTTGTCAAAGTGCGCTTCTCTTGTAACATATTGTTATTGACATAGTCGCGAGAAGATTACATGATGTGGGATCTACTCAGACATCACCACCATGACCGTTCCAACCCCTCTTCTTTGATTCAAAATAAATCACTCACCAAATTCAAGAGATGAACAAATCTTACGTGTCATAGCAGAGGATGTCTTCATTTTTACTCACGAGTTTTTCTTTCTTTGCCGTTGCGCTGTCCCACGCAATTCTAGAGGCTCCCATAATTTTCGTGGCGCATGAAAAGGATGCAAAAATACCACGACGTCGCCTCTCAGATCGGAAAGTTCATGATATAGCATGGACATAAATTTTTCTCCATAAAATGCGCCTTATTGACCACCCAAAGACCCATATGGCGTGGAGTCTTACAAACTTTCGCGCAGCATGGGTACATATGCGTCATGGAGCCTTGGAGGAAAGACAACCAGAAATCGATTATCTTGCACGATGACCCTGGTGATATATGGGATGCACCGCTGAAGAAGTGGATCTCATGATTGGCTGAGAATGACAATGGAGGAGGTGGGACCAAATGGCCTCAACGTTTGTATACTCTTCCTGGCCGATTTTGCAAGATTTATCCGGGGTCTTTGCCACCGTGGATGTAATCATCTTCTACTTTATTTCATGATGGCTCTTGTAAAGTTTGGCCTTCACAGCTAATTCTACCATGGGCCACTGAAACTCAGGATAACACATAAACTATTTCGCATAAGTTGGGTAAAAGATCAAGCTCTTGTATATTGATAAATGAACCCTTGTGGTTTCCAGCGTCGCCCTTAACTCTGTGTTCTCAACTTCTAGTGCTTCAATTCTCACCTCGGCCTGCTCAAGCCCGTCTATTTCCGTGGTCAACAGAAGGAGATGCATGTTGCGCATGGTTCAAAACGGGTCACAGGAAGCACTGTGCGATCAAGTCGCGCAGTCGCACTTATTTTGCAGCGATGACAAGTGTGATCCATCCCAAATGCGACTATGCGACATTATCAAGTTGCAGATCTCTACAGGTTGCAAAGTCGCAAACCTGAGGCAAGAACAGAGGGTGCGACCTATCGGGAGTTGTGACCATGCGACCTCCATGGTCGCCAAGTCGCAGGGTTGCACATGAGAGGATCCACAACCGAACGCGACTCTCCGACCATGCGACCTCCATGCTAGGTTTGCGACCTCATGCAAAATCATTGCCTATTAAAGAATGGTGTTTTATTATTCACGTCCCTAAGAAGATAGACGATTACGAGAACACGTTGAGCCTCATTTTGATTCGCCATTGCAAGATTTGCCTCTATTTTGTAATAAATTTCTTTGGAAGATCATTTGGCTATAGTGCACCAAATACATTGCAAAATACATAGCATGGCCCCCAGCATAATGCCTTTTTCATTTATGGGTAAAGAGGCCAACCCATTGACGGTGTTGTGGACTTTGTTTTCATCGCCACCTTTTAGGCAAATAAAAGTGGAAAGAAGCATTATGGTGGGGAGAACCATGTAAAGGAATGGTTATTTCTTAGGATAAGTAGAGGTTCCTGTGTTGGGTTGAACTTGATACTGGCCATGAATTTTCATAAATTCCCAAAAGGATTCTTGACGAGAAACAAGGAAGCATATGATGGTAGAGAAGGGAATCGTGTTCTTTGAAGGTACGGGCAGATTTAGGCACGCCTCGAATGACCATCAAAGGTTAATCATGTAATGCTGGAGGTAGTCATAAACTGAAGAAGGCACCTAAATAATGAGCATCAATGTTTGTCTTCGAAGATCTTCTGAGAAGGATTTGGACTAATGATACCATTTACAAGCTGCACACGCAACATTTTGGTGCGCAAAACAAGACCACACAGGGGTCTAGATTTACTATTTAATTACATGTGTTTCCAACATCAATCTTATTTTAAGTAAATCAATCTTATTTTAAGTAAATGTAACCCGTGTTACTTATTTGCAGGTAGAAGCCAGTGACTTGCATGGAAAAAGCTGGGGTTTGCTCCAGCGAGGAAAGTGGATCCTTAAAAAATTCCCAAGAACCTCACTTTAAGCTCAAAGGCACCCAATCACGTGCATGGGACTGATATGCAGGAAAAGGCCTCTTGCTGCGAAATCCAGATATCACCAAAAGAAGAATGCAGGAGGGACAAAACTCCAAGTTGCGGGTCGTAGATTGCTCAAAGTTGCAAGTTGCAAATTGCTCAAGGTCGCAGGTTGTAGATTTCTCAAGGTCATAGGTCGCAAGTAACCACAGGTCACAGGTCGCAGGTCACGTATAACCCTGGGTCGCAGGTCGCAAATTTCCCAAGTCGCAAGCCAACCCAACAGTCGGGAAGACCAAGAGTTAAGGGCAACTCAAGAGTCCTCTCAGCCTATATGTACAACTTCATGAAAGGATACATGAACTTTTAGCTCTGTAATTAAAGCTAGTATGATGGAGTAATTGGTGTTGGAGAGCTAGAGGCACTCAGGTCTTGGTATCAAGTAGAGATAGAGGTAGCGAGGCTAGGGTTTTTGTATCATGCATTGAGATTAATAGCCCATGTTCCACTATTGGGTTTTGATGAGTTGTAAACATGTATTTGACGTTGCAGCAGCATTAATAATATATTCTCTTTCCAGCACTAATTCACGCGCTTGTTTGTGGTGATAGTACTAGTTTTCTAATATTTCACTATGTTGTGCGGATTTTTTCATGCATGCAATTGATTACGAACTAATTCACAGTGGTTGCATGTACGTTTACTCTTGAATTAGTGTTTATTTGTTCCTTGCCACGTCGGTGATCTACTATGAACTACTTTGCAATTAAATTCTAGCATGTTTTCTTTCATGTATGTTTGATTGGTTTTTCGGCTCACTGGTCCCATTCATGGCATACCCCTCTTTTATTTTGCTGCTTAGACTTGCTTGTATCTTTGTTTATGGTTCGTCAATATTGGGTTGATTTTGCTTCACTGATTGGTCATTACACCTTTGCCTCTGCTCCATCATCCTCTCATCCGACAACCAAGAGTGGAAACACTTATGGCGGTAGCCGGGCCCACATACCAAATGGGGCTCCTATCCCAAATGGTGTGAGGTCTAATTGGGACCTTTCACCGGGGAGACCCCCTTGTTATCAGTAGTGCAATTTTGCCTGTCAACAGAATGATAAAGGGATTCCAGCAGAAAGCCAAAGTGGGGGGGAGAAAAAACTCAACCTTCCTTGCTCTGATCTCTAAATAAGAGAACCTTGTCTCTTTTGACCGTTTCAGGCCAATTTCGCTCTACAATGCTTCATACAAGATCATCTCCAAGCTCTTGGCGAATAGGATCAAGCCTCTGTTAGAAAAGCTTATTTCTTCCAATCAAGGTGGTTTCGTCAAAGGAAGGCACATCTTGGAAAATGTAGCTCTGGTGCAAGAAACCATCCACTCTAGCCTCCAATGCCACGAGAAAGGGATGATTATCAAACTAGGCATGGCGAACGCCTTTGACCGGTTAAGACATTCCTTTCTTCTCCAAGTTGTTTCCGCTTTCGGTTTAAACTCTTCTTTCAGTAGGCTAATCAGTGCTTGTATTAGAGAGTCGTAGATTTCCCCTTTGGTAAATGGCAGGCCAACTGGTTACTTCAAGGCTTCGCGGGGCATTATACAAGGCTGCCCTCGGTCCCCCTTCCTGTATAACTTGATGGCCGACTCCCTTAGTCGGAAGTTGTCTGCAAAGAAGATTAAAGGCTCTCTACCAGGAATCAAGGCTACAAGAGGCACTAAGCCAATCAACCATACATTGTTTGTAGATGACTCCCTACTCCTGGGCGAGGTTTCCATTAAGATTGCAAGGGATTTTAAAGAGGTTATCCACATCTTCTGCAGAGTCTTTGGAGCCCTAGTCAACAGGAGAAAAAGTGCAGTTTATAGTTGGGAGATTGACCACCAAACCATGAATCGGATTTCCCAAGTTCTTAGTTATGTGGGTTCTGCTAGTTGTGATAAAATCAAATACTTGGGCTTGCCTTTGACTCAGGATATTAATAAGGCCCTTCATTGGGCTGAGATCCTTAGCAAAATCAAGAACAAAATGAAATTTTTAGGTGGGCAACAGCTTACCACAGATGGAAAGCTTATCCTGGTGAAATTTTCCCTCTCCTCACTCCCCTTATATCAGGCTACATTTCTTTTGGCCCCTAAATCAATTATTGATCAGCTCTCAATGCTCCTAAGAAACTTTCTATGGCAAGGCGGTAAGGGAAACTAGAAAAAATTCCATTTGGTTAGTTGGGACATAGTGGAAAGAGCTCTTTCAGATGGGGGCCTGCAAGTAAGAGATCCCGGATTGGCCAATTTGGCCTTGGGAGGGAAGATGATCTGGAAAATCTTCTCGAACCCCTGGCATCCATTAAGTCAAGTCCTTATCAAAAAATATATGTATGGTCTCTCCTTGTTTAATATGGATGAAGGAACAACTCGAAAGGTTACCGCACTTTGGAAGCTTTGCAGCCGTAGTTGGGAGTTCTTCAAAGACCACCTCTTTAGAATCCCAGGTAGTGGGGAAAACATTCAGCTTTGGGATGAAAATATCATGGGTCACTCTTCTCTCAACTCAGTTTAAGAAATTGTTGATCTGCTGGAGTGGCTCATTAATCGTGGGTTTAGCACTCTGGCTGGCATTTCATCCTGGGATGTTGCATGACACTGGCTTTCTTAGAACATACCGCGCCCCCCAGATAGGCTCCTCCCTCAGCTATCTTTCCTTTTAGCATCGCTTGCTGGCCTCGCTCCAATCCATCGGCACTCTCGGGACAAATGGGGTTCAGGCAAGACCGATTAGTACTCTATTGCACTTGGGTTTGCTGCCCTCCAACAGAACATTCCCCTCCACTCCCCATCTCTGTGGAAGAAGGTCTAGGATCTTAGCGGTCTTCCAAAGGTAAATTTTTTCACATGGCTCCTCATCCACAAGCGTGTTTTGACACACAAAAACTTGATCAAAAGAGGTATAGTTTTCCCTCATAGATGCCCACTTTGCTGTGTAGTGCTGGAATCAATGGAACATTTGTTCCTGGACTGCGATTTTACAAATAATGTTTGGGTGAATGCGATGCATGGGCTTAATGTCCAACCTCCTTCGCTGGTCTCGATTTCAAACCTTCTCACTTTGTGGAAGGAGCAATCACCACATGATCTTCGCAGCAAGTCGCTATGGAATATTCTCTGGTTTCCAATTCCTAAATTGTTTTACTGCCAAATTTGGTTGTCTAGGTATGATGCCATATTTAACAGTAGATCCTTCTCCCCCATGGTGGTGGCTGCAAAGGCAAAAGCCTTGCTAATTGAGTCCTTGGTGAACATCCCCCACAAGAAAGGTAGCAATCTCTCCTCTAACGTGATAAGCTGGGTCGGTGCACCTCTGAAGCCTGGGCTCAGTTATAAGTCATCCTCTTGCCCCGGTCATAGTCCAGAGTGGAGGTTGTGGATTCATGAGACTGAATTTAAAAATTGGTGGAAGTCCCGTGACAAAGGCACAATATTTTTTTATGGTGCTTCTAAGGGGAACCTAGGTATCTCTGGAGTTGGGGGGCGGTCATCTATCCCCAAACTGGGCAAAGCAGAATCAGTTTCATTGGGGCCTTGGGCAGAACTCCAATAATCAAGCAGAAATATTAGCACTGCTCAAAGCCTACCAGATCACGCAAGAGCATGGAGAAGAGGACATACAAGTTTTCGGAGACTCGGAAATCCTGATCAAGATCATGAACACAAGAGATCAATTCAATAACCCAACCCTTAATAAGACTCTGCAGAGACTCAAAAAAGTGTTACAAAAATACACTTCCAACACCTTCCTCCATATCCTCTGAAATTTAAACAAGGAGGCTGACACAAAAGCAAATGCAGGTTACCTCTTGGCCTAAGCATATCTCTCAAAAAATGACGATGTCCCAATTTGGTTTCTGATACCTTAAGAATCAGCTATGAAAGAGCAGAACCCGTCTCAAAGGGAATTTTGGGAAAAAAGAATATGTATCAAGGGTTGATTAAGGGCGGCCCGACCTATTTTCATAAATAAAAAAATATACCCGTTCTTGTTAAATAATAATAATAATAATAATATATTAAAATTTTAAATTTAAAAAAAATATTAAACTAAAAAAAATTATTTAAAAAACAAATAAATTTTTAAAAATAAATTAAATGTAAAATATATATATATATATATATATATATATATATATAATTTTATTAAATTAAAAAATATATATTAAGATAAAAAATTAAATTTAAAAAATAATAAATAAATTTAAAGTAAAAATTAATATTAAAAAAAAAATAAAAAATAAAAAATATATATATATAAATATTATATTTAAATAAAAGTTATTACATTTTATTTAATTCAAAAAATAATAATAAAAGAAAAAAAAAATTATGAAATGAAATTTAAAAAAAAAAAAAAAAATCTAAATTTGCTAACCTAGGTGGCGACGAGGGTCAGTCGTTGGGCGGGCAGTGTGCTGCGTGCAACCTTCCCACTCGCCTAGCGATCGGTTCTCGCCATTAGAATCGACCTCCCACCTAGGTGGCAGCGGGGGCCAGCCATAGGGTGGCCGGGGAGGCTACACGCAGCCCCTTGCCCCCCAAGCAGTCGACCCCTGTCTCCACCTAGATGGCCAAATTTAGATTTTTTTTTTTTTAATTTATTAAATTTTAATCTTCTTTTTTTAATTAAGATTCCATTTTAATTTTTTTTCTTTTTAATTTACTAAATTTGACAATTTTTTTTAAATTTAATTTTTTTATTATTATTTAATAAAATACAATATTATTATTTTTAATTTTAATTTTTTTTTAAGTCATTTTTTTTTTAATTTTATATTTTTAGGTTATTTATTTGAAAGATGAATAAGTGAATGAGAAGGGGAAGAGGTCACTATGATTGCTGGTTGTTGGGCCACCCATCTAATGTCGTCTCTCTGCCATGTACCTTTTTTTCATTAACTAGTCTATATTTTACTCGTTAACTCCATGCAAGCTCCATATTCTACGTATTACATAATCTAGGTGTCATCTAGATTGAATTACGCAATTGTCATGCTTTAGTCACGAATGTCGAAAACAAATTTTTATTTTATTTTCTTTAAATTGTTTGTTTGTATTTTTTCCCTTTTTATATTTAATTTTCGTTTTTTTTTTTTGTCATGTTTTTTAATTTTATTTTTATGTTTTATTACCAACATGAAAATCACCACTCTAAACAAAAATGGTCGATGCTACATCAACACTTTTCAAAATTAGCATGAAAATCACTAACATTTTAAAATAAATGTTCATACTTCATAAATAAATAAAATTAAAGTGTCAAAAATATGTTCCAAAAAAATAAGGGGTGATTCTGCATCACCACTTTTCAAAATGGGGTGATTTTTTTGCTACCTCAAAAAAACAGGTACGAGGTAATTTTCCTGTTTGATTGGTAACTATGTTTCAAGTTAAGAAGAGGAAATAATGTCAGTTGACGTTTAAGCCTTTACCTGCATTTGACCATGCTAGGTTTATAATTATTTTCAATTAATAGTTATATATGTGGAAAAGAAAAGTTCGGAACTAGTTTTAATGTCATTGGTTCATAGGTATAAACATCAGCGTATTAATGTGATTTTGATTTGTATTATAGGTTATACAACCTGTTGAAAGCCACCATGATTTTTATTTAAGATAATAAGTTGGATATATATATATATATATTTTAATTTTCCATTTAAAGCCATCGAATAACTCATTTTCCTGTTAGATTTAATATAATAAGTTGGAAAGATATATTAATTTTAGTTTATTTTAATTTCCATTTAAATAAATCGAATAATTCATTTTCCTGTTAGAAAACCTCATGTTACTGAGATAAAGTGACTACAATTAAAGGTGCCAGTAGAAATTTTCTTTGCATTGGATTTCTTAGCTTTCATTTTCTTTTAATGAAGGTTTTGGTCATTTAATGTGATTATAAATAAAAAAAACCATAGTTTTTTAGGACAATGTGACTGTAATTTAAGATGCTTGTAGGAAAATTCTTTGCAGTGTATTTCTGATTTTTCGTTTTATTTTAAAATAGACATGACTATGGAAGTATCACGTGTGGGATTTGTCTTTAATAGCTTGAACACCTGAAGACTCAAAGTATAGGACTTAAATTTTCCCGTTGAAGCCATCAAATAACTCGTTTGATGTAACAACTATATAAAAATAATAAATAAATTTTAACCTTAGTTACCATGTATGTTGGTTATCTTAGGAATTGATTTATTATAATTTTAAATCCCACATATAAATTGTAATTATAACTATAATACTTCATGCTAAAGTGACATATCGAAATTCCATAAAAAATTAATACACGTAACCTTGTAACCCTATGTATAACCATATGGATATGTCGATGGCTCACAAGCTGATACATTTCTTATTTGACCTTATCCTACGATTAATATCATGTTCATATCATATGGTTAATCTGCGGACCTGACAGTCATGATCTATCGTATTTATTACACAGATTTTTACTAGTACATTGATTGGAGTTTTAATTTGGAATTATTAACCAAACTATGACAGGATTAAATGATTTATGGTTGGATTTTATGCATTGTACCATGCGGATCTTTCCCGCTCCACTTGCCTTTGTTTTATTAAATTAAATTGACATCTGTCATCCCTTACCTTTGTTAGATCTGTGGTAATGAATCAATGGTGGAGGTTTATTGGTTATGGGTTAGGGTATTGACTACCATTCCAACCCTAACTGCTTCTTTCATTCTTTCCTCACGAGGCAGCAGTCATTTTCTCTGCAACTCTTTTTCTGCCATTGCTACCGTTTCCTCGAATTTTCTCACGCCATCAGCAATCTATGTATACTCGGCAGCGTATATTCAAGTATTTCAATGAATCCCTCTAATTTAATACATTTTAGAAGATAAGCGCGCAGTCTTTCCACCAGAATCCTCTTGAGTTTATAAATTTAATCTAAACCCATATCTTTTTTTCTTTCCTAACTTTCTCTTCATTTGTTTGTTCATGGTAAACTCGTCTGGTTATTATGTTTGAAGACCTGAGGTTGTGCATAAATCATGATGGGGGTTTTAGGATTTCATTCGCCATAGGTTTCCTTGACATCTCAGTCCCAACATCTCTAGGTGAGCTTATTTAACACCTTTTATTACGTTTTATTATGTACTTTCTAGACCCTTTTGTCAATCTACGGTTTAATATTTACATTTTGCATTGTAATGTTGCACAAAGTTACGGCACCGAGCATCCCTCTGATTTCATGGTTGAGGTAATTATTCGAATCCCTCGACTTGGTCGTTATTATTTTTTTTTGTTTTATTGCTGGTTGAGGCTATGTTGAAATGTAATCCCTAAGCTTCTCTGTGGGTTTTCTTTACAGGTATGGCTAAGGCTCTCACTATAGCTATTCTTGCATTCCGGTCGCTATACTATCTTCTTAACGAGTATCTTCTTCACTGGCACAAGTACAGGGGTCTTTGAACCTGGTTGTTAACTTTTAAGTGAAAAACCCTTCTTGTTCTCTGAAACTATATTATGATATTCGTAGTACCAGTTCGTGTTAAGGCTTTAATGGTTCTGTCCTATATTTCATTTCTGGTGTAACACAATGGGACTCACCCTCTTTGAAGGATATATTAATGTTTTTAAACTTGTCCATTCAAATGTTATTTTTTTTATATGTAAAAGACTCTCGGGCCAATCTCGGAGATAAATTTCTTGGCTTGAACATGCATATTTTTATATCAAATTGTTCTTTCTGTTAAGAAGTTAGTCTTATAGGTTTTTCGGCACAGAGCCTGGGAGCATCTAAATGTAACTTATTTTATATTTGGGAATCTGAATCTTGGTATTTTACAGTTATATCTATTTCTTCTTCTAAATGCATTTACGGAATTTAGTTTGTTAATTGTTATCTAATACTTGCTATGATTCCTTCCTCCTGCATGTTATGATTTACTTCTTTTCAACAATATAATTTGTACAGAGTTTTAATTCTTCTATAGCTTTATACTCATAAATTTGGTAATAATGAAATATATTGGTCATATATCGTACTGTCAGGAATAGAATTGTAATTGCTATGGATTATTTATATAGCACTCTCGCCTGAAACATTGCGTCGGCCGAAAATCAAATGTTTTGATTAAATTTTAATAAACTCTCGGATGAGAGTTATAAAACTCTCGTCTGAGAGTCAGCCTTGGGTAAACTCTCGGTCGAGAGTTTGTAAAACTTTCGGCCGAAATTTTAGCCACATGGTTAAATGTAACCTGTGGTGGTTTAAACTCTCAGTCGAGAGTTTGAAATTTCTCAGCCGAGAGTTTAATAAATGTCTTGCCCTAGAAATTATCTTGGCTGAGAGTTTCTAGTCAATGAAAACCCCAGAAATTTCTGCAGTTTTCAGGAACCTGCAACTTTGGAGGGGTGGAACACCTACAAAAACAAAATTTTATCTTTCAGACCTAGTACCATTAGATTCATCTCTGAATCTGGTTCTAATGATGTAATAATTGTGGATTTTCATTAAAAATTTAATTTTTTTATTAATTTTATACTAAACTATGTCACTGAGGAATTTCGTTGTTCTGAAAATTGCACTGAATGAAAATTCAATAACTTTAAAATGGCAACACCAAAAAAATCAAAAAAATCATATTGCAATTCCTCTCCCTGTCTTCTTCAGAAGGGTATTCTCATTTTCTTATTCAGGGATAATTTTAAGGATGGAAAATTATCTTGAAGTTTAAAAAATTGGCAAATCTCACTAGCCCCTAATAGACAAAGTATAAAATGTTTATTGATGTATTTGTAAAATTATTCAAATTTATAATGATATGATATATATTGTCTATATAATGTTGGCGATTTTTAAAGTAAAATAATTTTATTTTGTAAAATTTGGGCGAATAATTTTTATAAAAAATGGAAATTGGCGAATCTTTTTTTGGAAAAACCATGGAAAATTAGCCCACTTGCGAATATTAGCCCCTAAAATTTTCCATGTTCTTATTGATGATCACATTGAAAAGAAAATCTAGGGCTCATAAAATGTACTAAAACATCTCCGTTTTTTTGTCTTCCTCCATTTCAAAAAATAATAAAAAAATAGTGATTTAATCTGAAAATTACCGAAAAATAGTCAGTGCACTAGTGCAATATATGATGATATGTGTTTCCAAAAAATGAATAACCTTCCCTAAAAAAAGTTAGGGTTCAAAAGGTGACTATTTGTGTTTGCCTAAAAATTTCAAGTATATGTAGTTAGTAAACCACAAATTTACCCCTCTATATATCAATATTTTTTTTTAAATATGAGTATGGAGGTAAGACAATTCTCTACAATTCTTTTTTTATGTCAAAGCGTAATTTGCATTGAAAATATGAGTTTAGTGGAGATGAAGTTGAAAAAACATAGAAAATTACAAAGTTCAACGTCAAAAAAGGGAAAAAAGTGTTTCCCAACTTCACATTTTCACTATATGAGAAACTAATATTGATTACTTTACCCTTTTTCTATTAGTAGAATTTCTATGTTCCAGCTATTTGTGTAGGCTGATGATCGGACCATCAAGTTTTTTGGGTTACTTATGTAACCCTTAGTCTATGTATAGCATAAGAGAGCATGATGAGACGACTTGTTCTGTCCAAAGTATATACTCTGGACTAAACTAACAATTTCTACATTATTACAAATTCTGTAGTTTTATCGGTGTTTTCTTCTATTTAATCTCTTTAAACAGTCTCCACTTATACACATGGGTGTTACCCTATTTCAAAAGAATGAAGTATATAATTAAATCTGTACTAATAGGTTACTAAAGAAAATTCCATTTCCACCTATATAAATATATATATCAGTAGGCTTATTTTTCCTGATATTACCTGCATATAAATTTTTATATCAATGTAAAGAATTGGTGAATACAATTACTACTTCTGTAATTAGTTGAGTTTTTTCATTTATTTACAGAAACATCTATTTGTTTAACCAGAAATCATAGACAATTTCATAGTTCTTACTTTCAAGTAGTCTAGTTACTTATCTCACTTTAGAACTTCTGATGATTTCCTCCCTACCATGAGAGAGGCTATTATGTCCCCATCTCCCCTGTGCTCCACACCAGAGTAGCGCTTAATTAGTAGTAATTATGGTTGAGGCCTCAATACCTCTCGTCCAGTCTTCCTTTCTTTCCAGAATTCAGGGTTGTTGAGTTTCCACTAGTTCCAACTAGCTCTATATTGACTGTCTCCCTTCAACCTTCTGACTCTTTTTCCCAAGTCACAGAACCCCTTTTCCTCACTGGTATTTACCTTTTATCGTCAGAGGAAAAGGTAACTGTTTTAACTACTTTTTCCCAACTACTCTGGAATCTTGAAATACTTCATCATCATTATTTATGGAAAACATTCCATAATTAATTTATTTATTTAAAACAGAAATAACCATGTTCATTCATTTAATCTCATTAAAAAAATAAATGTATAATCCTCTTTTAAACAAAATTAACAGAAATAGTTTTGGAAACAAATCCAAATGTCACATTTGACTTAAATATTTTACTGTTAGCCATTAAATAACTCATTTTATTGTTTAATAACCACATGTTATTAAAGATGCTCGTATAAGTTCATTTTCACTTCATTTATGTGTTGGTTTTCTTTAATGGAGTTTTTGTTCACATAATGTGATTGTGGAAGTGTCAGGAATGGAATTATCTAAGTATATATTTGAAGAATCAAAGTAAAAGATTTCAATATTCCACTTAAAGCCATTAAGTAACTCATTTTCTTGTTAGAAAACCATTGATTTCCTACTTGATGAGGATTATGTAGTAGCACACATCTATCCTTAATATTTTCAATAAAATTATATTCTAAAATCAACAGACTAGAATTGGACACATCTGTCCTATATTTTCAATAAAAGAATATTCTAAAATCAATAGACTAGAATTGGACAGAAAGATCAATTATGTGCACACGGTTACATGTTGTTCTAAATATTTGTATTTATATAGCCTTGCATGGTTGTCTGATATAACCATTTATGTGTTCATGTAACTCATGTAACTCAATTGTGATAGCAATCCTACACTTGAGGTAGTGTATTCATTTTACTTTCAAAGTGTCCAATATTTTTATATGACATTTCTAATTATAATTTATTTTGCTAATAATAACTACTAAAAATTTTATTCCCAAACTAAAACTTATTACTAATTAAAAGTTTTAAAACTTCATTATAGCTTCAACCTCTCAACAATCCAAACTCCAATTTACCTATATTTAAACTAAGCTACATATCCTAACAAATACATATCACTTGTTTCATATTAATTTTTCATTTTCTTTTATTTTTATTTTATATAACATATATCATAATATTAAAACATTCAAATTATTCCATTATATCATAATATATTAATAAAAAATCACCTTATTATATTTTATTAATACTACACTCATATAGATTTTTCCCTTTAATTTTTAAATACACACTATAACATTATTTTACGATTTTCTCACATTATCTCTATTATTAATACTATATTTAAATACACACTATAACATTCTTTTTACGATTTCCTTGTCGGAATTTACAGGGTAAGTTCTTTAGATCAAAAACCAAGGGTCACCGCTCATAAACAGATCACAAATCAGTACACTAATATTATCACATGGTTAAAACCCTCGAAGAGGGAAAAATTCCACGTCTTGAGCCAACGCGGCCACTTCAGGCAATTTATTAATATAAAAAGAAAAGTTACATATGTTTCTCTCATACACGGTTAGCAGACAAATGACCCTCCATGCTCTTTAAATAGAGATCATGGACCAATCGGGTGTTAAGCCACGAATCAAGTGTCGTTAATACCGAGGAGAGAGATAACCATCGGATCACTACAAATCGTGAACGTCGGATTATAAGTTACAAATGTACATGGTAAAGAAACACACTTTACCTAACTCTACACTAGACTAAGTTATTCTTAACTATTTCCTGTGTGTCGGAATATCCTAACAACCCCCTTAAGAACAACTTGGGATAGGATTGAAGGATTTAAAAAGGAGACACAAAAGGAGCCTATTTCCTATGTGTCGAAATATCCTAACATCCCCCCTTAAGAAAAAATTGGGATAGGATTGAAGGATTTACAAAAGTGACATAATAGGAGAAGGAAGGAGGCATTAGAGCCTATCCCCCCTTAACGAAAACTTTCCTGAACTCCAATCATGGATCGAAGTTTGGTAAAATTTGCTTCTGTGAGAGCCTTTGTAAACATATCGGCTACTTGATCATTGGTTGGACAATACTACACTTCAAGAACACGATCATGAATGAGCTTTCTGATGAAGTGTATGTGGAGTTCAATGTATTTCATACGTTGATGCTGAACTGGATCTTTACATAGTTGAATGGCACTCTGATTATCAAACCAAAGTGTAGTTGGATGTTGCTGATGAAGACCAAATTCAGACAAGATCTGACGAAGCCACATGGATTCCTTACTGGCTTCAACTGCACCACGATAGTCTGCTTCTGCTGAAGAAAGAGAGATGGCACTTTGTTTATTACAAGACCAAGTAATAGGTCTTGAACCAAGAGTGAATACATATCCTGCAGTAGACTTTTGATCATTAGGGTCACCAGCCCAATCAGAATCAGTGAAACTAATCAACAATGGAAATGCTTATGGAAAAGAGGAATAACCTATTTCTGAGCTTTTTTTAATAACCCAACGTTTCAAACTACCTAAGTGAGTCCATCATCAGGGGTAGACGTCAAATGTTCTTTGAAAAAATGAGGGGAATAGGACAAATGAATAGAGGAATATATAGTGAATGATGAGGAGTTTGTAAAGGTTGGCTTTCATGAAAGATATATATGGAAATATCTAATTGTAATTTAATTATAAAGTGATTCATTTAGATCTATGAATAATTTATTAAAATGTAACGTAATATTAAATTATTTCATAAATAATTGATCTACTATTTATTTTGATTTATGGCGGAGATAAACCATCTCTGCCATGTCTTTCAACAGAATGGATATAATAAACATGTCATCAACAAAACCATTCACCAAACCCTTAATAAAAATAATTAAAAAAAAGCCTTTGACATCCCTAAAATCTCTTTACCTTACATAAAAGGAACAACTGATAAAATCTCCAGAATGCGCAACAAACATAACATTAAGATTGCCTTCACTCCCCCTAATACTATTTTAAATATGGTAGACTCTGCTAAAGACCCTATAAATCCTAGGCTACAAAAAAGAGTATATGTTATACCTTGCTCTTGTGGTAAAGAATACATTGGTGAAACAGGTTGATCCCTTAACATTAGACTAAAAGAACATGATGTTGACTTATCTCGGAACAGAAAAGACAAATCCGCCTTAGCAGAGCATGCCTCCGCATCCTCACATTACATACGAATGGAGGATGCCAAACTTGTCTCTAAAGAGGACCATTACCTAAAGAGGAAAATCAAATAAGCTTTAGAAATCGAGAAAAGAAAAAAAAACATAAATCGTGATGATGGACTTATTATTAGTAACACGTGGAAACCCTTAATACATCAAAGCCTCTCAAGACATTAAATATAAATAAAATAAATAAAAATAAATATATATATATATATATATATATATATATATATATATATATATATATATATATATATATATATATATATATATATAGATATATAGATATATATATATATATATATATAATAAAATATGAGAGTATTTAAATAAATAAACATAATCAAATATAAGTATATAAATTAATCAAACAAATGCAACAATTTAAATAGAAATAAAAAAAAAATTGACTTTTAATTCAACCTTATATGGCCATCATAGAAATAAAAATAATTCCAATATTAAACTAAATTATAAGCTAACAGAGTTTTTAATTATATAAGTTACTTTAAATTGATTAACTAAATCAAAAAAAACAATAGTCAACTAACAAAAAATTATTTTTCATATTACGACATAATTTTAATAGATTACTCATAAACTAAATCAAACAAAACAATAGTTAATTAACTATAAATTATTTTTATAGTAAATCAAAATAAATAGTAGATCAATTATTTATGAAATAATTTAATATTACGTTACATTTTAATAAATTATTCATAGATCTAAATGAATCACTTTATAATTAAATTACAATTAGATAATTCCATATATATCTTTCATCAAAGCCGACCTTTACAAACTCCTCATCATTCACTATATATTCCTCTATTCATTTGTCCTATTCCCCTCATTTTTTCAAAGAAAATTTGACGTCTACTCCTGATGATGGACTCACTTAGGCAGTCTGAAACGTTGGGTTATTAAAAAAAGCTCAGAAACAGGTTATTCCTCTTTTCCATAATCTATTTTCACATGTATGGATTTTCTTTTTAAAAAAATGGAAATTCTCCTGCACTGTAATGAATCCCGAACTGAACTGTACCTTGAATATATCGAAGTATTCTTTTAGCTGCTTTCCAGTGACTTTCATGAGGTTGGTGTATAAACAGAGCGATAAGACCAATGGCAAAGGAAAGGTCAGGATGGGTATGGGTTAGATACAGAAGTTTACCAACAATTTGACGGTATAAGGTAGCATCAACTTCAGGGGTAGTACAAGTGACTGAAAGCTTGACTCCATACTGAAAGGGAGAAGGGGATAGCTTACAGTCTTCCATGTGAAAGTGGTGTAGAAGATCACAGGCATACTTGGACTGAGAAAGGGTAATGCCTTCCTTGGATTGCAAGACTTGAAGACCAAGGAAATAATGCAAGTTTCCTAAGTCTGTCATTTCAAACTTCCTTTTGAGGCTAGACTTCACATGGTTTATATGGTTTGGATCACTACCAGTCAGGATAAGATCATCAACATAAAGAACAAGAATGGTGAAGGACTTACCCACTTTCTTGGTGTAGACAGTGTTGTCATAATGACACCTAGAAAAGCCATTATTTAAAATAAATCTATCCATTTTGGCATACCAAGCCTGAGGAGCTTATTTGAGACCATAGAGAAAATTCCTAAGGCGACAAACCAGACTAGATTCATTTTGGATAAAGCCAGGGGGTTGTTCCATGTAGATTTATTCATGCAAATCTCCATGTAAGAAGGTAGATTCAACATCCATCTATTGGACTTCCAATTTAAAAGAGGCAGTAAGGGAAATAAAAAGATGGATAGAATTAATTTTGGCAACAGGGGAGAAGGTTTTAGTATAGTCAATGCCTTCAACTTGTGAAAATCCTTTAGCGACAAGACGAGATTTATGTCGATCCACTTTTCCATCTGGTCCAAACTTTGTTTTGTAAACCCATCTTCATCTGACAAGTTTTCTTCCTTTTAGAAGAGGAACAAGATCCCAAGTATCATTCGCCAATAAGGAATGATATTCTTCATTCATAGCTTCATCCCAATCCGGATGACTGGAGGCTTCTTCAAATGTTTCTGGATCAGGATTTTTTGGAAGTTGAGCCAATAAGGAAGAGGCTCTTTCGAACTAATAACGAGTACATCGTCGATCTGCAGGGTCACTTGCAAGAGAAACTGTTGCATCCCAAGTAGAGCAGATCCATCTTCGAAGTTGTGGAGTAAAAGGAATAATTTCAAGAGGTGGAGGATTTTCATCCTCCATGTCATCATCTGAACTAGAAGGAATGCTATTAAAAATAGAAGACAAAGAGAGAAGTGGCACATATGCTGAATCAGGCTCGGAGGCCAAAGGTGGCACACCCGCCGAACTAGGTTCACAAGACGATATATTTTCATCAAATTTTACATCTCTTCTAATGATTATATTTTTGGATTTTGGTTGAAGAAGTCTATATCCTTTGACATCTTCAAAATATCCAACAAAAATGCATTTTTCACTCTTAGGTTCTAAGGCTTTATGTTTCGCATCTGGAATATGGGCCCAAGCATCACTTCCAAAAACACGAAAGTGAGTTATACCTGGTTTGATTGAGCTCCAAGCTTCTTCTGGAGCTATATTCTTTAAAACCTTAGTGGGAGTGCGATTTACTATGTAATTTTCACAGTTAATTGCTTCTGCCCAAAAATTGAGACTAAGTCCTTTAGATTAAAGCATACAATTAGCCATTTCTTTTAAGGTGTGATTCTTCCTTTCAGCTACACCATTTTGTTATGGATTATATGTAACAATATGTTTCAATTGAATGCCATGCTCAATGCAGAAGTTGATAAATTTTTTGTTAACATATTCTCCTCCATTGTCTGATCTTAACTTAAGAATTTGATGTCCAGACTGTTTCTCAAAAAAGGCCTCAAAGGCCAAGAACATGTTAAAAACTTCACTCTTGAGTTTTAAGAAGTATACCCAAGTGCGTCTGGAAAAATCATCAATGAAAGTTAAGAATTACTTGCAACCAGAGAAAGAAACAGCAGGAAGTGGACCACATAAATCATTGTGCATAAGCTGCAAAGGGGTTGAAGCGTGCCAAGAGGCACGTTTGTCAAAACTATCCCGATGATGTTTTCTGAGTACACATCCTGAGCAAAAACCATATCGGCAAGATACCATAGGAAGACCTGTCACCATATTTTCTTTACATAGAGTTTGAAGAGAGCGATAGTTTAAGTGACCAAATCGCTCATGCCAAAGTTTTCTCACTTCATCATTATGAGCAAAAAAAATGGAGGGAAGACATGATGACCCAAAGTTGTCAAACTTATACAACCTTGTGGAATCATCATCAATGCCAGTAGCTAAAATATGTTTAGTGTCTTTGAGGTCCTTGATTACAACATCATGAGGTGAGAATTCTACTATTTTCCCTTCACTTGAATGAGTTATCTGATAAATAGAGAGAAGGTTACATGACAAGGTAGGGACACATAGAACATCATTAAACTGACCATTATCTAGATGAATGGTTCCAGATCCTACAACACTAAGAGATCTATCATCACCAACATAAATATGTTTGGTGTTACAATCATTTAAAGAAGAAAACATGGCTTTATTTTTGGCCATGTGGTAAGAAGCTCCAGAATCAATGAGCCACTCATGAGAAGGAGAAGAGGAAGATACATTTAATGCATAACCAGATCTTGATGCTTGACAACCACAAGTAGAAAGTGCCATTCCTGAAGATGAAGGTGAAGAGTGCTCCAAATTTATGTTGTGATTCTTCATTGCTACTTCTAAGGCTTCCGTATTCTTAAAACATTTGGACTCTATATGGCCATCATGATTGAAAAAGTTGCAATGTCTATCTGTCTTCTTCCCTTTGTTTTTTTTTGCCTTATCATTTTGGTGAGTTGATTTTTCAGTTTGCGGCTGAAATTGCTTAGGACCCTTGTTTGATTTCGAACCATATTTTTTAGGATATTGCTTCTTGGGATTCTTTTAATATGATTGTTGTTGGGCTAATAAGGCTTTCTTAGAAGCGTTTATAGGATTGATAAGACCAAGGTGTAAGATTTTTTCTTGGTATCTTATCAAAGAATCACAATAGGCATCAAAGGAGGGATTCTCGTAGGTTGTTCCTGAAGAAATGATGGCTTCTCTAGTGGAATGGAAGGCGGAAACAAATACAGAGTATGTAGGGCCAAGCTTAGAAAGAATGCAATAGATGAGGCTCCCATATTCCCTTTTGACCTTACAACCTTCTAAAAGAAGTCTAAGGGTCTTGAATTTGGACAAAAAATATTCAATAGAGGAGAAATTATTGGGGTCCAAAGTAAGCAACTCATTTTCAAACTGATGGGCCCTGATTTGATTTTGAATGCCAAAGACAGTATTGATCTTGTCCAGGGCTTCATGAGGGGTGTCAATGTCAAGGATATGAAATCGAAGATCTTGGGCAATGGACATTCCTATCAATCCTCATGCTTGATCTTGTTTATTTTTCCATTTAGCGACTTTATCATCATCGAAAGGTTTAGTTTCTTGGCATGTGGCTATTCTATAAAGCCCTTTACTTCTAAGTATATCTACCATGTGAGGTAGCCATTGGAAATAATTGGCGCTGTTAAGAATAATCGGGCATGCACTTTCCATTTAAAAAAAAAAACTAAAGCTGAGAAAAGTTGAAACTAACTGCTCCAATGGAAATATCTCGAAAAATTAGGTTGTTTAAAAAAAACGGCTCGAGAAACGGCTTCCAGATGAAGAACTTATGCCTTTTTTAAAAAGCAAGTCAAGAGCAGCGTTACTCTGTTGTGCTAATGCTCTATTTTAGAGGATCCTTGGCGTTACTAACGCACAAGTCAAGAGCATAGAGCGCATTATAATGCACAAGTCAAGATAAGAGAGTCACGTTAGTGTGCCTTTACTTAGAGCGATTTAGAACTAACACAGGTCAAATTTCCAAACAAATGTCGCTTTAATCCATTTTGTTGTCAACTGTTCTTCCGTGTGTGTGATTTTTCCTACACACAAAACTGAGCAAACAAAGAAATTCAAGCCTTACAGTAGAATGTTAGGTTTTCGGTTAGCCTTATCGGCAACTATATTTTTTTTACTATTTCTGATTTCCCAAGATCGCACAAAGACGCGGGGAAAGAGCATACGTAGTAAAAAAAATCCCTTCTTCATGTTTCTGATTTTCCGATATCACACACAGCGCAAAGAAAAGAGCATGCATAGAGAAGAGGGTATAGATCCGGCAAATAAATAAAACCTAAAAAACGGAAATAAACATAGGGAACCGAAATAAGCAGAACTATGAATAAATATAACTGCAAAACAGATACTTTACTCCAGATCTAAACTGACATAACTTGGGCAACCAGAAACCTTTTCACATGAAATGAAAGGAGTTCCTCACTGTATGAGATGCTCTGGACACAACAGATCAGTTCTCCAGGAATAAAAATGTTTAGAAATAACAAATCTAGAAAACGACAGTTGCATGCAGTCAAACCGGCTTCAGATTTGGATCAACAATAGATGCTGCCCTCAACCTGGCTCTGGTACTATGTAGGAATTTACAGGGTAAGCTCCTTAGATCAAAAACCAAAGGTCATCGCTCACAAACAGATCACAAATCAGTACACTAGTATTATCACATGGTTAAAACCCTCGAAGAGAGAAATGGTCCACAGCCTGACCCAATGCGGCCACTTCAAGCAATTTATTAATATAAAAAGAAAAGTTACATATGTTTCTCTCATAAACAGTTAGCAGACAAATGACCCTCCATGCTCTTTAAATATATATCATGGACCAATCGGGAGTTAAGCCATGGATCAAGTGTCATTAATACCGAGGAGAGAGATAACCATCAGATCACTACAAATCATGACCGTCAGATTATAGGTTACAAATGTACATGGTAAATAAACACACTTTACCTAACTCTACACTAGACTAAGTTATTCTTAACTATTTCCTATGTGTCGGAATATCCTAACATCCCCCCTTAAGAAAAACTTGGGATAGGATTGAAGAATTTATAAAGGTGACACAAAAGGAGCCTATTTCCTATTTGTCGAAATATCATAACATCCCCCCTTAAGAAAAAATTGGGATAGGATTGAAGGATTTACAAAAGTGACACAATAGGAGAAGGAAGGAGGCATTAGAGCCTATCCCCCCTTAATGAAAACTTTCCTGAACTCCAATCATGGATCGAAGTTTGGTAAACTTCGCTTCTATGAGAGCCTTTGTAAATATATTAGCTACTTGATCATTGGTTGGACAGTACTGCACTTAAAGAACACGATCATGAATGACCTTTCTAATGAAGTGTATGTGGATTTCAACGTGTTTCATACGTTGATGTTGAACTGGATATTTACATAGCTGAATAGCACTCTAATTATCACACCAAAGTGTAGTTGGATGCTGCTGATGAAGACCAAATTCAAACAGGATCTAACGAAGCCACATGGCTTCCTTTCTGGCTTCAACTGCACCACGATACTTTGCTTCTGCTGAAGAAAGAGAGATGGCACTTTGTTTCTTACAAGACCAAGTAATAGGTCCTAAACCAAGAGTGAATACATATCCTACAGTAGACTTTCGATCATCAGGGTCACCAACCTAATCATAATTAGTGAAACCAATCAACAATGGAGATGCTCCTACACTGTAATGAATCTTGAACTGAACTGTACCTCGAATATATCGAAGTATTCTTTTATATGCTTTCCAGTGACTTTCATGAGGTTGGTGCATAAACCGAGTGACAAGACCAACGGCAAAGGAAAGGTCGGGATGGGTATGGGTTAGATACAGAAGTTTACCAACAAGTTGACAGTATAAGGTAGCATCAACTTCAGGGGTAGTACAAGTGACTGAAAGCTTGACTCCAGACTGAAAGGGAGAAGGGGGTGGCTTACAGTCTTCCATGTGAAAGTGGTGTATAAGATCACAGACATACTTGGACTGAGAGAGGGTAATGCCTTCCTTGGATTGCAAGACTTGGAGACCAAGGAAATAATGCAAGTGTCCTAAGTCTGTCATTTCAAACTTCTTTTTGAGGCTATACTTCACATGGTTTATATGGTTTGGATCACTACCAGTAAGGATAAGATCATCAACATAAAGAACAAGTGTGGTGAAGGATTTACCCACTTTCTTGGTGTAGATAGTGTTGTCAGAATGACACCTAGAAAAGCCATTATTTAAAAGAAATATATCTATTTTGGCATACCAAGCCTGAGGAGCTTGTTTGAGACCATAGAGAGATTTCCTAAGGCGAAAAACAAGGCTAGAGTCATTTTGGATAAAGCCAGGGGGTTGTTCCATGTAGATTTCTTCACGCAAATTTCCATGTAAGAAGGATGATTTAACATCCATCTGATGGACTTCCCATTTAAAAGAGGTAGCAAGGGAAAGAACAAGATAGATAGAATTCATTTTGGCAATAGGGGAGAAGGTATTAGTATAGTCAATGCCTTCAACTTGTGAAAATCCTTTAGCGACAAGACGAGCTTTATGTTGATCCACTTTTCCATCTAGTCCAAACTTTGTTTTATAAACCCATCTGCATCTGACGGGTTTTCTTCCTTTTGGAACAGGCACAAGATCCCAAGTATCATTCACCAATAAGGAACGATATTCTTCATTCATAGCTTCATCCCAATCTGGATGACTAAAGGCTTCTTCAAAAGTTTCTGGATCAGGATTTTCTAGAACTTGAGCCAATAAGGAAGAGGCTCTTTCAAACTGAGAATGAGTACGTCGTCGATCTGCAGGGCCACCTGCAAGAGAACATGCTGCATCCTGAGTAGAGCGGACCCATATTGGAATTTGTGGAGTAAAAGGAATAATTTCAAGAGGTAGAGGATTGTCATCCTCGTTGTCATCATCTATACTAGAAGGAATGCTATTAAAAATAGAAGAGAGAGAGAGAGGTGGCACATATGCCGAATCAGGCTCGCAGGCTAAAGGTGGCACACCCACCGAACTAGGCTCGTAGGCCGATATATTTTCATCAAATTTTACATCTCTTCTAATGATTATATTTTTGGACTTTGGTTGAAGAACTCTATATCCTTTGACATCTTCAGAATATCCAACAAAAATGCATTTTTCACTCTTATGTTCTAGGGCTTCATGTTTCACATCTGGAATATGGGCCCAAGCATCACTTCCAAAAACACGAAAGTGACTTACATCTGGTTTGATTGAGCTCCAAGATTCTTCTGGAGTTATATTCTTTAAAACCTTAGTAGGAGTGCAATTTACTATGTAATTTTCACAATTAATTGCTTCTGCCCAAAAATTGAGACTAAGTCCTTTAGATTGAAGCATACAATTAGCCATTTCTTTTAAGGTGTGTTTCTTCCTTTCAGTTACACCATTTTGTTGTGGAGTATATGGAACAGTATGTTGCAATTGAATGCCATGCTCAGTGCAGAAGTTGATAAATTTGTTGTTAACATATTCTCCTCCATTGTTTGATCTTAACTTAAGAATTTGATGTCCAGATTATTTCTCAACAAAGGCCTTAAAGGCCAAGAACATGTTAAAAGCTTCACTCTTGAGTTTTAAGAAGTATACCCAAGTGCGTCTGGAAAAATCATCAATGAAAGTTAAGAAGTACTTGCAACCAGAGAAAGAAACAATAGGAAGTGGACCACATAAATCACTGTGCACAAGCTGCAAAGGGGTTGAAGCGTGCCAAGAGGCACGTTTGTCAAAACTATCCTGATGATGTTTTCCGAGTACACATCCGGAGCAAACACCATCTCGGCAAGATACCATAGGAAGGCCCGTCACCATATTTTCCTTACATAGAGTTTGAAGAGAGCGATAGTTTAAGTGACCAAATCGCTCATGCCAAAGTTTTCTCACATCATCATTATGAGCAACAAAAACAGAGGGAAGACATGATGACCCAAAGTTGTCAAACTTATACAACCTTGTGGAATCATCAGCAATGCCAGTAGCTAAAATATGTTTAGGATCTTTGAGGTCCTTGATTACAACATCATGAGGTGAAAATTCTACTATTTTCCCTTCACCTGAATGAGTTATCTGATAAACAGATAGAAGGTTGCATGACAAGGTAGGAACACATAGTACATCATTAAACTGACCATTATCTAGATGAATGGTTCCAGATCCTATAACACTAAGAGATCTATCATCACCAACATAAATATGTTTGGTGTTACAATCATTTAAAGAAGAAAACATGGCTTTATTTTTGGCCATGTGGTAAGAAGCTCCAGAATCAATGAGCCACTCATGAGAAGGAGAAGAGGAAGATATATTTAATGCATAACCAGATCTTGATGCTTGGCAACCACAAGAAGAAAGTGTCATTCCTGAAGATGAAGGTGAAGAGTGCTCCAAATTGATGTTGTGCTTCTTCATTGCTGCTTCTAAGGCTTCAATCTTCTTGAAACATTTGGACTCTATATGGCCATCACGATTGCAAAAGTTGCAATGTCTATCTGTCTTCTACCCTTTTTTTTTATTTTCCTTATCATTTTGGTGAGTTGATTTTTCAGTTTGCGGCTGAAATTGCTTAGGACCCTTGTCTGGTTTCAGACCATATTTTTTAGGATACTGCTTCTTGGGATTCTTTTGATATGATTTTTGTTGGGCTGCTAAGGCTTTCTTAGAAGCATTTCTAGGAGTGATAAGACCAAGGTGTAAGAGTTTTTCTTGTTATCTTATCAAAGAATCACAAAAGGCATCAAAGGAGGGATTCTTGTAGGTGGTTCCTGAAGAAATTATGGCTTCTCTAGTGAAATGGAAGGTAGAAACAAATACAGAGTATGCAGGGCCAAGCTTAGCAAGAATGCAATAGATGAAGCTCCATCTTCCTTTTTGACCTTACAACCTTCTAAGGGTCTTGAATTTGGACAAAAAATCTTCAATAGAGGAGAAATTATTGGGGTCCAAAGTAAGCAACTCATTTTCAAGCTGATGGGCCCTGATTTGATTTTGAATGCCAAAGACAGTATTGAGCTTGTCCAGGGCTTCATGAGGGGTGTCAATGTCAAGGATATGAAATCAAAGATCTTGAGCAATGGACATTCCTATCAACCCTTGTGCTTGATCTTGTTTATTTTCCCATTTAGAGACTTTATCTTCATCAGAAGGTTTAGTTTCTTGGCTTGTGGCTATTCTATAAAGCCCTTTACTTCTAATTATATCTACCATGTGAGGTAGCCATTGGAAATAATTGGTGCTATTAAAAATAATTGGGCATGCACTTTCCTTTTTTTTTTCTTTTTTTTTAAAACTGAACATGAGAAAAGCTGAAACTAACTGCTCCAATGGAAATATATCAAAAAATTAGGTTGTTTAAAAAAAAACATCTCGAGAAATAGCTTTCGGATGAAGAAGTTATGCCTTTTTGAAAAAACGAGTCAAGAGGAGCGTTACTCTGCTGTGCTAACGCTTCGTTTTAGAGGATCCTCAGTGTTACTAACGCACAAGTCAAGAGCATAGAGCACGTTATAATGCACAAGTCAAGACCAGAGAGTTGCGTTAGTGTGCCTTTACTTAGAGTGATTTCAAACTAATGCCGGTTAAATTTCCAAACAAATGTTTAAGAAAAAAGACTCTTTAATCCGTTTTCTTGTCAACTGTTCTTCCGTGTGTGTGATTTTTCCTGCACACAAAACCGAGAAAACAAAGAAATGCAAGCCTTACGACAGAATGTTAGGTTTTCAGTTAGCCTTACCGGCAACTATATTTTTTTTACTATTCCTGATTTCCTGAGATTGCACAAAGACGCGGGGAAAGAGCATACGTAGTAAAAAAAATCCCTTATTCTTGTTTCTGATTTGCTGAGATCGCATACAGCGCAGAGCAAAGAGCATACACAAAGAAGAGGGTATAGATCTGGCAAATAAATAAAATCTAAAAAATGGAAATAAACAGAGGGAACGGAAATAAGCATAACTATGAACAAATACAACTGCAAAACAGATACTTTACTCAAGATCTAAACTGACATAACTTGGGAAACCAGAAACCTTTTCGCATGAAACGAAAGGTGTTCCTCACTGTAACAGATGCTCCAGACACAATAGAGAAATTCTCCAGGCCCGAAAATGTCCAGAAATAATAGATCTAGAAAACGACAGTCTCATGCAGCCAAACCAGCTTCGGATTTGGATCAACAACGGATGCGGCCCTCAACCTGGCTCTGGTACCATGTAGGAATTTACAGGGTAATTTCCTTAGATCAAAAACCAAAGGTCACCGCTCACAAACAAATCACAAATCAGTACACTAGTATTATCACCTGGTTAAAACCCTCGAAGGGGAAATAGTCCACGGCTTGAGCCAATGCAGCCACTTCAGGCAATTTATTAATATAAAAAGAAAAATTACATATGTTTCTCTCATAAACAGTTAGTAGACAAATGACCCTCCATGCTCTTTAAATAGAGATCATGGACCAATTGGGTGTTAAGCCACAGATCAAGTGTCATTAATACCGAGGAGAGAGATAACCGTCAGATCACTACAAATCGTGACCGTCGGATTATAAGTTACAAATATACATGGTAAAGAAACACACTTTACCTAACTCTACACTAGACTAAATTATTCTTAAATATTTCCTATGTATCGGAATATCCTAACATTCCTCACATTATTACATTATCTCTATTATTAATACTATATAATAATACTATTTCACATTATTACAAACTTTATTATAAAATACTCTTTTTATTTTTTAATTTTTTAATTATTATTTTTTTTCAAATTTTTTTATTTCATAAGTCAATCTTTCTTTCTCTTACTTTTCCTTCCTAACTATGTATTTATTATTTTCTTAGATTCTTTCCCTGAATTCTTATGTCTGGATGATGTATTAGGTAATTGGATTTGAAATTTCTACTTGTTAAAATGTGTAATGTACAGTTTTATTATTTTATTCTCATTTTTTTCTCTTTGACTTTTATGTCTTGATGCTGTATTAAGTATTTAAGATGTATTAAGGATGTATTAGGTTATTGGATTTGAAATTTTTACTTTTAAAATGTCTAATATGTAATGTGAAGTCAATTTAGGGAAAAAAGAAAAGAGAGAAAGTCAAAAATAATGTCTAAATGTCTAATGTAGAGTTAATTTAAGGAAAAAAGAAGAAATCAAAACTAATGTTATGATTAAGGAAATTAGAAATTATGTTCTTTGCAGAATATTTAAATTCATTTACTACTAATAATTTTGAGAGATTTAATTTCCTTTTAGTACATAATAATTTTAAGAGATTTAATTTTCTTTTAACCCATAACAATAATTTTTAACACATAATAATAATAATAATGGTTCACCACGTGGATTGAAATGATCAATATAGAGGATGAATCTAAACATGATGTCATCAATTATAATGACAATTTTCTTTCTAACGATTATTTTGCAATTAATTATTTTTATGAAATTGAATGAAAGACATTAAGCGCGTGCATGATGCAAAGATGTTTATATATTATATACACATGTCAAATATCCATGTTGATTAACAAATTTCTAAACCCTGAATAGACTTTTTTACTATGCGATGAAAAGTATGACTTCTACCCTGACTTAGAAGAGATATGTTTAAATATAGGATGCCCATTATGATTGCTCATATCAACTATAGGAGTGGTTTTTTGGAATGAATTAATATTAAAAATAAAATAGTTAATTCAAGATTTAATAAAAATATAAATAGTTTATTTAAATATTTAATAAAAATATAATTTTATATTGATAAATGTGTTTATTTTAGAATAAATGTTTTAAAATTTTAATTTAATCATCAATAATTATTAAATTGATGGTAAGAATTTAACTTCTACATAATATCTTAGAATATTTTAAATAGTATGCACAGATCAAAGGATTAAAGATTGAGATTTATCTCCAAATTAATTATATTTTTTTATTATTTTAATTAAATTGATTAATTAAAAAAAGTAAATGAACATGAGTGATGGTTTTTTAGGCATTTAAATTTAATAAACCACGGTATTGGTCTTTAGTATTTTAACAAAGTCTATTTATAGGTTAAGAATCTTCATAATGAAATGGAGAAAATATCCATATTTAAGAATCTTGTCACATGTTTTTTTAAATGTATATATAATTTTAACACATATATTAATTTTTAATAAATAATAATTATAATAATAAATTTTATAATTTATTTAATTTTTAAGATTTTTTAAAATTTTCGCAATGTGAGATGTATTATGAGGAAAGTGTTTGATACCTACTCGTGTTTCTTAATGATTTAATTTATATGGATACATTAGTTAATATTACAACTAAGTTAATGGAATTGGTGTATAAAGCTCTTTTGTTCATAGGACAAAAGATTCACTTTTCTCACAACTATTGATTGCTAAAATCTATATAGATGTACATACTTTCCCCTTGGTTTTGAATATATTAGAAAAAAACACATGCTCTTAACTATTAAACTCATAATTATTATAAAAATTAAAATAATTTTTAATTATTTTTAATTAAATTTTAAGTTATAACATAAAATTTTAATTCAAAATAAAATTATTTAAAAATTTAAAATAAATAATAAAATATTAATATTATTAATTAAAAATATTGTAATATTTATATGTAAAGAGAAAATGTTTATATATATATATATATATATATATATATATATATATATATATATATATATATATATATTCACATATCTCCGCATATCTTTTGCGGTTAGAAGTGTTTCGCATATCTTCTGCGGTAGCTCGCATATCTTCTGCGATCTTCTTGGTTTGCATATCTTCTGCGGTTCCATGCAGAAGGGGAATCAACATCATTGTCTATGCTCTACGGTCCTCTGCGGCTGGTAGGGTGATTTATAACACAGTGCGGTTAGGTGAGTTATATAATAAATCTTCGGTAATTTATAGACCTGCGGTTCTTCACCTTTGGGTCTAGTATGGCTCCCAGCTTCGCAAAGATAATTTCCAGCCCAGTTCTGTCCACCTCTGAGGTTCAAGCTCCTGCCCATATTGTCAGTGAAGCCCCAGCTCCCACTGTGCAGGTGGTCAAGGTCTCACTGGATGAGGCCTTGAAGTTTTCTTAAAGTGCCTTAATCTACCGGTGTAATGGCCTTTGGCCGCGACTGATAGCTCTCCACAGTTGGATCTCGGAGGCATGGAAGCCTGGCATTTCTGATGAAATTAATATTTACCCCTGTGCTAAGGGTTTCTTTACTAGTAGATTTTGAAAACTCTGAAAGCAGGCAATGCATTTTAGATTTTGGCCCTTGGTTTTGGGAAAACTCGGGCCTATTCATGAAGCCATGGAACCCATCATTCGATCCCTCAACAACAGTCATAACCTCAGCACCAGTTTGGGTCAGATTGCCAAACCTACCTTTGCATCTCTGGAATCTCTCCTCGCTAAAAGTCATTGGAAATGCAATTGGGAAATTTTACTGCAGGTGCCCAGAAACAGAGGAATATGCCAGAACCATCTATGCACGCATCTGCGTAGAAATGGACTTCAGCGCCAGATTCCCAACTGAAATAATCCTAACAAGCAAAGCCTATGTATGGAACCAAAAACTCGATTATGAAAGTGTCCTCTTCAGATGTGGATCCTGCTTTGAGACAGGCCATCTCGCCAAAAATTGCTCAAAAGTCTCCCAGAAAAATTCTGCTAGGAAGAATCACCATAGATCTACATGGTGGGAAGGAGCACAAAAGGAACATTACATTGTCATCAAGGTAGAATACTCTCCAGAAAACTCAGAATCGCAAGAAATCAGGTAAGAAAGAAACAACCCTCAAGACAAGCAGGGGGAAAACCCCGCCCAACAACAAAAAAAACGAACTCGACAGCCCCTCAAGCATCAACAATTATGAGGATTCGAATACCGCGCAAAAGAAATCTTCATTTAGCAGCAAAGCAGATCTCACAGATCCCGAAGATAAGACACTAGTGTCCTAAGAATCAAAAGGGATGAAGGAGGTGCAAGATAAAGGAAGTTGGAAGACCGTAGAGAAGAAAAAGAAAGCTACAACACCAATCTTGCCAAGAAAGACGAGAAGCTAGACAATTAAGAACTGAGAAAATTTTAGGTCCGATAGACCAAAGTTTGGTCTGAGTGGACGTTAACCATCATCATCATCATCATCATATATATATATATATATATATATATATAAATTATATTTTTATTATAAGTAATTTAAAAAAAAATCCAAATCAAAATTTTTAAAAATAAAATAAAATGTTGTAAGTTTTGTAGTGAAATAAGGCATTGAATGAATTCTAAAATACAAAATTTTAAAAAAATTACTCTCTTTCTAAAACTAAAACTATAGAAAATGAAAATCATTTTTTTTTTAAATATCTTAGAGATAATCATTATAAATTTCAATTTTAATTTCAAAATATTTATAATGTTAATAATTTATATAATTTATTAATTTACAAAACAAGATTAAAATCTAGATAAAATTATTTTTAGTGTTTTTGATTTAAAGTTTGTTTCAGTGAACAATACTAATTATCAATCATAAAACTTGTTATATGAAATTTTATATATATATTTTTTTAAGTTAGGTTAAACTATATTAAGATCGTAAAAAGAAACTTTACAGAGGCTACGGGCAGGATGACAAGCAGTTATTAGCCAATCCCTGCCTTGGAAGTTTTCAAAATAAACCATGTTTGGGGTTGCCTCATGGGAGGAAACCAGCCCCTTAAGAGAGTCAAACAGTCTTGATTTACAAAATATTCAATGACACATATGAAAACAAAATAGTTGAAGTATGTCCTAAGAAGACAAAATTCAAAGATGAACCTTGCTACCGAGCAGTCATAGAGTTCCTTCATCTTCCTCTATCGCATGGTCCTCCTCCTTAATTAGGCATCCATATTCTCTTGCAATGGTTTCTTCCTCAGCTGTGGGCGTGCGAGGAGGCTTCAGAGGGGCCGCATGGACGATGGGAGCAACAGGATACTCAACATCGTGAACTCTGGTCCATACGCCATTTGAGTCCATAATCCAAACGTCTGTGTCCTCCTCCGTGGGCTCATGGACTGGAAGCAGTTCGGTTTTCAGGGGTATGGGTGGCTCATATTGCGCAATAGTGGATTTTTTGTGGCCTCTTCTGCCCTTAGGCTTCACCGACGACTGAACAATCTCCTCCTGACTGCTGTCAGACGTTTGGGACGCTGACATATCATGGAGTCATGATGGGGAGCCTTCGTTGGATTCTAGATGCTGGTCTTGGCCACGATGAGAGTGGCCAGAGACGCCCCTCTGTCGCTGCCCTTGATGGGCTTTTGACGTTGTCGCGGGGCCATGGAGAGCTTATCGAGCAGAGGATGGGGAGCTGGTTGTGAGACAAGGCTGAGAGCAGGTTTGCACGCAGCAAGGGGGTGCGCATCAAGGGAGCGCGCAACATGGGGTCACGTAGTAAGGGGCATGCAATAGGGGGTGTGCAACAGAGGGCTCGCAGTAGGGGGCGCGCAGCAGAGAGGAGCACATGGTGAGGGGCACGCAGTAGGGGAGCACGCAACAGGGAGCGCACAGCAGGGGGCTTGCAGTAGGGGGGCGCGCAGTAGGGTGAGCACACAGCAGGGGGAACGATGGCAATGGTAGCGCACGAAGCAGGCTGGAGTAGCAACGAAATGGTGGAAAGAGAAACAGTGAAGGAAAAGAGAGCTCGCAGGACCGGTTCGAGCAGCAATGAAATGGTTGATTGAGGAGCCTCTATGCCTTTTGAAGGCATGAGGCGCTGAATTCGAGCGTAGTGGCAGAGAGGTACAATCCAAGTGTGCCTGCATGTGGTGCATGGTGTGTCCAAAGGCCAAGAAAGGGAGAGCGCTAAAAAAAATGATTAGCAATTTAAGTTTCCGCATCAGATAGACGCTGACATTGCAGAACATCATCAAACTAATCATGAGAAGAGTTGTTCTCACTCGTTCTGGAGATTTCACCTGCATCCAAGAAAATTTTTATCATATATATAAAAACATAAACTTATCATAAATCAATTATTATTTATAAAATATTTTTTAAGATATTAACTGTATATTCAATTTATTATCGTTATTTAAATATTTAATCAAAACAGAATTTATAATTTAGTAAATCACTCTCTAATCATATAAAAAATGAGTTTCTTAATGTTTGAGCTACATTGAAACTCCTTCGCACTTGACAATGAAAAACATTGAATAGGAATGTCGTGGGTCATGCATCCCTTTCTTTTCAGTCCACGAGGGTCATGCATCTTTACGTTACACCATATAAATCGCTTGAAAAGGGGCAAAACAACCCACTCGAAATTGAAATATTTGACAAAACAAACTCTATGTTTGATAAATTGGGCAAATCGGGGGTTGGGTTACGAAATTTTAAGAAACAACTCATTAGTCAAACTAGTAGTCGCTGGATTTACTCCATCTGCTCCACGTTTATCATGAATTTGAACGCCATGTCCATTGGAAACTAAAAGAATGCCATGTGAATTATGACATATTAAGTATGCAATTGAGTTCGTCACAAAACCATCTTTCTTCTATAAGAATCAAAACCTTGCTATATGGGATTATGGAGATTATAAACGTTATTCAATGTAGTGTAGTATAGTTTATGAGTAGGTAATTATTCTTTTTCCTTTTCGTTTGAATTTACTAAAATTTGTGTGGTTTAATGTATATAATTTTAGTGTTCGATAATTTTTTTAGGAGGCTAAATTTATTTATGTATTCAAAAATGTATTTTAAATAATGAAAATTCATAATTTTAATAAAATTTCTATTATTAAATTACAACAAATAATTAAATTGTGCCTATAATTTTAACTAATATTTTTCATGATAATAATAAATATTATTTGGTAAAATTTAAAATAACATTAAAATAACATTTTTTTAATCTATGTAATGTATGTAATAATCATGCAACTTTTTCCATTTAAATTTTAGAGAACTTAAATTCAAAATATATGAAAATATAGATATGAAAAAAAAAAAATTAATTATATTATAACAATGTTTTTATCTAAATCTCATATAGAGAATGTTTCTCTTTATATTGTAATATTTCTATTCATATATAATTTTGTATATATCTTTTTATCTATAAATTACATATATTGTTTTCATAGAGAAAGATTTGTATTAGTATTAACTAATATATATAGTAACATTACTATTATTATATTGGTATTACACATTCAGTTTTATATTAGTTAGCATTTGACTAAAAATTTATGTGGCTTATCCATAGTTTAATATTGGAAATTCATCTTTTGTTATTTTTTTATTATTATTTAAATTTATTTATTTGTAATGCTATTGGTTGAGGTTTTATTATGGGATGTTTAGTAACTTCCATTTCTATTATTTCTATGGTTACTATTTTTTTGTTTCTATTTTTTTCCCTTTTTATTTAACATTTTCTTTTGCTTTTTCCATTTTTATGAATTATAGTTTTTTCTCCATATTTCCAATTTGAAATGACTTATTATTATATTACAAATATATTTTAATAAATTTAATTATAAAAAATTATATATATTAAAAAACAAATATATTAAAGTGTATATATGTTAATATAAACAATATTAATTAATCCTATTTCTTAATTTTTTGTGATGACATTCAACAATATATTATTTTATTAGTTGTTTTATTTTTGCAATGAATCCTTCTCTTTATTATTTTTAGTTTAATTAAGCTAAGCGGAAAGTACTAGCTACTATGTAGCCCTTTTTACTATATACATTATAAATTATTTTAAAGCTAATATTAGGTGATATCATTATTATCCATGTTACAACATCATCTCCATATTGGTCTATACAAATATATCATAGTGCAAAAATGAAATAATTTTTTTTTTAAGTTTGAAATGAAAAAAAATAGAAATGAGATTTTTTTAAATCTAAACCATGGCAAGGCAATGACAACTTCTTCCTTCTTTTTTTTTTTTCCTGTCAAGTTGTCTATGATCCTCCGGGCTCGACATGTGGCTTGAATAGTCATGACCAAGGGACATCTAAGTCATCAAAGTCACCCAGGGATTGCACCTAGCCTGGGCCGCACCACCTCTTACACTGACTGTAGTTTATAGCAGGTCTCCTCCTCCTAGCAAATGGCACAACCACCCCCCGTGAGTTTTGATCCTGTGTCGCCTTGCTGACGAGGCCCATCCTCAACTGATTGTGCTAGTGGGACTTGACAAGGCAATGACAACTTACTATAAGATACAATAATATTAAATTTGATTTTTCCAACTAGTCCTAATTGATTTGTTGATCACCTAACATGTGGCCATGCCCTACTAAAGGTCATGGAAATTCTACTGGAAGATAATGTGGCATGTTGTAGGTCATGGCAACCTTGAGCCTACAAGTCATCCTACAATGGGATGTTGCATGCTTGCTACTAACTACCACAACATATGACAAGATATGATAGGTTTAATATAGCTTGTGGTGACCTATAATAAGGTGTATCAATCTATTAAATGGCTATCATGCCTTTTCCAATGGATTTTGGAAGTCATTTTGATGATTGCTAGATTGATTAATAAGATAAGTGAATAAATGTCAATCCCAACTATATAGTAGGTTTGTTCATGGAAACAAGGTATTCAATACAAGATGAATACCTTCAATAACCACTTACACGACTAGATCAAAGATCATAACACCAATATTTTTATGTCTTTAAAACCCTCTAAGAGGGAAATAGTCCAGACCCAGCCAATGTGGCCACTTGAGGCAATTTTATTAATGTAAAAGATTTTTTTTTACATAGGAGAGTTCTCACAACTGATGATCAGTCATGACCCTTCAATCTCTTTAAATAGATATCACAGACCAATCAAGGGTTAAAACATGGATTAATGGCCATTAGTATGGAGGAGAATATGATTTGTAGTTGAACTTAACTAAATCCCAAGTGTCTAAATATTCTAACAAGGTTTTCATGGTTTATAAAAGCTATTAAAATATTACTACGATTCATGAGAAAATCAAGAGAGGTTTCCTCAAGTTGTAACTCAAGTGATTTCTCTTGTTGAGGTCATTATGGCCTAGACTTGCTTTATAACAAACTACTATGAATAAATATGAGCCAGAAAAACATAAAAATTATGTCTCACAATATACCAACTCCTTGGTGTTAAGTATTATATTTTAGCGATAATGCACTTCAACTTATTATTAAACACATTCATTATAGAGTATTTCACTTTTTTGGGTTGAGTTGCCTCCATTATCAAAGAATTTTAACACATATCCAAACTTTATATATGTATTAGATGTGTATTATAATCATATTAGCTCATTGAGATGGGGATAAGTGCAAAAAGTGTACATTTGCGCACTTTCAGTCCCCACCACCACCCTCACAAGGTATAACATTCTAATTGAGCCAATTAGTCTCAAGGTCAAGGTTGCTAAGAGGTCATGGGTTGAATTCCAATAGAGTATATCTTGGTTATGTGTACATATTCCACTACAACAATATTTACCTTAGATACCATTCACAGAGTATGGGGAGGCACTTGAAATTTTTCTTCAAAGGCATTTATCATAGAAAAAAATTATAGTCATCTTGTATAATTTATATATTTGTTTAATATATAGAGTATAGTGGTCGTCTAGTGAGGATGCAAAAATATTTTAAAGTTAAAATATATACATATTATTAACAAGTATATCATATTATATTATATCCAAACATTATAAGTGTTTGTGCTGTAAATAAGGATTCATGGATTTCATTTACCTAACTAATTAAAAGGTTCCATCTGTCATTAATTCTTTGCATCATTGCATGCTTTGTGTATTATGCTCCACTCGTCAATGATGGCATAAAATCTCTTTGGAAATAACTTAAAAATAGCCTAATGGTTTGTCTTTCCTCTAGAAATAACAAAAAAAAGTCGTTGCCTCTCTATCAAGACTAAAATCAATGGTATCGAAGGAAAAACAAGCATGTCATCATCAGTTGTGAAAATGATTGGAGCCAAAACAAAACAAAACAAATGCAAATTATTTCTATTTCAACTGAATTTGAGCAATAAAAGAACAATTTGTGGCTAATCAATACCAGAGCAATAACAATTGAAACTTACTCTAGAGTTTATAAAAGTAGTTGTAACTTTCGTTCAAGATAATCAGTAAATATTATATACTAGAGACAGAAAAACTATATGATCTATGTTCAAATTGGAATGATATATGTCACCATAGGTCAATTTTGAACATTACCTATCTGGAATTAGGTTAGCCTTTACCTCTCTACTAAGACAGAAGTTGGTAGGACTAAAATAATTGACATCTCATCATCATCCAAGGGAAGGACCAAAGTGAGAACAAAAATAATTGCAACTTCTTTTTACTTTAGCTAGAACCAAACAATAAAAGAACCAACAAGAATTGACAATACCAGAGCAACAATAGCTATAACTTCCACAAAGCTAGTAAAAGCAACTAAGAATATAAATTAATATATTATATATATTGGAGATACTATTTATATATGGTGATGGTAAAATGATATGATAGGTGTTCAATTTGGAATAGTATATATGTCACCATTGATGTTCTATCTATGCAATTAGGTCATCTCATTGCATGTTCATCTCTAATAAATCACAATGTTTTCAAGAAATTGGATTCATCTAGGTTTCATCTCCTTGATTGCAAGAAAGGATGGGAAGAAGGAAAAGGAACGATGCATGTGTGGTGACATGAGATTCTAAAGAGAGATCTTTAAATGAAAAACATGTCTTCACAATTTTTAGCACAAGTAAGTAATATCTAATAGCTCAATAGGAATTTCATTATCCTATCATTTACCTCTTGTCTTATCTAGAAAAGATCATCACTATTATTTCCAAAGAACTTCTTAGAGGTGAAATTAAGTGCTCAAATAGATCAAAAGGGTTGGTAGTTATGTTTTGTGTGGTAAGATGAGGCTAGCCCTTCCTCTAAGGGGGAAAGTGAGGATTTACTTAATGACATCCTTGTCTTGTTTTTATTATATGTATATTATTATATTGGTTGGCATGATATTTGTAATTTTTTTTTTCACCTTTCCTTTTAGCTACATGGCTATCATTTGGTCTCTATTAGATGCATTTGAGAATTCTATTAAAGATTGAAGTAACTTCACTCAAAGGAAAATTCCAATGAAGGATCCACATGTTTTACTAGTTTGAGAAATCTATAACTTTCCATGTCATTTTTTAATAATATAATATTATTTTATTAGTTAATGTGTGGAAAGGAGCATCAAATGAATTTAATAAGTTTCCTTTACCTTTTTTACATGGTATGTTTTAATGTATAAGCATATTCCATGCCATTTTTTTTTTTTTTACAAGACCCCTTTTGCATTGAAAACCTATATGTGAATTATGAAATGGAAAAGTTAATGTTGTAACTTTTGAAATTGACTAGGATTGTCACCTATTTAAAAGAACACAACAATATTCATTTCTTAATGATGTATCTAAAAAAGTGCACCATTTATTCTCATTATAGCATTCTCCTTGATCTATCATTTTTTATATAACCTTATGAGTAATTGTTTCCTATTGATATATGGGTTGGAAACAATCCAAGACTATTGGCGACTTTTTCATTCATGTAACCCCTTTACTTTTAAATAATATCATGGAATGACATTTGTTATTAATCTGCCAGGCTAACAAGATTGTGGCCATTTCTGACATTTCCCTTCTCAATCCTTCCCCTTTTCTAAAACATCACAAGCTCTTCTTGATCATCGATCTAGTGAATTGTATTTCCCCATTAATTCTTCCCCTTTTCCAAAACATCATTGGCCCTTCCCAACCATCAATATAGCATGTGAGGAATATCATAACCATTCACCACATTTTCTTTCCCATAAGCTACATCATTGATTTAATGATAACATATGATCCAAAGCTTAGCTAGGATGATGTAGTGTGATTGCCTTTCCATTTTCATCATAAGAAGACAAACACTCCATAAATGATTGCTAACCATTAATCTACTAAGTGAAACCTATCGTGAGCATCAATGACTTTTTCCTAATAAAAACAATTCCCATCAATTCCCATTTTGCCAAATGTCATGGACCACCCTCCACCATTAATGGTTAAGTAATATAAGGCAAGCCACAAACCTTTTGAGAATAGTGCTAAGTGCTCTAGAAAAAAGCAAGGCCAAATAATACGTGTTTTGCTTGAGCTATAAATGTGGTATTATTTATCATAGAAATCAAATCCTGCCACATGATACGTGTTGACCAAATCCAATTACCCTTATATCTAATGTTTAATCATAATTTAAATTACATTAAATTATCTCATATATTTTGAGTATTTTTAATTTCCAAAAAAAATAGAATTTTTAATTACACCGTGCAATCCATCCCATACTTTTTCAAACATGATTCCATTACGACATATGATGCTAATATTTTAAATGGCTTAATGTTTATGTGTAATAAGAGAACTCCATGTATTGGTTTATTTGGCTAGAGACATGTTCAAAGTTTTGGAGAATAGCGATGGCTTTTTTCATAAAACATTAAAAAATTAGAATAAGTTACGTGTAACGTGTTGTTACGCAGATGGATTCTTAGATTATTGATATTAATATGGAACGGAATACGCAATTACGTGATATGGCGTTTTCAGTGTAATCTAGAAAAAATAATGACAAAGTACACAAGTTTTGATAACCAAATTATTTAATTGATTTTTCTCCCTATCACACATGTTACACTTTTTTATAAAAGGAAATGGGGTAGTTAAAAAGATTGAGTTTATTAAGAAATTTTGGGGGAGTTTTTGGAAGAAATTTATTTTTTAAAGTATTTTTAATTTTTTTTATAAAATATATAAATGATATGGATGGAATAATTTAAAATTGTAATTTTCTTAATTTTTATTTGATTTTTATAAAATTATTAAAAATTTTATTTAAAAAAAATTATAGAAAGTGTATTTTTTTTTTAATTTCTAATTTGATTTTAGATAAAATCATTAAAAATTATCCACTAAATTATTAGTGTTAAAAATTGTTAAAAATAATTACACTTATTTAGTATTACGAAGTGTAGAATAATATTGGTTTAAGAATCATAGCTAGAATGGAGGCGAGATGTTTAATTTCCTTTCTATTCATGTTTTATTTTCAGGAGACATGTCAGCCTGTGTGGCAAAAAATTGTACAAGCTAAACATTTGTGTTGAGAAAAAGTCATATAAACCTTAAAGGGAAAGAAATAACAACAATAAATATGATTTCATCCAAGATCTTGTCCAAATTAAAGAATCTTTAAATATCTTGACAACAAATATGATTTGATCGTAGATCTTGCCCAAATTAAAGAATCTTTAAATATCTTGAAATTGGAGTGAAAAATAACAAAAATATGATTTGGTCGTAGATCTTGCCCAAATTAAAAAATCTTTAAATATCTTGATATTAAGGTGAATGATAACAAAAATATGATTTGATCATGGATCTTGCCCAAATTAATCTTACAAAATTACCAATTCACCAATTACTATTTAAAAATATAAAATAACACTTATTTAAAAAAAAATCACTCTTAGAGACCCATTTATTATTATCTTTCTATCATGCTATTGACAAAAACCACTCACACATCCCCATGGTATGTACATCCAAGTTGTTGTGTTTGGTGTACGTACATCTAATGGTTGATGCCAGGTTGGAACTTGAGATTGTGCTTACTCCATCAAAAGATAGATGTCTATGTACATCTCGTTGGTGCAAGCAAGTTGGATATTTTGCCACATAAATAATATATCAAGATGTTTAAAAAACGTACCTAAAGTGATTAAAAAATGTACTACCTAATGATCAATTATTTGTCCCTATGTAAATGTCCCCCATTAATGGTTTTGGTTTTTCTTTCTTTCTCCTCTACATACATTCAATGGATTTACTTCCACATCATGAAACCAAAAGAAGGAAAAGACTTCTGAATCTTTTGTCAATATGTTTCATAATTGTTTAAATCTTAATTTTTTATATAGAAGACACCTTTACACCCCATTAACAGCAAGCATGAAAATAAACTTAGACCATTTCAAAAGTAATATTTTGATAGGGCATATGTTTTGTCTTTTGGCCTCCAACAAACTTCAAGTTATATATTTTACTTTTGAGAAGTTATGAATTTGTTGTGTAATTCGCTTAAAATCGAAGTTTATGCTAATATTCATGTTTTACTGTATGGTAGGGTTGTGACCGACCATACACGATGCCCACCAAGTTTCTGAATAGAAACCTATTACAAAGGGTTTTCTATAACATGTATAATAGGGGATATTTATGAGCTTATTAGAAAACACAGTAAGGTTATGTTATAAATAATTGTTTTATATGTTTTTTATTACAAAAATTGAGATTTAAAATATAAATTATAAATTATAATTAGATTTATTGTAAAAATGGAAAATTATAATAGCAATAGGTAATTGAAGAACCATAATACTATGAATCTTAATTTTCTCTTTCAAGGGAAAGCTTCTAAACAAGTAGAGATTTTATTACAATATACTTTACAAGACATCTAATTAGTTTCTTCTACTTCATTATATAGTTATGACTATTTTTTATGATTTTTCTTTGTTTCTTCCATGTTATTTTGTAGTACGTAGAACTTTCTACTAAGCCTTCTTACAATTATTGTTTTCACACGATATGTACTACATGGGCCTTATTTACTATAGATCGTCTCAATATACAGAAACCTATCTATCTAATTAAGGGGGATAGGGTGGGATCCTCGGATGCCCTACTCCTTATAAAGCAGCATTGTACACAAGGTTGGGGACAAGGAAATCAATGAAAAATCTCTTTTGATTCACATTTGAGATGTTCAAGTAGTGTATCCTTCCACTATAGTAGGGCCTCCTAAATGGTGCATTAGTAGATATGACACTCTCTTTTGTCAATGATGGCCTCAAGATTAATAAAAAATTGCCTTCTTCATCTAGTCCTGGAAGGCTAATTTGAATATGACGATTAGATCCAACCATTTTATTTAATCTTGAGACATGAAATGTTAGATGAATCTTGGTGTGGATAAGAAGCTCCAGTTTGTAAACCACTAGCCCAATTTGTTTGAGGGCATTATATGGGCCATAAAACATGGGGGCAAACTTCTAGTTGTGGTTGTTTTTAATGGAGGTCTACTTGTAAGGCTGCAAATGAAGGAATGCCTAATCCCCTTCTTCAAAATTTTAATCTAAATATTATTGATCAAGTTTCTACTTCGTCCTATTCAAAGCCATTAGTAAATTATACTTGAAAGTGTGAAGCATGTCGACCCAAAGTATGAGGGTTTTGTCTACCTATTGCACCTTGAAGATTCCTAGTAATCAAAATAGCATTGATGGGGGTTTTTGGCATAGACAACCTCAAAGGGAGTCATGCAAGTGGCACCATGATAAGTTTTATTGTACCACCATCATGCTAGAGTTAACCACTAAACCTATATAGGGATTGTTGTTATTAACTAAAGCACCACAAATATGGTTCCAAACACTTATTGATAACTTCATGTTGATGAATGGTTTGGGGGTGATGTGCAATTTTAAGATTCAATTAAGTGCCTTAGAGCCAAAACAAATTTTTCTATAAATTTCTAGTGAAAGTGGGGTCACAATTCATCACAAGAGATTGCAACTTACCATGGAGTTTAAATATGTTATCTTTGAACACTTGAGTGATCATAGAGGGTTTAAAGGGGTGTTTTATAACACAAAAATGAACATATTTGGAAAGGCAGTCAAACATAACCATGATTATGGATTTATCGCCAAATTTTAGTAATATTTTAATAAAGTCCCTATCATATGGCATTCCATATAATTGGCAGAATGAATAAAGTTTGTGACATGCTTGGAGGTTTCAATATCTCTCCCTTGTGTTATTGGAAAATGTCAGATTCCCAAAAAGTTGTGCATGTCATTCTTCATTCCTTCCCCCCAAAAGAATGGCATTTGATCATTTCATATGTTTTATAAAACCCTAATTTACCTATTTTTTGAGAGGCATGCAATTTAGATAACACCCACCATTTAAATTATGACTACTTATTCAAATAAACATGCCCTATATAGTGAATCTCCTCATTTTACTAGGTGTGTTGATTTGCATGGGTTTTTTTTTTAAATTGGTTTATCATGCTATAAATCTTGGGAGATATTAACCATTCTATGTGGATGTCATGCAACTAGTTGATTGTTATGAATGAGAGTGAAAAGACGAACCCTTCCTCTTCATTTTTGTAAGATTGAGCATATACCACCAAAGTCTTCTTTCCCTTCTTACAAATTGTCTCATAGTTATAACGCAACATTTTTGTGGCCCATATCTGTTGCGCAAGGGAAGAAATGATTTTCTCTAGCAAGTATTTTAAGCTGAGATTATTGATTTTAATTTGGAAATATTGCTTGAGAAATATAAATATTATATATCCACAACATGCAATATGTCCATCATCTGATGTTCACAACTATATTTTCCTATGTTCCTATAACATATTTGTTTGTTCGTAAAATCCAATGGTCGACCCTCTTACATGAGTATTTCTCCAATGCCTTTACCTAAGGTGTCACATTCCAAGACAAAGGTCTTAGTGAAGTAAAGTAGAGTGAGTAATAGGTTTGTTCACATTGGATTCTTTAAGTCATGCCCATTCTATAACATCATTTGAACTAAAAGCATTTTTCTAAGCAAATTTGTGAGGGGTGTTTCAATATTTCTATTTGGCACTATGCAATTTCAACACAAGTTAATGTGTGGATCTTGAGTGGAGGAGAGGAGGGATTGATAGGGGAATAAATAATAGGTTAAGGGTGTGGAATAAATGGGGTCTTTTTAATTTGAGCATTCACTTCCTTTTAGGCTTCTCAAGCTCTTCGAGAGTCTTCTAACCAAGTAGTAGGATAAGCCATTGAGACTTTTTCATGTATCTCTTATTTTAGGCTAGTAATAAAAAATTCCTTGGAAAATTATTAGACATGCCTTTGTTGCATATGGTTGGTTGCTCAAAAAATTATGTCAACTCTTTGAATGTACCATATTATTTTAGGCATTGTCAATTATTCCCAAATAATGATTGCTTGTTGCAAAGCATTTTTGTTTACCCATATTATCCTAGGTATTTCCACCTAGATTAAAGGTATTTTCCTCTTCCCCCCTTCATCTCCAAAAATAGACTTGGAATATAAACCCTCAATATTGACTAGATTCCCAACATGACCATTCAAACTTAAAACATTTCCAAAATCCTTTGACAAAGCTATAAGAGAGAGATAAGTAGAACTAATCATAGATGACTTACTAGGATCATTTGGTCCTTTGAATTGAGGGGATGTAGTTATACCTTTTGTGATTCTTTAGAGCCCAAAACCTTCTACTTGGCTTCCTTAGGAACACACTCAATTTAAAACTCTTCTTTAAAATTCACCATTTTCTCATTTTTGGCTAGATACCAATCCTTTAATATCATAATGGTTATATTTCTTGAGATCCATTCACACAATTTTCCAAACTCAAAGCTAAGTGGTTCTATGTATGGCTACCCACTAGCCAAATATAAACTATATTTAGATCTTATTTCTTTCCAATTTTCTTGGATAGCTTTTAGCCCAATTTGAAACCATATGGTATATGCACCTCAAACACTAGAAGGGAAACCCAATAATTCAAAACTTGACATATTTGTCTTCCTTCATGCTTAATCACCCTATTTTTTACTAAACCGTTTTTTAGATCTGCTACGATCGAAAACCACACAATCTAGCATATGTGTGAGCTCTATAGACTATATTTTGTCTCCATAAACATTCCTATATTGTTCTCAATATATGCAAAGACATCCTCAAACCAAAATTCCAATGAAAAAGCTAGAAATTTGACCTAGAATGTTCATATTAACATCTTTTTGAGCTTAGGGTCAAAGAAAGGGATTCACTTCATTAGCATCAAATCAAAATACTCCCATCTCCATCTACTATTCAACATTTTTTAAGCATCTCTCTCCTTATTAAACATGAATGTCATCTAGTCTCGAATGAACAAAAGAAACACTTGGACATGCCCTAAAATCGATGCCCACAGATATTCCATCCTCTCATTTTATAGAACCATGAAACACATTTTCCTAAAAAATATTATGACAAAGCTTGTTGGGCTAGTTTGACTACTTGGTACATCTTCACATCTTCCCTCAAGATGAACTTTACCCTTTGGCTCCTTTGCTTCATGTACTATTGTCCATAATTGTTTTTTCCAACCTTCAAATCAACTTTTTCATTCCCACAACAATTAATTTGTGATTCCTTGTAATGCACTTTGTTAACCCTAATTTCATTAGCTTCACTATGCAACAGAAGCTTGATTTTTAAACCTGGGTTTGGCAGCCTTCCAAAATCATGGTTTGAAATTTAAAAGAACCTAGTCCTCCTTCAACCCTAAATTAATTTAGATAGTTTTGCTAGAGGAAGAAGGCAATTGAACTATCTCTAGGTCCCTTGAAGTATTAGTGTGAAACTTATCGCTAGTCCTCTCATATCACTATGTAATAATAACTTAAAATTAAAGGTTTCAATAGATTATAACATGAATTAAGGGCTTCATTATGAATTATGGCAATCCCATTTCTAAACCTTCATCACATGACCTCATCTAGCTTAGAAACGATTGAACCTAAGTCTTGTACCAAGGAATATTATCATATTATTATCTCACATATGTTACACCTATGTATATAAAGAAATGTTGATTGACATATTTAATATAGGGTTGTTGAAAAACGTAATGCAATAGAGAGATTTTCAAATTTATTTTTGGAAATCCAATAATATAAATCTTGATAAGATTGTATAGTTTATCATTTAAATTATATTTTTGAATATACAAATAGATATAGTGTTTTCGAAAACTCACGAGACTTATGTAGACTAAATAACTTTAAAATATATTTTTTCTAATTTATAATCCAATTTTAGATAAAATCAAACCACTACTATTCTTAATAATGGTTAAAAATAATTTAAAAAACGTTTTAATAAAAAGATTTGGGTGTATAACATCTATATTTAATGAAAAACCACTCATACACACCCATTTATTATTGTGTTAATATTATATTATCAAAAATCACTCATGCATTCCCATGATATGTACATCGAGGTTGTTGTGTTCGGTGTACGTATATGCAATAGTTGGTGCCAGGTTGGAACTTGAGATGGTGCCTATTCCATTCAAACAGACACATGGCCATGTACATCTCGTTGGTTCAATCAAGTTGGATATGTTTCCACATGAATAATATCTCATGATGCTTCAAAAACGTAGCTAAGGTTGTAACTAGGTAAAGCTCAATTATTTGTCACTATGTAAAGTGTCATGTACTTGACCTCCCTCACACCATGGGCTTTCTTTCTTTCACCCCTAAATACACTGTAATGGATTGGACTTCCACATCATGCAACACAAGCAAATACTTTTAAAATTTGTCATAAAATTTCATAATTGTCATATCCTTACACCCATTTACAACATGCATGAAAATAAACCTAAACCCATTTACAACCTACATGAAAATAAACCTAAAGCTATTTCAAAATTAAGATTTTCATCGAGTATATATTTTTCCTTTTAGCCTCCATCAAACTTCAAGCTATATGTTTTATTTTTGAGAAGTTATGAATTTTTTTGTAACGTGCTTATAATCGAAGTTTAATTCGCTAATATTCATGATTTAATTTGAGGTAGGGTTGTGATGGACCATGTAACATGCCCACCCAGCCTATAATAGGTTTGATAGAGCCTTATTACAAAGGGTTTTTTTCAACATGTATTCTTAGTTGATAAATGATAAGGGATATTTATGGGTTTATTGCAATTCTTAGTTATCTATGACAAGGGATATTTATGGGTTTATTTGCCATCATAATACTATTATAGATGTATTTTCTATGAGTTTTTTTATATGTTTTTACTAGAAAATTGAAAGATTCAAAACATAAATTATAAAATATATATAAATTTATTGTAAAAATGATAAATTATAATAGTAATAACCAATTGAAGAATCATAACACCATAAAAAGTTATATTATTCTTTTTAAATGAGACTAATTTTCACTTGCCTCTTTAAAGGGGCAACTTCCAAATAAGCATAGCTCTTATTACATTATACTTTACAAGATATCTTATTGTGTTATTTTTGCTTCTTTACTATAGTTTTGCCCACTTTCTAGGATTTTTCTTTATTCCTTCCATGTTACTTTCTTGTATGTAGAACTTTCTCATTAGAGGAAATTTCGGCCTATAAGTGGCTTCCTGAGGAAAAATAATAAAATAATAGTTATGAATTTTGGAGGGAAAAGAAGAAAACTACCTTTTTAATTGAATTTTTGGCTTATCTCCTTGTAGGTTTACCCAAATTTCAAGTGTAAACACTCGTTATATGTGGAATTAAATTTTGAATCCAACAAGTACCCATCATGCGTACTTTTGAGAAGACCCGCATTGATAAAAAAATGAAGATACATTAAAAAATGTGTTCAAAAGTATGCATGATGGGTACTCGTTGGATGTGAAATTTAATTATGCATCCAACGAGTGTCTACACTTGAAATTTGGGCAAACCTACAAGGAGATAAGCCAAAAATACAGTTAAAAAAAAATAGGTTTTTTTTTCCCTCCAAAATATTTACATATACCTATTTTTAAATTTAAATGATTTTTATTGGTTTACATATTATGTCATGGAAATTATGTGATAATTTCATGGATACTTTTAGGCTAAAATTTCCTCTAATGGGTAACCTTCTTACAGTTATTGATTTCACACTATATGTACTACATGGGCCTTCTTTACTAGAGATAGTCTCAATACGTAAAAATTGATCTATCTACTCAAGGGGGTTAGGGCGGGACCTTAGGATGTTTTCCTCCTTATAAAGAAACATTGTCCTCAAGGTTGGAGATGGGTGAATTGTCAAATGTTCTATATTGGTTCTCATATGACATGTTCAAACCGTGTATCCTTCCATTGTATTAAGACAATCTGTATAGTGCATTGGTGGATATGACACTCTCTTTTATCAATGACAGCCTCAAGCTAAATCAAAATAACCTTCAAGAAAGGCTAGTTTGAATACAATGATTAGATCCAACCACTTTCTTTAAGCTTGAGGCATCAAACATTAAATGAATCTTGGAGTGGCTAGCAAGCTCCAATATGTAAGCCAATAGCTCAATATGTTTGAGGACCTTGTATGGGCCATAAGACCTGGGAGGTTGTCTTTAATGGAGGCCTAGTTGTAAGATTGCAAATGAAGGAATGTCGGATCCTCTACTTCAAAATGGTGTCATCAATACTACTCATCAAGCTGCTACTTAATCTTGTTTTGATCCATTATTAAATTATCCTTGAGAGTGTGAAGCATGTTAGCTCAATTTGTGAGGGTTTTGTCTACCTACCATATCTTGGAGGCTCCTAGTATGTAGGATAATATTGATGGGTTTTTTCCCTTTGCACGGATAACCTCAAAGAGAGTCATGTGAATCACACCATTATAAGTTGTATTATACCACCATTATGCTAAAGGTAATCCCTAGACCCATAGGGATTCTCATTATGAACAAAATCACCACAAATATACCTCCAAAAACTTAGTGACAACTTCAATAAGTCCAATAATTTGGGAGTGATATGTAGGGCTAAGGTTCAATTGAGTGCCCCAGAGTCAGGACAACTCTTACTAGAAATAGCTAATGAAAGTGGGGGCATGGTTCATCACACCAAATTGCAACATACCATCGATTTTAAATATATTATCCATGAATAATTGAGTGATCATAGAGGCTTTAAAGGGGTGTTATAGAGCACAAAAGTAAGCATATTTGTAAAGATAATAAAACACAACGATGATTATGGATTTATTGTCATATTTTAGTAAACTCACAATGAAGTTCATATAAATGTTAGTCCATATATTTGGTGGAATGGATAAATATTGTAGTGTGCTTGGAGGTTTCATTGTCTCTCCCTTGTGTCATTCGAAAATCTCACAGTTGCACAAATTTGTGTATTTCCTTATGCATTCACACCCCCCCCCCAAAAAAAATAACATTTAATCCTTTCATATGTTTTATGAAACCCCGATTTATCTATTGTTTGAGGGGCATGTAATTTAGATAACACCCATGGTTTAAATTATGACTATAACCATTCAAATAAATAATCCCTCTATAGCAAATATCCTCACCTTTCCAAGCGTGTTGATATGCATGCAGTTCTATTTGAAATTATTGTATCATGCTAGAAATACTGGGATATATGAACCACTCTATGTGGATGTCATGTAACTAGTCGGCTAGTATGAATGAGAGTGAAAAGAGGAACTTTTCCTCTTCATACTTCTAAGAGAGAACATCTACTATGAAATTCGTCTTTCCCTTCTTAGAAATTGTCTCATAGATATATCACAACATTTTGGTGGCTCATTTTTATTGCTTAAGGGGAAAAACCATTTTCTCTAGGAAGTATTTTAGGCTACGATGATCAATTTTAATTTGGAAACGTTTATTGAGAATGTATAGAAATTAGATATCCATAACATGCAATATATCCATCATCTCCTTTTCACAACTAGATTTCCCCAGGTGCCTATCACATAATTATTTTTTGGTAAAAGCCAACGACCAACCCTCTACATGAGTATTGCTCCAATACCTTTTCTTGAGGTGTTACATTCCAAGACGAAGGTCTCAATGAAGTCAATAAGAGCGAGAAATGGAGTTGTACACATAGCATTCTTCAAGTTAGGCCCATTCTACAACATCATTCCAACTAAAAACATTTTTTCTAGGAAAATTTGTAAGGGGAATTGCAATCTTACCATAGTTCCTTATGAACTTTCATTAATAAAACAAAGATACCAACTTAACGAAAACTTTACCAAGTTCTCGTTTTTTTGTAGGTCACAACCAATCATGATTTTCATGTTGATTTTTAAAAATGGTGATGAAACATCACCCTTTTTTCATTTCAAGGTTAAAATTTCAATATTTTTCAATCATAGCATTAAAAACCATATATCATGATTACAAAAGATATGAAAAACCACACTGAAATGAAAAAGTGGCGATGCAACATCACCTCCTTTTTTTTGTTGAAATGTAAACAATCAATCATGGCATTACAAACCAAATATCATGACTATGGAAGACATAAAAAAACACACCAAAATGCAAAGGTAGTGATGCAACATCACTATTTTATAAGGTAAAAAATCAAACATTTTTTAACCATGACATTAAAGACCAAATATTATGACTACAAAAGACCCTAAAAATCAACACCTAAAGTTTGTCTACCCTTTTTTATAAATGCTTGTTTTTAAGTGTTCTTTAAATGTGTTTAACTTTTATTTTTGGGATTACGATTACCAATTAATTGACATTACAACATTGACCATCGGTACCATCAAAAATAAAAATAAAAACATAAAGTTATAAATCTAAAAGTAGCATTACAAAGTTTTTGTTTAATTATTAATTATTTATTTTTTAATAATTTACATTAAAAATATGAGGAAAAAAATTATATAATTTTTTCTTGGGGAGGGAATCAACTTTAAAAGAAATGAATAAATAAATAAAATTCATATTTTATTCTATAAAAACTTAAAAAATGCTAATTTTTTTAATTTTTTTTAGAATTACGAAAAAAGACAATTTTAAAACAAAAAGAGTGAATATATATATATATATATATATATATATATATATGACCCTGCAACTTATGGATTAGGTTTATATATGTCTAGTTTTCAAAAAGAAATGTGTAATACCAATTCCCGCAATAGTAAATCCTCGTGAGTTTGTGTTTTTCCCAGTTGTTAATAACCCAATATTCAACGGCTTCATAACTTGGTTACAAGCAAATAAAATTTCCCAATAACCCTCTTTCCTTAAAGATTATCACATTTTTTACGTTGAGGAGGAAGACCCAAGGTCCAAACAAGGGTTTGATTATCACATTTTTTACGTTGAGGAGGAAGACCCAAGGTCCAAACAAGGGTTTGCACTCTCTTGCACCGACATCTTGTTTCCAACACTGCTCAACACTGATGTTGACTGTTGTAAATGTTTTACATCTTTTTCACCTTCTTTCAAAGGCATCATGTTATAATATTGAAACATCTCATCACAAGCATAAGCATATTTTTGAAAAGTTTGATTCAAAACATCTCTTTGTTTGATCATTAACAATGGAAAATTCTGACTTGCATTCACTATCCTCCTCATTTCTCCTGCATGTATAAGAGACAAAATTGTCTTCTTCTTATGCACTCTAACTATGTACTCAATACCGTATTTAAAAAAGTGATACTTATTCTCATGGCGATGAAATACTTCTTTCTTATCATAAAGATAAGGGCTTCACAATACAATACATGATATCTCAAGCGACACCACATCAAGTTCAACTTCATCAAGAAAGTTTGAATTGACGGCAAATCTTAGTATGCACTTCCTTGTAACCTGCAAGTTTGCATTCTTGCATATCCAACCCAAAGGATATGGTCTTGGATGTATAATAGTTTCAAGGCCTAGCTGCCTAACCAAGTCTTCGAAAATCAAGTTAGCTTGTGACCCACTATCAAAAAGTGTATCAATATTGGTATGTTTAGCGACAACTCTAATATGTAAAAGTTCTATTCCTGTATCTCCATCATGAGTAACATTTGAACAATTCGAAGAACTAGTTCTTGCAATATGTTTACCTTTCAAACCCATGGTTGTAATCTTTGTCTCATCTCCTAAATCTGACCCTAAGTCATGTTCAACTATAGCAACAATTTTCCCCTTTTCTTTGGCTTTCAATTTGTTTGGATTCAATTATGGATGAAGTTTCCAACAATGGTCTTCATCATGGCCAGTATTTGAACAATTTTTGCATGTGAGTTTTTCCTTCTCTCTTTTTATAGAGCTATTTAATTTTCCTCTTCCATAAAACTTTTCCTTTCCTTTACCCTCACTTTCACTTTTCTCATCTATGTTTTTTTTCCCTCTTGCCTCTAAGTGTGTGGCTTGAACAAAAACTTCATCTATGTTTGTGGGATTAAACATGAGAATAGTGTGCCTAAGGTAATTATGCAAACCCCCAACCTACTTTAACAAAGTTTCTTGAGAATATAAATTAATACCCAGAATAAGAGATCTTCTCCTAAATTCATGAGTATAATCTTGCACAATTTTCCCTTTCAACTGTCTATAATTTTTCCAATCCATTATAGCCTTTTGCATTTAAGTTAAGGGATAGAATTTCCTTTTAATGACAGTAATAAAACTTGACCAAGACATAGAGATCTTACCATAGTTTTTAATCTCTTATTGAGTCCTTGATTCCCACCATATAAGTGCATATCCTTCCAACCTCAAAGAAGCCAATTGAATCTTTATTTCATCTTCATGAAGGTTCTGAATCCTGCAGTACACCTCCAATTGACATATCCAATTTTCCAATATTTCTGCATTTACCTCGCCATTATACATTGGAAGCTTAAATTTGACATCAAGTTTGAATAAGGGTGTCTTTCCTTTTGTGGCTTTTGAGTGAGTGTGAGTGGTTTTTGTGGTGAAAGTGGAAGATGATGTTGATGGAGATGATGAGGATGATGAAGATGGTGGAGATGGAGGTGGATTTCCTCCACTACCCTTTGAACTCTTCTCTTCATCCTTCTCATCATCTGAATTTCCTTCTCCATGTGGAGGCTTAGAACCTTCTCCTGCCATCCCAGCAATAAATGCATCAAACATAATTTTAACCATCCTCTTTATGTCATTGAAGTCTCTCTTGACATCATCCTCTTCTGAATGTCCTTGAGTCTCTCCAACAACTGACATGATGGCTATGGATTCAAACTCAACTTCTGATGCTTGTACCTCTTCAATCTCAGCTTCTTGAGACAAAACTTGAGGTTATTCAAGTGCAGTTATGAGCGTAACTTTGGGTGAATATGGTGCTCTTGTAGCTCTCATTCTTCTAGTCCTAATCTAAGGACTTGCAACCAACAATTTCCCTTCACCTTTTTGTAACTTTAACCTTTTCAGCATCACAAATTTGCAACCATTAAACTTGCACAAAACTCAAGCAACTATCAAGCAAATAACCTTGCCTTTCAACCAAAGCTCTGATACCAACTTGATTTGATTATGAATGTTAGTTTTTTTGTGCTAATTTCATTTTCATATTTATAATTTATTTACTGATCTTATGCTTGATGTACATGTCTCCTTGTTGCTTATGTGTGTCAAACAGGTAATTTAACTGAGTTTTTATGAGTGAATTAAAGAGCATAAAATATGAATTTAAAATGTTGAACAACAACAAAATAAACAACAACAAACCATCACAATTGATCCATTAAAATAGAGTTATGATGAAGGAGTTCACCCCTCCTGGGCTACATCTCCTTTGTCCAACTTCGATGGCTTGGGCCTCTGTATTATCTCAATAGTGCAAATATTATTGTTTAAATGAATCAAATGCTCTTGAAACATACTTCAATGAGTTCAGAATGTCGAAATCTATCAGAATTGACTATTCATTTACTCATTTGGCCTTCAGCTGATCTAGGCATGGCCTTCCTTCCTGGTGGCCCTAGGCTTCACAATTATTCAAAGTGACAAAAACACCTGTAGAATTTCTCCTCTCCATCTGCAACATGTTCCAATTTGTTCAGAGCATGCCAATCTGTTAGGAATGACTCTTCATGAGACAAAAGTGGTCGAAATTGCTCAAGATATGGCCTATTCAAAATTTCCCTAGATTCCTCCTCAAAATCTGGAGAAGACTCCAGATAAGTCTAAAAAAGTTGGAAATTCCGCTGAATTTGGGGGTGCTGCCAAAGTTTCCGCCATTTTAAACTTGAGTTTAATTAACTTAATCATCAGATTAATGGGGATAAGCATGGGTTTAATTGCACACTAAGCGTGTTTAATATGGGCGCTTGCGAATAGGCCATATAGCATGGTCGCATGGGAGGAGGGTTGGCCCCCTCCATTCCGCCATCGGAATTTCCTATGGATTCAAATGTAAAATCTCTGCCATTGTTTAATACGTCCTGCCCGTCAGTCTGTTGGTAAGAGCGCTGAGTTAGGAGGGGGAGGTCACGGGTTCGACCCACCCTCCACCCATCTTATCTATATATTTTGGCTAACCGATATAAAAACCTTTGATAACGTTTGTAATCAGACTTTGCAATATAGATATGCCACACATTTATATACGCGCTCCACAAAATTTGGACTATGGTATATAGTTAAACTTTGGAAATAAAATATATATACGGAATTTGAAAGTGCCAACATTGAACTTTGGATATAATGCGGATTTGAATGTGCCACCATTGAACTTTGGATATAACACATATTTGAATGTGGCACCATAAAATTAATCCATATTTTAATAAAATGAGCTCCATAATATTTACCATACGTCGAACCTTCGAGCTTGAACCTTGGAAAATTCAACCACCACCATAATGTAGTTTGACCTTAGGGTAAAATTGAAATATGCACCCGTATATAAAAATGGAGAGGGTCCACCAGAGGGGACATGTGGCGAACCCTAGTTGGGTTGTCCTCCCACATTTAAAAAATAAAAATAAAAAAAAAATTCAACCTTAGGAGCAGATCCTTAAAAAAAATTCACTTTCAAACCAAATTGGTGAATCCAATTGTGACACTTGTCACAGTGCCGCTGGGAAAAAATTGAAGAATATTCCCTGCATTCTGACTGGGCTTCCATGTCATCAACATGTCACTATTATGCAATTTTTTAAAAACTTGCTTGTTCTGAACGGCGGTCAGAAGGCTATAACTTCTTCATCCGACGTTGGTTTTCGTTGAAACAAATTGTGTTGGATTTCTAGCGACATGACGGTCGTTGTCGTTCAGTTTCTAATTAATTCTAGTCACTTTCATTTTGAGCTAAACACTGAGCCTCTGATCAGGAAATCGAAAAATATAAATGTAGGCATTATTCAAAGCTTGCAAATAGATAAGTTTTACACTTCGATAATGCTTGCAAACAATATCGGGGTTTGATGATGGCTAGGGAAAACTAACATTTGAGAGATGGACACAAAGCTCCAAACTATCTCTTCATCCCCCTATATAAAATATTTTAAATACCCATATAAGTATTCCACAAGTACAAGAGGTATGTTTATCACCCATTGGTCTTTGGAATTTAATCCCATGATGGAAATTTCAACTGCACCTGTGTGGATCAAATTTCCATTTATCCCTCTTATTTGCTAGGGTGAAGGCATTTTTAATGCTATAGGAGATAAATTGGGTCATATTATTACCAGTGATATGGAAGATCACAATGATTTTTCATGTGTAAGAATTTTTATAGAAATTGACTTCTTAGAAGGCCTCCCTGAGGTGATTTAGCTAAATCTAGATGGCAAGTGCAATCTTTGTCATGAATATGGAAACTTTACGAAAAGCTATCCAAAATCTTCAACTTCTCAAATCTCTCCAAATCTATTGCCTCCTCCTAAAATTGAGAAAGGAGAAAATAATTCATCCCAGTTAAAAGGAAACATAAGAAGCATGGAAATAAAAAGAAACAAACATGTAAGGTTGATTCTAAGCATAAACCCCTTTTTAAAAATAGTTTTTGAGTCTTGAATGTTCCATAGAAAGAAGGTGATAATATTGATGCCCAAGAAACTCAACTAGTAAAGAATAATCATGTTCCAAAGGTCCCTCCTTATTCAAAATATGAAGAAGACTCAGATGAGGAATCTCCAAAGAAAAATCTTGTGGTGGGAAATTTTTCTACAAAGGTTTCTCCTACATTGAAAGATGAAGAATTTGGTAAGGTGGTGGAGAAGAAGTCCTCCTCTTCTTCCTCTTCCTATTCAAGGGTGTTTAAAAATCAACGATCCTCCCCACCAACAACAAGAAGCAAGAAATATTATAGTAGAAACTCTAAAGCTGAGACCCATTTGCCTCTCGCAAGCTAAGTGGTGGGCCATCTCCTAGCAATTGATAAAAATGTTTTGTTTTTTCATCTTCTTGTGCAAGAAATTTGTTAAAAATTACTCTTGCTCCTAGGAATAAACACTCAAAGATTTAGTTTTGGAACTGCGGACACCCCTTCCACCGCACCCCCCCCCCCCCATCCTTATTAAGAGGAGGTTGGTTTTCAACCTTTTTAGAATTTTTTGAGGCAAAAGCAATGTAACTCTTGATGTACTTGCCACAAAATTAAAACAACTAAAAACTAAAATACATGGTTTAAAATAATAATAATAATAATTTTAGAAAAATATAAAATAAAATATCTTTTAAATAAAATTCAATTAAAATAATTAAAAAATAGAAAATAAAGATATAATGTAAAAGAAAAAAAAATAGCATGGGGAGGGTGTTTTCGGCATGTATTTGTTGCATAGCCCAAACATAGACTACGAGACGACTATAGGTTGGATGGAGGGGCGATGCCAAGCATCTCCCTCCTGATGTTATTTTAAATTTCCTTTTCTTTATTTTTTATTTTTTTTGTGAATCAACGACTTTCTATTAATCTAGAAGATTACATCTCAAAGTACAACTTATCAAAATCCTATTGGCCTCACTCTTACTAGATTTATTGGGTAGTAGGTGAAAATCTAGATACAAGGAAAACTTCTAAAATAACATAGAAAACTAGAACCGAAGAGGAAAGTGATACTTAAAAACCTGTAAGATCAAGATACAACCAACAACCATTAGAAATTAGAAGAATTGACCAAAGCATGGTGGTCTGGTCCGAAGTTAAGAGATGGTGGAGGCCTGAAATCACAAAGGAGATGTTTCTCCCTATGGGTCAGCCTTCCTTCAAGATGATCCAACTTCTCTTGAATATGTCTTTGCCCCCTCATCGGGTTTTCCAAGAAATCATACATCTTTCACTGGTTGCATTGAAGATGTTCATGAAACTTATGACAACATTTCAATCATTATGACGAGCTCAACTAAGTTAGTCCAAAGTGATAGTAATTTTCCTCAGAACACTACCAATATCATCAAGTATGGGGGGGATAACTATAGTGCCATTTTTTGTTTATACAACCTCCCCCTAACCATGATCTTCCCGCATATTCCCTCCACATAGCCCCTTTCTCCCAGCCTCTTCTCACCCATCCTCATTGGTAGAGCATTGTCAACTAAGCCACTCTCCGGCTGACGAGAATGCTCCTCCAATCGACCCCTCGCCCAAAATCAAACTCAACATCCCCAAAACTATGAAGCTTCCAGTAGAAACCAGAACATCACACACCAGAGAGTGAACCAACAAGCCTTGTCACTGTAGAACAAGTTGCCTAAAAAAAATGAGAAGACCTCCAATATGGTTTGGTCGGCTACTATTAGATTCCACAGAAGAACTAAAATGTCGATGACCATAAAATGCACCAGAGTCAATGCCCAATTTTACCCAACTCCACAACTTCCTACAATAACCCACCGAGCTAGAACAAGCTTAGGACCTTCAAAATGATACTGAAGGAGGTTAATTGAACTCAAGCATGACTCCAATAAACTCAGTACAAAATCATTAGACCTCAGGGCTTCTTCTCCCCCCACTGAAATGGACATATAATGCATGCTACCAAGGGTCAAAAGGTTTGCCCAACCAGACAGGGGAGAAGTTGGGTGCAAATACCCTATTCTAAGGCCCTCAACATTCCAACAAAATAACAAATCCCCCATAATCCAGAACTAACACGAGAGATTCAAACTACCATGAACGACAACCAACACCCAACAAAACCTTGCAATAGCATGGAAATAATCTCTTCAAACATTGTATATATATATATATATATAATTTCTTTTTCTTTTTCTTCTTGTTTGTGAGTTTATGTCAATCTTGAGGAGACTCACACACCTAACATGTGGCTTGAGTAGTCACGGGGCTAGGGGTATCTAAGCCATCAAAATCACCCAAGGATCATACCCACCCTATGCCACACCAACACTTCATTAGGGAAATTTTCAGGTCTAAAATGAGCCTCCTAAGGAAATTATAAAATAATAGTGGAAATAATAAAATAAGATTACATTACATCATCAAATTTTAGAGGGAAAAGAGAAAAAATTGTTTTTTCAACTCGAATTTTCAACTTATCTCCCTATGGGTTTACTCAAATTTCGAGCGGAAACACTCATTGGATGCATAATTTAATTTCTCATCCAAGGAGTACCCATGTTGCATACTTTCCATGGACCTTGCTACATGAAAAATGAGAAATACATGAAAAACACGATTGCATGTTTTTCATGTATTTCTCATTTTTCGTATAGCAAGGTCCATCAAAAGTATGCAACATGGGTACTCATTGAATGAGGAATTAATTTTTTCATCCAATGAGTACTCCCGCTCGAAATTTGAGTAAAACCTTAGGGAGATAAGCTGAAAAAATAGTTTTATTATTTTATTATTTGTTAATCTTTTTACTTTTTTTATTCCAAAAATGGTGAATCATCCACTATGGTTGACATCATCATCTTGAATCCTATTGGTTCTTATAGAGTTTATTCTGCTTGTACATTTTTCTTTGAAGGTCCATTTCAACCTCAAAATTTCTCTAATGAGCATGACTGCATCTTTTCCCATGGAGTTTTCACTGGTGGCCTTCACACCACGAAGTGCCTTAACGGAAAATCCTTGTCACCATCTGCTCTACACCCTATGGTATTTTTATGTCTTTTTTAATCTGTCTGTGTTTTTTTAATGTGTTTGTTTATTTTATTTATTTATTTTTTATATACACTTTATTTTTTATTTTTTCCTTTGTGTTATTTTTATTTATTTTTCACGAAAAATCTGTTGTTTTAAAAAAATATTAATAATATATATTTTTATTGATTTATTTTTAATAAAAAATTATTTTGACTATATATATATATATATATATATAAACATTTTTTTATTATTATTTAATTTTTTTTAATTAAAATTTTCATGTTTTTAATTAAATAATTTAAAATTTGCGTTAACTTATTTTTCTTTTTATTTTCTTCTTCTCCTTTTACATAATAGTGTTTTTCATGATTTTGTGTATATTAATGAAGATTTTAGAGGGGATTTAAAAGAAGTTATTGCAATTTTAGTGCCCCAGTGAAAAGAGGTCAAGTAAGAGGTCAAGTTGTTTTATGTTAAGTTTTCAAATGAGCTATAATTTGAACCTTAATAATAATAACAATAATTGTTATTGGTAGAATCATTATTTGATTTAGGTAACATCTTTTAAAGTTTTTTGTAATCATAATATTTGGTTTTTAATATCAGGGGTGAAAACTTTGGAATTTTAAGGTTTTTTATACTCGTGATATTTGATTTTAATTCCACGGTTGAAAAATGTTAGAACTTTAATATTTTTTGTAATCATGATATTCGATTTTTAACACCATGGTTGAAACTTATTGAAATTTAAAAGTTTTCCATAATCATGATTTTGATTTTTAATGCCATAACTGAAAAATGTTGGAATTCAACCCTAAAAGAGGGTGATGCAACATCACCACTTTTTTATTTTGAGGTTTCATGTTTTTTTTCCCAAAAATAGGTTTTTTTTTGCTATAGTTATCATTTTGAATTTGTAGTTCTTGTTAAGTTAGTAACTTTGTTATAACTAGTGTGACCAAGGAAACCTATTAAAAATTTAAGAGTTTTAGGGTGAAGCCAATAATTTAATTGCTTCAATTTTCTTTTGATCCACATGCACAACATCATGGCTAAAATTATGGTCCATATTTTCCAATTTAGAGACACCATAGGGGCTTTTGTAGTGATTGAGAAACAATTGATGATCAAGAAGTAGGTATAGTACTTGATCCACATGATTGGCATGGGATTCCCAAGTTTTAATGTAGATCAAAATTCCATTAAAAAACACAAGGATAAGTTGATGTTGAAAGAGTTAAACATTTTTTGGAAGGCTCAATATAAAGCCCAAATGACATCATTAATAACTTATAATGGCCTTCATGTGTGTGACAATTAGTTTTAGAAATATCCACCTCCTTCATGTAACTTTGGTGATAACTTGAGTGGAGATCAAGTTTGGTGAAGAATTGAGTGCCCTTGAGCTCATCCAAAAGGCCATCAATGACTAAAATAACATAATTATTCTTGATTGTCAGTTGTTGAGATCTCGGAGGTTAGGACACATGTTCCAAGTTCCTTTTTTCTTGAGGGTCGTGATGAATAATGAAGGATAAGGGTTTGTAATAGGGCGAATGAAATTAGTGGCTAGCAACCCCTGAACTATCTTTTCAATTTCATTTTTTGGGAAAATTGATGGTGGTGCAAGCGCATATGGGGTGGGAGAGTACTTTGTATGAGCATTATAGAATGATCATTCTCACTCAGGAGGATGGTAGTCCTTGGCCAGGTTCAATGATAGAGTGGTGTTTAGCCAGGACTAACAACATGTCAAGATTAATGGGTTAAAAAGGTGTCTCAAAGGCTTGAATGGCATGGAATTGAGCCATAATGCAAGGATGCTCCTTTTTTATAATCTTTCTTGTACAATGGGAGTTAATGATCTCTAAAGAGTTGATTTTGACTTCTTTGATAGTGTAGTTATGTCCTTCCTGCTATAAACCCATGTATAACTCATAGAAATTCATGTTGAAGGGACCTAATGTCCATAACCATTCAAAACCCAAGACAATGTCACAACTGCCCATTTCAATAGAAAATGTCGGTTTTCAAGGGATAATCACCCATTTAGAGCCTCACGTATTCACAATGACCACCACATTCCATTGAACCTTCATTAACAATCATGATTTAGAATTTGTTCACAAAAAGGATGTAGCAGTGTGTTTCTTTTCCTATTGGTTAATGAATGAAGTTATGGGAGCTATTGTTGTCAATTAGTATAATAACTTTGTGATGTTTTATGTAGTGAATCAATTTGAGGGTTTGGGGAATAGAAATATTTTTCAAGGCATGTAGGGGGATCTAGGGTTCCACATACTGCAAAGAAAATGGGGAAATGTATTTAGTGGGATTGTCTTGAACAATCTCCAGAGGTGTAGATTTAACTTTATCATTATAAATGTCCTTTGAAATTTCCATATGGAGATTTTTCTCCTTACCTTTGTGCCTAGGAAAATACTTCTCATCACAATTGCAGCAGAGACCTTTGAGTTAACACTATGCAATTCCACCACAAATCAATGTATGGATCTTGAGAGGTGGAAAGGAGGAACTGGTATGGGGATAAATAGTGGGTCAAGGATGGAGAATAAATGGGTTCTTTTAATTTGAACATTCACCATCTTTTGGGCTTCTCAACTCTTTGAGAGGCTTCCAACCAAGTAGTATGACAATCCATTAAGACGTGCACATATATCTTATTATAGACCACTAATAAATAATTTCCAGTAAATGTATCGGGTATTTCTTAACTGTAGATGGTTGGTTGATCAAAAGCATATATGAACTCTTCAATTGTACCAAATTGTTTTAGGTTTTGTCAATTATTCCCAAATAATGGGTGCTTGTTTCAAATCATTTTTTTTTACCCAATTACCCTAGGTACATCCACATGCATTAGAGGTCATGTCCTCTACCCCCCTACATCTCCCAAAATAGACTTAGGATATTACCCTCAATATTTACTATATTCCCAAACTTTAGGAATAGTGGGGATTGACCGAAATGACCATTCAAACTTAAAACTCTTCTAAAATCCTTTGAGGAATCTACAAGAGGAAGTAGAATTAATCATAGATGAATTACAAATATCATTTTCTCCTTTGAATTGAGGAGATGTAGTTGGACATTTTGTGATTTCATTAGAGCCCAAAACCTTCTACATGGCCTCCTTAAGGAAACACTCAATATAAGGCTCCTCTTTAAAATTCACCATTTCCTAATTTTTTTCTAGAGACCAATCCTTTAATAGCATAAGAGTTGTCATTTTTTATAACCATTCACTCATTTTTCCAAACTTAAAGCCAAGTGGTTCTATGTATGGTTACCCGCTAGCTTAACTTAAAGTATATTTAGATCCTTTCCCTCCAAAATTTATTAAATAGTTTTTTTCACAGTCTGAAAACCATATGTCACATGCACCTCAAACACTAGAAGTAAACATAATATAATTTAGAACTTGACAAAGTTATCTTCCTTCATACTCAATCACCATATCTACTGCCAAACCATTTATGAGATCCACTTCATCCGAAATCCACACAACATAACATATGTGTGAGCTCTAGGGACTATAAATTGTCTCCATAAACATATCTATATTGTTCCCAATATTTGAAAAGACATCCTTATACCAAAATTCCAATGGAAAAGATGGAAATTTAACCTATAATGTTTGTATTAGCATACTTTTGAGCCCAGGGTCAAAGAAAGGGATCCACTTCTTTAGCATCAAATCAAAATACTCCCATATCCATCTATTGTTCAATATTTTCTAAGCATCTCTCTCCTAGTTAAACACAAATACCATCTGGTCTCAAATGAACAAAATAAACACTTGGACATGCCCTATAATTGATGCCCACACCAATTCCATCTTCTCATTTTATAGAAATCTCAAACACCTTTTGCCTAAAATATCTTATGTCAAAGCTTGTTGGGATAGTTTAACTACTCTTTGAATCTTCACATCTTCCCTTCAAATGAAATTTACCCTCTAGATCCTTTGCTTCACACACTTTTGTCCATGATTGTGTTTTTCAGCCCACAACTCAACTTTTTCATTCCAACATCAATTAATTTGTGATGCCTTGTAAAGAACTTTGTTAACCCTAATTTCATTAGCTTCACCATGCAACACAACATTTCTCTTTAAACATATGTTTGGTGGCCCTCCAAAATTATGGGTTTGGATTGGAAGAAACCTAGTCCTCCTTTGCTCCTAAACCACTTTAGATAGTTTTGCTAAAGGAAGAAGATATTGGAATTGTCTCTAAGTCCCTTTAAGTATTAGTGTCAAACTTATAGCTAACCTTATTGTATCACTATGTAATAATAACACAGCCTAACTAATAGGTGAAATAAGCCTTTTCCGAACAACCTTTTTGGTTAATTTTGTCCAAAATATGGTAGAGATTTTTTAAAATCATAATTCTAAGTTATTTAGTCTACAAAGATCGAGTGCCTTAGGTTTTTTTAGGGTGTTGAATCCATTTATGCATTCAAATGTGCATTTTAAACAATAATAAACCACAACCTTACTAAACATTACGTCACTGAATTCCAACCAAAAAGTCATTTGGTCTATTAGTTAGACTACACATGTTATAATAGATTAGAATTAAAGATTTTAATAAATTCTGACATGAATTAAACACTTCATTATAAATTTAAACATTCCCATTTCCAAATCCTTTACCACATGTCCTCATCTGGATTTGGATTAAGAATGACTGAACCTAAGTCTTATGCCAAGGAATATCAACGTATTATTTTAACTTTTCCCATATAGACTAAATTTAGATGGATTTTGATGTTCCACTTTGTAATGCTAGAATGTTAGAGATAAATGAACATAATTAGTAGTAATCACACTCTTTAATTTTATACACTTTGCTTCACATATTTTTTGAAAGTATCCTGATACAAATGTGGTTTTGGAGGTGCCAATGCTTGTAAAAAATAAATTTACATTTACTCCTTGAATTAGGGAACTTAAATTGCAAAAAGAATGCATTTACAACATTTTCTACATATATAGATGAATGGGAAATGATAATCGTTGTTTTCCTCTAGAATATCCCCCGGAAATAATAGCAACACAAAGGGGAAAGGCCTTCTCCAACAAGACCACAACCTCAGTCATGGAAGGTTGGTATTTCCATTCCAAGTGCACACATTCGACAACAGTGTAACCCATAAAGGTAACGACCTTGATCTCATATGGTCATGGGAAAGGGAGACGAGGGTCCAAAATGGTGGGGAAATCATCCTTCACTATATGAGGAAGGGCATAATCCATCACATACCAAGGGCCTCCACTGTTTTCGTCCTTGTGTATGGCCTTCTTTCTCATCAACAATTCTAACAACACGACACCAAAGTTGTACACATCACCCTTGGTCATCAATTACTTCATTCTGTAATACTCTGGGTCCATGTACCTAACGGTTTCGACGACCATTAGTGACATGTGCGAGTTTTCATCATTGGGGTCCATTAAGGAGAGCCTTAAATCTGAGACCCCGACGTTCTAGGAGTCGTAAAGGAGTAGGTTGGAGGACTTTATGTCTCTGTGGATTATGGGTGGGATGACATATGTGTGAAGGTACTTGATTCCCCCTGTGTCATCAAGTGTGAGCTTTATTTGCATTAGTTAGGAATTCAATGTTAGGTTGGGCTCCTGGGTTTTGTGCAGGTGGCCATATAAGGAACCATTGGGCATGTATTCGTATGTGACATTTTGATTGAGTGGCCATATAAATACATTGATTATGAGATTTCCTACATATGCATGACACATTTCATAAATGTGAAAAATTATAAGTAATAAAATGATAAATTCCTTTATCATTAGAGAAATTTTGAGGTCTAAAATGGGCCTCCTAAGGAATATTATAAAATAATAGTGGAAATAATAAAATAAGATTACATTACATCATTAAAGTTTAGAGGGAAAAAAGAAAAAAATGCTTTTTCAACTTATATACATATGGTTTTAATTAAATTTCGAGTGGGAGCACTCGTTGGATGTGGAATTTAATTACTAATCCAAGGAATACCCATGTTGCATACTTTCGAAGTACCCTGGTACACAAAAAATGAGAAATACATGAAAAAATGTGATTTCAATCACATTTTTCATGTATTTCTCATTTTTCATGTAGCGGGGTCTTAGAACAAAAGTATGCAACATGAGTACTCTTTGGATGAAGAATTGAATTCTACATCCAATGAGTGCCCCCGTTCGAAATTTGAGTAAAATCGTAGGGAGATAAGTTAAAAATAAGTTACCACATCTGGTGAATGTTTTGTCCATTTGGTGTTTCATGATTGGTTTTATGTTTGATATGTCATTTTGATTGTTGATTGGTGCATGGACATGCCACCTTATTTATGGGTTTGTATTGTTATTTGGACTTCTATGTTTCTTTCATTTTCTTCTTGTTCTTTCCTTCTATGTTTTGGGGGCCTTGGGAATTTTTTGGGGAAAGAGGAAACTAATGGAGCTAGGGAAGAGTTAAGTGGAAATGTAAGACCTGGATGAAGCTTAACGAATGAATCAAGGGCAACTGAAGGCAAGAAGGAAAATATGAAACCTATTTGGGTTTGGTTGGATCCATAGGGGTAAATGGAAAACGATAGGATAACCATGAAAAAGGTAACAATGAAGGTGATTTGAGTAACTAGTGAGGTTAATTTATGGGTTCTAGGAAACATGGAACATTGTTGGACAAGTGGGAAGGAATGTTATGAACAATGTGAATAATAAATATGAAGTTCACAGAAATGATTAGCCATTGCAGTATTAATCCTATCAGCTGATAATGTTGATGGTAGTACAAAGGAAAGGTAAAATAAATGGGCTTGACGTAACAAACGACTTCGCCAAGTTGGGAACTATTGTTCTCAATGTGGTGCATGCTTTTCACGGATAAATGAATTTCTCTTAACCTTGACTTTATGGACACATGTAATGGTGTTGTGTTCATGATCATGTTGATGATTGAATACATGTATGTGGTGCCATTGTGATTGACGGGTTATTGTCTGGATTTTTCTTGTGAAAGAATGACTGATTATGCTTATGCATTAGCATATGAATGGATGGCATGTTTGTGATTCCAATTGTGTGGGGAATCAATTGGGAAAAGGTTGCCCTGGCTGATCCATTATTTTAATATATATCATGTGAATATGATTCTTATATTCTTCTGGTTTTTATATTATGAATAGGGAGTGTTGAAGGATATGCCAACAAAATGAAAGTAGTGTGATCTGCGACATGTTGGGATACGCATGGAAAAAGGCAATGTTCAGGTGAAGGAACAGGGTCCTTTGGATTCTTGGTTTGCGTGGAGGTGTTGTATCCTTTAGATTCCTGATTATGTGAATGGAGATGGTATAGTATATGGATTCTCAATGATATGGGACTGTGGGCTTGGAATAAGTTATAGTGTTGTACATTTTTTATTATGCCATGTGTACATGTTGTGTTGTATATGTGTATATGTTGTATCATGCCATGTGTATGTGTATGTGTTGACCAATGTGTTGGGATAGGAAAGTATGGGACTGTCTGGGCCCTTGTGTTGTGTAATGTGTCGAGCGGAGGCAGGGTAGCCCCTGGATTCTCGATGATAATGTTTTGTCGACAAAAGACTACCCAAATTGGTAGTGACTACCTGGTTGGGTAGTGCCCATATTCACAAGGTGGTGATTGGATTATTTAAAAATATTTATTAATAAGTGCTTGCCTTGGGGCCGATGAACCACTTAGTAAATATGAAATTGAAGAGAAGGCATTGGGTTCTTTTCGGGTTTGGAAATAGATCCAACATGTGTACGTGGTCAAAGAGAAGAGAAGGCATTGGGTGCTTTCCAATTTGGCAACCGATCCAATATGTCTATGAGAAGAGAGAAGGCCACTGGATGCTTGTTGGGTATGAAAACTGATCTAGTGAGGGTACTAACAAGCAACATAGAAAAAAATAAGATAAGTATTGATATTTCACTTAGTTTTGAACTTTTAAAATTATGAACATAATCTTAAGGTTTTGATTTATGACGGTTGGGTTTTGAGCTAACCGGATTTGATATTTTTATACATGATGATTTGATTTATGGGATAATTTGACTTCTTGTGACAAGAACCAAAATAGAATGGAAAATGTCACCTCATTGATAAGTTACCAATGAGGTAGGATGTGAATTTATTACAATTCATTATGGTTAATATACTGGAAAATTGTGTTCTTTGATGTAGGAAAGCATGGAAGGTTACTCGATTTAGGTGGTTGGAGTTGGCTACAAGGTTTATAGAAACAACAAAAAAGGAATGAAAAGCATGCATTGGTACATTGATGAAAATATTTCAGGGACAAGGCCATTGTGGGACACTAGCACCAATGGTGCCAACGAATTTCCATAAAAGCATGCTGTGATCGGTATAATAGTTTTGAGGTAGAGATATGCCTTGGTTTGAAATCCTTCTGATACAAGGAATCCTTGCAAATGGATGAATCATGTGAGGGACTGAGTAGCGAAGAAGGGGATGTCTGAACTTGGAAGGTGAGCGACTACATGGAAGGGGGGATGACTGTATTTCCCGAGGGACTGGGAAGTAGAGAAGGGAAGTCTAGGGAATAATTTTGTTTTTGGTCATTGGCATCGTTGGTTGGAGTCAGAAGCACATTGAGAGTGTGCCTAGAAACAATGTTGGTAATTGTTCACTGAAGGAACAAGGAGCACAAGGATTGTAGCGTTGGACATTGGAGGCAAGCAACATTCCAAGGAAAATAAAAAAATCCAAGTTGGATTGAACATATATAAAACATCAAAAGATTGCAAGGAGGACCATTGGAAGACAGTTGAATTATAAAATGATGTTACCATATGTTTTGTTTGTTGGTTGAAGCAAATGCATAAGACATTGTAAATAATGTAAAGAGTTGATTATATAAAGATCCAAGAAATAGTCTGATTGTTATCAAGTGTGTTTTATGTGTTGTATATGTGTCATTGACCATCGAGGACGGTGTTCCCCAAAGGGGGAGGGGTTTGTGACAACCTCGGCCATTTTTACACTTGTGAAAGGAATTGTAAATATTTCGTGCAAATATTTTACAAAATGGGTCGCGTTAAGGGACATGGATTCTAAGAACTGAGGATGGGTACTTACTTGAGATGCTCAGGTTTAATTGTTGTAAGAAAATATGAACTTTTTTTAAAACCATTGAAGGCTGGTTGGTGAGTTTTAATGGCCTGATGTTTTTTGAAATGATTAAACTACAATAGAAGGATGAAGGCCATCCTTGTTTTGGAAAAATATACAAGGAAAAAGGACAAAATTAAAAGGGAATTAATGGGAAGAATGCTAAATGGTTAAGGGTGCAGGCCACCCATTGCAACAAGCCAACCAACCACAATCAATATGGGGAAAAAATACACATGTGACACCATTGGAAAGGTTGATAAGACTATGGCATAGGCAGAGGTCACTATCAGAAGGGTATTCAAGCAGTTGGGAACTACACAGAGAGAGGGAGAGAAAACTCACTCGAACTGCAGGACAATGGAGGAGACAAGGAAGAAGATGATACAAATTATTGGGAACTACACAACAGGAAAAGAAGGGAGATCATTCAAATAGTAGAGTAAGGAAAAAAGGGACAACGTTGCAGCAAGGCGAAGACAAGTATCTAAAGGGAAAGAGAATACAACAGAACAGGGAAATGAGGTTTCGGTTGGCAAGGAGGCAGGAAGAAGTCACTTATAGGTGAGGAATTAGTTTCCTCTTGATTCCCCATTGGCCATAGGGAGGAGATGGTGTTTTTCGTAAATACTCGAGGGATGGGGTGGAGGAATTATTCCTGGAAATTTTCTAGAGGCTTCCTTGTTGTAGCTTGATTTTATTTTGGGTTCTAGAGTCCCCAAGTTGGGTGGAACTAGAGTGTCATATTTTTAAGGTTGGAGACAATAGGTCTCTAGACTCCCTATGCTTGATATTGACTGGAGATCAATTGGTGGGTGGAGGTGGTAGAACCTATAGAGTCCCTAGTTGATTAACATTTGAGTTTAATCCCTGAGAAAAAGAGCCCTCAACTTCTAGAATCTGGCTTGGGGGTGACAACTGCATGTGAGCACTGGTTGCAACGTGTCTATGGTTGGGTGGAGAGTTGTAGTCCTAGACTTAGTTGCCCATTAATCTTGAGATAAGTATTTCTCACGTTCTTCCAAAGCAATGAATCTATCTATCTATCTATCTATATCTATATAATATATGGTACAATTGTTGTAAGAGACATGACATGTAATGTATTTGTTTACGCAACTGATTGATATGCTTTTGACCTTGTTCTTAATATGTATTGGGACGATGTGGCAAATTCATGCTTGAAGTGTTGGTTATAGTTATGGTACTTAGCTTAAATCATATTCTAACAATGTGTGTATAATGGTTACCTTTTTATAGTAACCTGCCTGGAAATCCCTTTATAATTACAGTAACATAATCTTGGTTGATAGCAAGCTCTTATTAGCATTGTTTACAATTATGAGTAGGAATATTAGAGATTCCTCATTCTCTGGCCGTATTGGTATGTTTACCTTGTATGGTTGCCCTTCCAAGTCTTCTAGTGAAGCACGCCTAGGTTTTGGGTCAACACATTCATTTTCCCATGTTTAGGCATAAATAAGCCATGCATGTTGTGTTGTTGATGAGATTGTTTTGCATGCATTGTTGACTGGGTCTTAGGTTTCCTAGATTTGATGTAATATTGCACCTTTGTTATGCACATGATGAGATCATATTTCTCATTGATAATTGCGATATTCTACATGTTTCCTTGGTGCTGTGATGATTATAAAACCTGGGTTGCTAACCCACGAAAATTGTCTACTTTAAGAAGGTTGGTATCTGCAATACGTTAGCCACATTAATGGGCTTAGTGGTCCTCATTGCAATGTATGTAAAATATAGGGAGTTATCATACTAATGGTTATGCGCAGAAAGGAGAATAAGTGCAAGCGTTAGTGAAGTGTATTTATGCCAACCAATCCTTTTGTAATCATTTGCTCTAGTTGTGAGTATATGGTTATGCGCAGAAAGGAGAATACCCATAACTAGTGATAGAGGCACCATATGTATAAACATGCCTTCGTAATATTTTGTATTGAAGTCCTTACAGAGTCGGGGCCCAGAGAACAATGGAGCAGTGAAACTCACCTTCATTTAAATCTCCTCGTGGACCCACGCAAGCGTCATGTGTAGAAAGGAGTCAGGGTGATGTGTGAGTTTAGAGACTAAAACATTTTTGAGATCCGCTTCTACCAAAATCCACACAATATAACATATTTGTAAGTTCAGAGACTATAATTTGTCTCCAAAAACATACATATATTGTTCATGATATCTATAAAGGCATCCCTAGACCGAAATTCCAATGTAAAAGCTAGAAATTTAACTTAGAGTGTTTGTATTAGCATCCTTATGAGCCTAGGGTTAAAGAATGGGATCCACTTCTTTAGCATCAAAGGAGAATACTCCCATCTCCATTTGTTGTTCAATATTTTCTCAAACACCTTTTACCTAAAAAAATATCATGCCAAAGCTTGTTGGGCTAGTTTTACTACTCATGCATCTTCACATCTTGCCTTGGATGAACTCTACCCTCAAGCTCCTTTTCTTCATGTACTTTTGTCCATGATTATATTTTCCAACTTTCAACTAAACTTTTTAATTCCCACAATAGTTAATTTTGTGATGCGTTGTAATGCACTTTGTTAGTCTAATTTGAAGTTTAACATGCAACATGAGGTTGGTCTTTAAACCTAAGTTTGGTGGCCTTCCAAAATTATGGGTTTGGATTGGAAGGAGCCTAGTCCTCCTTCACCCCTAAACCACTTCAGATTGTTTTGCTAAAGGAAGAAGACATTGAAATGGTCTCTAAGTACCTTGAAGTATTAGATTGAAACTTACAACTAATAATATCGTTCACAATGTGATAATAGCATAGAATTAAGGAATTTAATAAATTCTAACATAAATTAAAGACTTCATTATAAATTCAGACATTCTCATTTCCAAAACATTCACCACATAACCTTATATGGATTAGGAATGATTTAACTTAAATCTTACAAAGAATTTTAACGTATTATTTTGACTATTTTTATATAGACTAACTTTACATGGACTTTGAAGTTCAAAGAGATAAATGAACATAATAAGATACTCAATCACACAATCTAAAGTGTATCCCTGATGACCTTGTTTACATGGACTTTGATGTTCAAAGAGATAAATGAACATAATAAGATACTCAATCAAAGACTCCAGAGTGTATACCACATGACCTCGTCTGGATTAGGAATGATTGAACCTAAGTCTTGTGCCAAGGAATATTAATCTATTTCTTTGAACTTTTTTCATATAGAGTAACTTATAGATGGATTTTTGATGTTCTACTTTGCAATTAGGAATGATTGAACCTAAGTCTTGTGGCCAGGAATATTAATCTATTATTTTAACTTTTTTTCATATAGACTAACTTTAGATGGATTTGATGTTATACTTTGCAATGCTAGAGATAAATGAACATAATAAGATGGTAAATCACAGACTTCAATTTTATACACTTTGCTTCACATATTTGTTTCTAATATGATGATACAAATATGGTTTTGGAGGAGGTGGCAATGCTTGTAAAAAATTAAAGTTATATTTACTCCCTGAATTAGGGAACTTAAATTGCAAAAAGAATGCATTTACAACAATTTCTACATATATAGATGAATGGGAAATCATAATGGTTGCTCGCCTCTGGAAGATCCCCTGGAAAGATTAGCAGCACAAAGGGCCAATGCCTTCTCCAATAACCCCACAACCTCAGTCATGGAAGGCCGGTCTTTCCCTTCCAAGCTCACACAGTCCACTGCAGTGTAACCCACAAAGGTCACAGCCTCAATCTCATATGGCCGTGGGGGAGGGAGCCTGGGGTCCAAAATGGTGGGGAAATCGTCCTCCGCAATATGAGGAAGGGCGTAATCCACCACGTTCCTAGGGCCTCCACTGCCGTCGTCCTTGTGTATAGCCCTCTTGCCCGTCAACAATTCCAGCAAAACGACTCCGAAGCTGTACACGTCACTCTTGGCCGTCAAATGCTGCATTCTGTAATACTCAGGGTCCATGTACCCGACGGTTCCGGCGGCCATTAGTGACAGGTGCGAGTCTTCATCGTTGGGGCCCATGAGGGAGAGCCCGAAATCTGAGACCCGGGCGTTCCAGGAGCCGTCAAGGAGGATATTGGAGGACTTTATGTCTCTGTGAATTATGGGCGGCACGGCATATGTGTGCAGGTATTCGATTCCCCTTGCGGCGTCAAGTGCGAGCTTAATTCGCATTAGCCATGAATTCAGGGGCGGGTTGAGCTCCTGGGTTTTGTGCAGGTGGTCATATAGGGAACCGTTGGGCATGAATTCGTAGACCAGGATGTGTTCTTCCTCGTCTTCTTCCTCGCAGTAGCCCACCAGGCCCACCAGGTGCTTGTGGTGGAGCCGGGAAAGGAACGAGAGCTCTGAATCGAAGGCCGAGAGCTTGTCCTGGTATTTTCTGGCCCCGGGTCGAATCTCGGCGCGTTTGATTGCGACCTCGCGTCCGTCCGGGAGCGTGGCTTTGTACACGGTTCCGAAGCTGCCGGTTCCGATTTTGCAGTCTGCCGAGAAATCGTTTGTTGCCGCTGCTAGGTCCCGGAGCGAGAATTCCTCCGGTCGCTGCTCGCCGCGTTTGAGGCTCAGGAGCCTCAAGCTTTTCCCCGATGACGGGCCGCTTCTCTGGCGCGAGACTCGGCGGGAGGGCTGGCGTCTCGGTTCCGGCGGGGAGTTGGCAGGCGGTGTTTGCTGCTCTGAATCGTAGACCCGCCGGCTCCTCTGCCGCGCCGGGCCGCAGAATTTCCTGTAGAGGAACCAGAGAATCACGCAGAGGCCGATGAAAGTCCCGACGGATCCCACTACCGCGAATGCCACCATTCCTTTCGAAACCTTACGCTGCGGTGGCGCTGGCGGTTGCTGAGGCGGAGACGCAGGAGCTAGAGGGCTCGGTGGAAGGTTTTCGCAGGACTTGCAAATGCTCTGCGATCCGCTGCATAAAGAACTCGAATAAGGTAACATCCCGCACGGACAATACGACGCTTCTTGGCAGCGTCCCGGCAATATATTATGCAATTCGATTTTCCCCAAATTGCCAAACACTGGCGCACCCCAGCAAAGCACAGACAAATTCCCCTGCAGAACCCCGCAGGTAAATCCGGCGCCGGCCACAATGATCTCGAATTGGGATCCATTCGGAGAACCCTGAATCGATCCCCAACAAACCACTGTGCGATTAACTCTGTACAAACCACAGCTATGATTAATCCCCAGCGCTAAGCTCTCAAATTCAAATCTCTCATGAGCCGGGACATCCAGCTGCCCGGATTTATTGTTACCCCAACATTTAACAACCCCATGGATCCCAATTCCGCAGGCATGCGACCCCCCTGCAAAAACATCGGTCATTTGAGGATTCTGATTCGGCACACGAACCTCCGCATTGCGTCCCCAGCATAGCACAGTCTGGGTCGCCTTGGTAATTCCGCAGAGAAATCCCGCCCCTGCTGCTATGGCCTTGAAAGGTCCTGATCCGGGCGGACTAGCACTATTGTTAAGTGGTCTCCAGCATTGGACATCGCTAGTTCGGATCCCGGTGCTGTTAATCAGACCGCAGACCTGTTTCTCTCCCATGGCAAACTGGCTCAGATTAATGTCCTTGGAAATCCGCTTAAGACCCCTATCTGGAATCCCTGTATTCCAACAGAAAAGCTGAAGCCCGTCTTCTCTCAGAGCACATACCCCGCCGTTTCCTCCGGATAATCCCATGAAAGAAACAGCAGGCAACGGTACCTTGTAAACTCTCGGATATGCCCCTTCATCCGAACAAATAACTTTCTGCGCATTAGTATACGCAACAATCCCACATACTGTACTGGTATTTCCCCTGTAACTTGCAGCAATCGTAGACATAGACCCCAAGCAATTCCCAGACCGAACCAAGCCCAGAGCACAGAAGGCCGCCAAAAACACCACCAGGCGAAATCCGTCGAGCCAAGATTCAGAAACAGAGCGGAGAATCGCAGGCACTGCCATCAGGAAATGCATCCATTAAAGTCTGAAGCTGCCTCTGCCACAGCAGCACAAGATTCTGAGCTGTATTCTTGACATAATAACCTTTGGTCCGAACTGAGACAGAGCAGATTACATAACATATAAAGAAGAAAAATGGTTTTATAGATTGCATGTTCCTCCGGCGGAGGCGAGGCCTGCGGAATATAAAAGACTGAAGAAGAAGACCAGACACATTTCAAAAAACCAAGATCAGGTTTACGCGGTCCGATTCTTGGACTGGGTCTCAGGTCTGAAAATCCCCAAAACACAAATTTGAAGTCAATATTCGTTCCCAGACGCGGTCGCGGTGGAGGAATGGCTTGACTTGAACAAACCTTTGCCGCCCCGGAAAATTGCTGTGGGGACCTTTGGGAAGGGAGGTGGGGGCAATCCCCAGAGGGTTTGTGCGGTGCAGTACAGGGCACAGAGAAAATTCAAATGGAAGGTAGGATGTAACTGAGAAAAAAGGCAAAACAAAAATCACAGTCGCCCTACTAATTGACTAGGGCCGACCTTGTTGACTATAGCGAGTGGCTAGTGGCCACTGTGTATTTGTCACATGGAAATAGTCCATAATTTTGCCTTCACCGTTCCCTCTGAACATTCCTCTATCTAGAGACTCTGACCAAATTTTAGAACTTATGACTTTTTCAAATTCATGCATAATATATCAAAATATTGTTGACTTAAAAAAATAGTAAAATTGAAGGAAACCTATTCGGTACCGAACACGCAGATTTGTGGCAGTTAATCTTTTAATAACTTTGACTTAATGTAATCCTCTTTTTCTGTGCCGTGTCGAAAAGCGTTGCGTTCTTCCACGTGTTCAATTTGATGCTAACATACTGGTAGTTGTAGTAGTGAATTACTGCACTCAATTTTTTATATCGCGGTAACATTTTCCGTGGTCAAAAGATCGGTGGGATAGTTATTATAAATGCTGAGTGTTTCATTATAGCCGTTAAAAAAATCATGTTACTTAGAATAATAGGTAATGAGTGTTTCATTATAGCCCTTAAAAAAATCATGTTACTTGGAATAATTAGGTAATGGTCTCCAAGGATGCGAGTTTTCATTCTTACCAATTTAATATTGTATTATATATTTAAGCTATGGCGATTTTTATTTAAATTTATATAATTCTTTATGGACACACTCTAACTATTCTAAGTTTTAGTTTTTTTTGAAATTTGGTATTTGTTTTTAAATGCATTTTTGAATGTTTAAATAGACTCAGCATTCTTAAAAAATATTTACGACTTTAATTTAGGATTTTAACAAATTTCTAATAAATTCAACAAATTATATGATTAGAAAAAATTAAACTTTCAGACAAAGTATATGATCAACATATCCTTATTCATCTGAAGTTGAAACAAAAAAATACAAATCCTCATACACCTGAAGTTGAAATAAACATTAAAAAAAATCAACAAATCCTCATTCTCAAAGCTGGAAACAAAACACATGCTCCTGAAGTTGAAATAAAAATAATAAAAAATCAATAAGAAAATCCTCATGCACTTGAAGTTGAAATAAAAATAAAAAAACTCAACAAATTATCATCCTCAAGAGCTTGAAATAAAAATCCTTCAGCTAATTAATTAATAACACTGGAGCAACCTAGAGGGCGGGCCATAGAAGTAATTCAAAGTAATTTAAGAGGTAGATGAAAATACCAAAGTAATTTAAGAGGTAGATGACAATACTTTATAAGAGATTCAACAACTTATAGAAAAGCCACAGTAACAAATTGAAGAGGCAGATGAAAATATCAAAGTGTAACAAATTGAAGAGGCAGATGAAAATATCAAAGTAATTTAAGAGGTAGATGAAAATACTTTATAAGAGATTCAACAACTTATAGAAAAGCCATATTGAAGAGGCAGATGAAAATATCAAAGTAATTTAAGAGGTAGATGAAAATACTTTATAAGAGATTCAACAACTTATAGAAAAGCCATAGTAACAAATAGGTGGAGACGAAGATGGAGATGGCCACTGAGGAGTGCAAAGATTTAATTCCAGAACAAACAGGCGGAGACGGAGATGGCCATTGAGGAGTGGAGAGATTTAATTCTAGGACCAAACCAGAGGGAGGCTCACTCAGTTTATATAGACCTTGTTCATGTATTGGTCTATAAAAAGCATTCTCAGAAAAGTTCTTGAACATCTTTCCATGAGTTTGGTGGCTCTAGCAAAGGACTTTCCAGACTACAGGATGGAGTTTGATAAGTTCAAGTTTTAGTTAAGAAAGCAAGATGGTCCACTAGATAGCCGACTAGCATCACATCTCCTGCATTGCCAAGCCAATGGAACAAGCTGCTATTTCCTATCACACATAACACTGTTATATCTGAATATTTCATGTTCTAAAAAATGAATGAAAATAAACCACTACTAGACTTTTAATATATATATATATATATATATATATATATATATATATATATATATATATATAACTTAATTAAAAACTTAAATTTAAATTAATTAATAAAAATAATTTATATATTTTTCTTAATATTAAATTTATTTGTACATTAAAAAAAAATTTAAATAACGAAAAACCATGATTTCATCCAAATATATATCTTAATTTCTTAAATAATAATAATAATAATAATAAAACTTTTAAATTCTATTATTATTTTATTTTATTAAGTATATTGATATAATTATTTAAAACATTACCGACAATTTAACTTCGTTCGTTCGCCTATTTCGTTTCATTTTATAAAAAAGTAATTTGTCAATGTAAGATAAGTTATAGTTTTCGAACCACTTAGAATTCCCAAAAAAAAAAAATGAAAAAAAAACATACGCTTCATTTTTCTTTTTTAAAGTATATTTATATAATTATTAAAAAAATTGTATTAAACAACTTCCATCTATTTAACTTCGTTGGGTTAGTTCGTTTCATTTTATAAAAAAAAAATTGACATAGTTTTCAAACCACTTAGACTAGGTCTAGGCCCTATCCAAGTGGAGGACAGGGTAGTGTGTTTGAATATATATTATTTGGAATTTAATTTTGCACTACAAATATGTTTGTTTGTTTGTTTTTGTTTCTTTGCTATGATAGAGTATTTTTAGGTGACCTTTTTAAGGTGTGCACTATTTTGCACTACAAATATGTTTGTTTGTTTGTTTTTGTTTCTTTGCTATGATAGAGTATTTTTAGGTGGCTTTTTTAAGGTGTGCACTATCACTTTCTTTGCTACTATAGAGTATTTTTAGGTGGTCTTTTTTAGGTATTTGCATAGCGCGGTGGTGCAAAGGGAACACCGAAGGCGTGCCAAAACCGCAGCGATTTCCCGATCTATTGGACAACAGCACGGACAGAGTTGAGAGCAGCAGGGTGGGATGGACAGCTGCCAAGTGTCAATTTTTGACAGGGCAGAAGGGCGATAGGTGGAGCACAGGGATTGGCTGGGATGAACAATGTTTCCCAGCCAAGCTCATAAAAGGGACACCTTCGGTGTAAATATATAATGTAACGTTAATGTAATTTTGTTTTTTAATGTGATAAAATAATTTTATTTTGTTTTTTTAATGTGATAAAATAATTTTACTTTGTGATAAGTTATAAAAGGTAATGTAATTATTAGATGTTTATGCTTTTTTATTAAAGTTTTGTTTTTTCACATTATAAAAATTAATGTAAATATTAGATGTTTATGTTTTTTTTTAGTCAAAGTTTAATGATATATTTTTTTGACATGTAATTTTTATTATTTAAAAAATATATTGAATGTAGAAATAAATTTTAAAGATTTCTCTAAAATATTCAAACAAATATTTAATGATTTTTTTGAAATTTTTGTTAGATAAAAATTATGAAAAAATATTCATTAATATTAGTTTTTATTTTTTGGTTAATGTATTTTTTTTTTTGTTTTTTAAAGATAAAGTAATTATAATAAGATTTTCAATATTTTAATTTAATAATTGATAATTATTAAGTAAATAGTTAAAATTTAATTTCTATAAAATATTCTTAATATTATTCACAAATCAAAAGTTGAGATTTCTCTCTAAAATAATTATATCTCTTTTATAATTTTAATTAAATCAATTAATTGAAAAAATCATATAAATATGTGTCATATGAACACTAGTTATGATTTTTTTAGACATAATATTAATAAGCAATGATATTAGTCAATAATATTTTAACAAAAACTTATTTATAAACTAAAAATTAACAATGAACTCCATGATTAAAATTCTAATAATAATAATAATAATTAATTAATTTATGTTTTTTTTTAAATCTTAATAATGTGCAATATATTATAATATAATGTTTTAATGCTCATTGATATTAACCCATAATTAATTTATATAACTCTATTAATTTTAATATTAGCTACTAATACATCACAACAAAATGTCCCTACTAGTAAATAGATTGTTTCACATGGGTAGTACCTAGTTTTTACCATATTTTTATTGTGAATAGTGTAGAAAGAGAATTTCAAAGAAACTTGCAGACTCGTTTAACGTTTCAAAAACGTTAAGTCAACCTATAGAATAATCTATTATGATTGAGTATTATGAAATAACATTTCTTGGTCACTATCACATTTATATATTAATTTTCTTTTCAGTAACGATGTTGATCTTTATTGTATCTTGATTGCTTGGATTATTATGTTAAAATATTTTAATTGGTTTAATATATATATATATATATATATAAAATAGTGTGAAGTTGATATAATAAATTTATTATAATTTTGATGATTATATTAGTGTAGTTTAATTTAAAGATGAAATGGTTTTTTATTGATTTTTTTATTTTTATTTTTTATTGTTTAAAATGATAATTTTAAATGGTTTAATTAGTAAAGATTCAGTGTTTTAAAAGTGTATTTTAAATAACAAGAAATTACACTGTCAAATAAAAACTATGTCGTTTATTAATTACATTGTGTCTATATATTTTAATTTTAAATTTATTAAAAATAAAATAATTTTGGTTTTTAAGTTCTCATGGTTATTAATTAATGAAAGTATTTTCGGATTTTCCATAGTGTCAGAGAACATTTGTCAACGTTTCGAATCCCAACGGGGATCCATCCTCAGGACAGAAATGGATGAAGGATTGAAAGAAGGAAATTAGGTCAAATTTATAGAGAAATCACAAATTTCTCTATAAAGTTAACCTAATTTCCTTCTTTCAGTCCTTCATCCATTCCTGTCCTGAGGATGGATCCCCGTTGGGATTCGAAATGTCGACAAATGTTCTCTGACACTGTGGAAAATCTGGAAACCTCTTCATCAATAAAATAATTATAATTAAAAAATATTTATGCTTTAAAAAACCTCACTTTTATTTGTTTTATAATTGCTTCTATATATCAAAATCTCTTCTATTTTTCCAACTGGATTTTTGTTTATATTCTATAGGGTTAACATAGACGACTTGCAATTGTACACTCGCCTAACTTAGAACCCATCACCAAACCGAAGGTGAAATCATGAATGTTGTTCATGGGGACATTGGGTAGGCTTGAACAACTATATTTTGAAAACTTACAACTCACAACTTTGGAAATTTAAAGACTCACGGTGTGACACTTCTCTATAGAGTGGTGTATTGTATTATTATTATTATGTTACTGCTCACGCAGTGACATCTATGATTAGTTGGGAGCGAATAGTTTGTCTGTACTATTGCAATTTTTCATTTTCCCATAGTTAACATTAGGTTTTCGAGTGAAATTTTTGGATGATGTGAGCGCGCTACCACATGCCCAACTCCAGAATTCGAGGTTTGACATCATCCTAACATGTTGAGATTCAACAAGTTGATGAGCTTAGTGAAAATCAGTCACCTTCACTAAGTGGGCCCGCAGGCTATTTTTAGGTGTAAGTCTATTTTTAGACTATGTCTATTTTTAGACATGGTGATCATATTTTAGAAGTTGCAGGATGCTATTTTTGATGTTGATCAAGTTGGAAAAATAGGACATGAAATTCTATTTTTAGAATATTGGCGAATTTAATGGCGTATCACGTATCTAAAAATAGAATTGTCGATTATTAGTAGCAATAATAATCCGACAATAAACATCAACTTATTCTCTCGGATCACTTTATTTCAGTATACAACATTTGGAAAATTAGTGGGTTAAAGGAATTACGCAATTCCCTAGGGTTTATCGTGGTTCATGTACAGAGTTCCTCGCTAGAACCTATGTGCGAGACAGTAGTTGGAAGAGTAGTTCATGGAGTTGTTATTCAGTTTAATTCAGTTAATGGAGTTAAACTCAGTTGAGCTAGTTGTATCTAGTCTAACTGAATGATACACTAGTGAGAGTGGAGTGAGTTAATTAGTTAATTAATTCATGTCAGTTCCAATGGAGACCCAGTGGAGAGATAGGTGAAAGGGCAAGATGGACTATCTGTTGTGACTATAGTGATGCATTGATTGCATTACACACACGTTGGAGTTGCCAATGAGGATTGCGCAGTTAAGGCAAGGTAAATTCGAATTCATTCAAGGGTCTTATTTAGCAGGGATTGCGCAGTGGAGGCAGGCTATCAGGTGGCAAGAAATCAGTGCATGGATTTGCAGATTTCTTCTGATTAGTGTGTGACGATTGATTGTACTGAGAGCTTGATTTACTAAGCTTTGTATGAGATTGTTACATTGTCTCCATGATACATAATATATGATAGTTGGGGTTTTTAGCTTCAGGATTTCTCGTTAAACAACTATGTTATGTGCGATTGTTTTTATTGCTTCATGTGTTTGCAATTGAGTTTTTAAATTTTTGTAAAAGATTAACAATGGAAGGATTCTGTATTTAGTAAGAAGATAAATATTGTTACATTAGGAGAATCTGGATATATACATGCATATGTTATATAATTTCTACATGGTATCGGAGTAGTGTTAATTCTTGAAGGTTGCAATTGTGAAGAATTGTTGAGTTTGTGCTGGTGGACAATTCGAATTTGCTGTAGAAATTTCTTGATTCGACAATTGAGTATACATTGAAATGTCTTTCAATGGGTTGTGATTGGAGTATGCCCTTGATGGAAGCTCGAATTACATAGTCTGGAAGGATAGGATGGAGGCGATACTGGAAGATAATGGACTGAAGGAGTTCATTGATAGCGATGTTCCTAAGTCGGGATCTAGCAATGTTGCATTACTTGATGCATGGAAAAATAAGGTAGCAAAGACAAGAAGAATTCTGTTGGGAGGTGTGAAGCACCATATTGTGTCCAACCTTCACGGGAAAGCCACTCCATTTGCAATGTGGAAGGCTTTGAAAAATTTGTTCCAAAGCAGCAGTGACCAGAGGAAGTTGGTGTTGAAAGATAAGCTCAGAAAAATAAAAATGGAGAAGGGCGACAGTATTCCAAAATATCTCACGAAGTTTGTCCACTGTAGGGATGAATTTGGAAGTGTGGGGATTACTGTTGATGATGAAGACTTGGTGAGCTTGGCTCTCCTTTGGCTTCCGAAGAGTTGGCATAGCTACTAAAACTCTGTCAATGGACGGGAGAAACTGCCGAGTTGGGAGCGACTTTGGTCGGATCTTATGCAGGAGGAGATAAGGCGAAGTACCAGGGATGGCTCTTCATCGAAGAATGAATATGAAGAGAATTGCGCTTTGGCTGCCAAAGCAAGGAAAGGGAAGGGGAAGAAATTCCCTTCAAAATCCGAGGCTAAAGGCAAGAAGCAGGATTTGTCCAAGGTTAAGTGTTTTCACTGTCACGAACATGGGCATTTCGCCACTAACTGCCCACAGAAGAAGAAGAACAAGAAGGCTGCTGGAGCTGCAGCTGGAGAGGCCTTAGCTTCGCAATTTGAACTTGATTTCTCTTTTATCGCATGCTTGGTTTCAAGCTCAATGGGATCAGTGTGGTATCTTGATAGTGGTGCGTCTTTCCATATGACGGGAGACAAGGAGTTGTTTAGTGACTTGGAGGAGAAGGACCTTCAAATGTGTATAGAGATGGGTGACGATGGTCGATACAGTGCGACCGAAATTGGGACCATTACCTTTGAGAGGGAGTCAGGTAATCCATTTCTGTTGAAAGATGTTATGCATGTTCTAGGTCTGAAGAAGAACTTGGTCTCGGTCGTAATGTTGGAAGACAGAGGTTATGACGTTGTTTTCAGTGAGGGAAAAGCTTTGCTGCGACATAAAACAACAGGTCAAACCAAGAGGATAGGGATTCGAGTTAAGAATATCTACAAGCTAGAGGTAGATGGATGCGCTGCAATGATGGGAAAAGCAGAAGAAGTGGTGAGCCGGGATGAGGGTGAATTATGGCACAGGAGATTGGGCCATCTTCACCGTGGTGCTTTGAAGATTTTGCAGCAGATTTCTACTAGACTTCCCAAGGGTACTCTGTGTAGTCAGATCAGTGCAAGGGATGTAATATGGGTAAGTTTGTGAAGACCACCTTTCATGAGAAGGAAAACCATGCTTCGGTGGTCCTGGAGAGAATTCACACAGATGTGTGTGGACCTTTCTCGGTTGCTTCCATAGAAAAACACATGTATTATGTTATTTTTGTTGATGAATATTCTCGTAGATGCTGGATCTTCTTCATGCAGAAGAAAAGCGAAACATTCTCAAAGTTCTGTGAGTTTAAAGCATTGGTGGAGAAGGAGTCGAGGAAGCAAGTGAAAGCTTTGTGGAGCGATAATGGTGGTGAATACATCTCGGGCGAATTCAAATACTTCTATAGCAAAGAAGGAGTTCGAAGATAACACATAGCGCCTCATAACCCACAAAAGAATGGGGTTGCGGAGAGGAAGAATAGAACGATCGTGGGTGCTGCACAAGCTATGCTACATGACCTGGGCCTACTGATGCACTTGTGGGAGGAAGCATGCAACACTGCGGTTTATGTGCAAAATCGTTGTCCTCATAGAGTACTTGGCATGAGTACACCTAAAGAAGATTTTACTAGTAAGAAGCCTGATATTTCTCATTTGAATATTTTTGGCTCATTTGTTTACACTCATGTGACAAAGGACGCCAGGAAGAAGCTAGAGCCGACTGCAGAAGTTGGGATATTTTTGGGGTACACACAAACACCCCATAATTATCGTATGTATTTTCCAAACAGTCGGATGACTGTGGTGTGACGGGATATAAAATTCAATGAGGTGAAAGCCATGAAGTTGTCGCTTGAAAGGGAGCTAGACTTGCATGCAGAGGAGGAACTTCTTGTTCCCAAAGATGAGCCTCTAGATGTGGATCCGCCATAGGAGGAGATTCATGGAGTGGAGTCCACTCATGTAGAACCAAACATCAGATAAGGTAGAAAGCATACCACAGAAGCTGAGAGACTGAAGCTTGACGCAACACATAATGTAGGAGTCCCTACATCATAGCGCAGATAGAGACATTCACCTGACCAATTTACTGGATACATGGCTCTTATGAGTAAGTGTATCGTGATAGAGCCATCTTCTTTTGAAGAGGTAGTGCAGAAGCTCACATGGGTAGATGCCATGGTGGAGGAGTATGACTCCATTGTCAGAAACAGTGCTTGGGAGATTGTTCCAAGGTCGGTGGGTAAATCAGTTGTAGGATCAAGATGGATCTACAAGGTAAAGCAAGCTATTGATGGGAGCGTCGAGAAGTATAAGGCAAGATTTGTTGCCCAGGGCTTCTCACAGATCGAGGGGATTGATTATGAAGAAACCTTTGCACATGTCGCAAGGTATTCTTCCATAAGGACCATCCTTGCTCTCTCAGCGCAGATGGGTTGGCACATTCATCAGATGGATGTGAAGACTATGTTCAGTAATGGGATCATTGAGGAAGAGGTGTACATTGAGCAGCCTAAAGGATTTGAGATCTTTAGCAGCGAGTCACATGTGCGCAGGCTCAAAAGAGCACCGTATGGGCTGAAGCAAGCACCACGTGCTTGGTACACATGGATCGATAGCTATTTCACTGGACTTGGCTTCACCAAGAGTGAGGCAGATGAAAACCTGTACCAAATTATGGTGGAGGGTAAGCTTTTAATCATTGTTCTTTATGTTGAAGATTTAATACTAATGGGTGATGAGCAATTGATACATTCATGCAAGGAAAATATTGCAAAGGAGTTTGAGATGAAGGATTTAGGCCTCCTTCATTATTTCCTTGGATTGGAAATATGGCAGCGGGAAGGTGAACTATTTGTGTCTCAAGGAAAGTATGCTCGGGAGATACTTGAGAAGTTTCACATGCAAGGCTGCAAGCCTATTGATACTCCTCTTCCAGGAAATTGGAGGAAAGAGGATGCTACATCGACAGAGGTAGTGGATACCACTGTTTATCGATAGTTGGTGGGTTCGCTCATGTATTTATTTAATACAAGACCAGACATATGCTATGCAGTGAACCAACTTTCATAAGCAATGGTTAAGCCTACCAAGCTCTTTTGGAAGGCAGGCAAGCATGTCCTGAGGTATCTCAGGGGCACATCTGAGTATGGCTTATGGTATAGACAGACGGATGAGGTGAAGTTGCATGGCTTCACGGATGCAAATTGGGCAAGCAACCCAACAAACAAAAAGAGCACATCAGGAGGGATTTTCAGTATCGGATCTACAACAGTTTCTTGGTACAGCAAGAAACAAAGATCCGTGGCACTTAGTTCAGCGGAAGCATAATACATGGCAGCAAGTCAAGTTGCATGTGAGGCTATCTGGATGAGGAAGATCCTGGTCGGTTTGTTCGATTCACATTTATATCCTACAGTGATACATTGTGATAATCAAAGTTGCATTAAACTCTCGATTAATCCCGTGTTTCATGATAGATCTAAACATATTGATATCCGGTATCATCATATCAGAGATTGTGTGTAGCGGAAGATCATGTTGCTTTAGTACATTCCTACGGAATATCAGGATGCAGACATTCTGATGAAGGCGCTCACTAGGAGCAAATTCGAATACCATAGAGGCAGGATTGGGGTGAAGGATAATCCCTATCTTGTTGAGAGGGAGTGTTGAAATTCAACAAGATGATGAGCTTAGTGAAAATCACTCACCTTCACTAAGTGGGCCCGTAGGCTATTTTTAGGTGTAAGTCTATTTTTATACATGGTGATCATATTTCAGAAGTTGCAGGATGCTATTTTTGGATGGTTGATCAAGTTGGAAAAATAGATGAAATTATATTTTTAGAATATTGGGCGAAGTCTATTTATAGATCATCGATCTAAAAATAGAAGTGTCGATTATTATTAGCTCTTAATAATAATCCGATAATAAACATCAACTTATTCTCTTGGAGCACTTTATTTCAGTACGCAGATTTGGAAAATCATTGGGCTGAAGGAATTACGCAATTCCTAGGGTTTATTGGTGGTTCATGCATGGAGGACTCGGTTAGAATTGAAGTGGAAAAGTTATGATAGAGTTGGAAGAGTAGTTCATGGAGTTGTTATTCAGTTTAACTCAGTTAATGGAGTTAAACTCAGTTGAGCTAGTTGTATCTAGTCTAACTAAATGATACACTAGTGAGAGTGGAGTGAATTAATTCACAAATAATAACTCATTAATCAACTGAACAAATACATCAGTTAACTACAGTGCATGTCAGTTCCAGTGGAGACCCAGTGGAGAGATAGGTGAAAGGGCGAGATGGACTATCCGTTGTGACTATAGTGATGCATTGATTGCATCACACACACATTGGAGTTGCCAATGGGGATTGCATAGTCAAGGCAAGGTAAATTCGAATTCATTCATGGGTCTTCTTCAATAGGGATTGCACAGTGCATGCAGGCTATTAGGTGGCAAGAAATCAGTGCATGGATTTGTAGATTTCTTCTGATTAGTGTGTGACGATTGATTTTACTGAGAGCTTGATGTACTAAGCTTTGTATGAGATTGTTACATGATCTCCATGATACATAATATATGATTTTTGGGGTTTTTAGCTTCAGGATTTCCCGTTAAACAACTATGTTATGTGTGATTGTTTTTATTGCTTCATGTGTTTGCAATTGAGTTTTTAAATTTCCGCAAAAGATTAATAGTGGAAGGATTCTGTATTTAGAAAGAAGATAAATATTGTTAGATCAGGAGAATCTGGATATATACATGAATATGTTATATAATTTCTACATACCATGCATGGTAGCCGGGTGTTGATTTAATTATACAATGGAGGTACTAACGGGAGTTAGGTTGGACATTGTTGAGCTCTGGTGGTGTAATTTCGTGTTAAGGGAGTTGGTGAAGAATTTATTAGCGTTAATTGATTATTGATACGCAGGTTTAGCTATTTTTGAATTTCAAAGGTGCTGTTGTGGCGCTTGTTGCCAGTGCATTTGGTATTTCTGTGCTTGCGGTGTCTTTGCGATAGAATTGTTGCTTGTCAGGGTTTGGTTGTTATTAGCAAGCGGGTTTTTGTTTTACTTTGGCGAATGCGAGCAATGAACTTTCTCTGTTGAACGCTGAAGCAGTGGACTTTGTGTACAGAGTGTTGAAGTAGTGAAATTTCAGGACACGGGTTTTCCAGCTTTCTCGATGATCGTTTGACAGGTGAATGTGGGGAAATTGTTTTGTGCTTTAATTTTCGTGGTGAATAATTTAGAGTTCTAGTGGTTTATTGTTTCAAAAAATTTGTAGGTTATACTTAGAATTTAGAGCATAAGAATTGTTCAGGTAAGTGGGTTGTTGGATTCTATCGAAGAGAACCTGGTGAGTTTTTGAGTTATCCTTGTGAGTAAACTACGGTTTAATGGGTGATTTTATTTGTTAAGAGAAATGTTAAACACATTGTGGGGTCGAGTTTGGATGGTTTGGATGCAATGCTATAGGAATATAGTAGTAGTAACTGAGCGTGAGTAGGTCGGAGGTCCACCCATATTTGTGTTTGTGGAAGTCATGTGAGCAAGGTGCTGACCCTGATTTCATGTGGTCTGGTTTTAAATTATCTTCCGACCACTATTTCATGCTTTCATATAATTGTTACGATGAAGTTTTCACAAAATTTAGACTAAGAGTTGCGAGGTCGTGAGTATAGGAATGTTTGCAATTTCCGAAGGCTCTTGAGCAAGGTGCCTTCTCCGCACAAATTGTGTTGTTTTAGATGGTCAGGGTGTCATATTTATGTTGACATAAACATGTGGCTTCAGAAGAAAATAACTCGGAGCTCAGTCGGGTGCGACACATAGACACAAGGATATGTTAATTATTGAGTTTATAAAATTTGAGATGTCAGAAGTTGTTGGATGTTTGTGTTTTAGTAGACTCATGGATAAGGAATAATCAGGCAGTCAGAGCTGTATTAGCATGGATAACTAAGTGGCGAAGGAAATAACACTGACATGAGTTGGGCTCGACGCATAGACATGATGTTTTAAGTTTCTAAAATTTGTGGTGTTGGAAGTTGACAGATCTTTGTATTTCCAGAAGGCCCTTGAGCAATAAATATATGAAAAAATAAATAAATGGCTTGTGTTAGATTGTTTAATTTGCAATTCAGAGCTTCATTCTGAATATATGAGTTTCTTGATAGATTTTACGTTCAGGCCATTGTCATAGGACACATTTGGTGCTATTAATTTGTTTTTTAAAACACTAAATTTATTGGAGTAAAAGTTGTAGTTTAACTATTGGGAAATTACAGTATGAAATAATTGCGAACTAGGAAAGCAAGTGCATAAAGGAATTGACGCCAAAATTCAACTTTCAGGGATGTTGGAGAAGATTTGAGACCAATGCTACTAGTATTTCGAGTTTCAAACAATGGGATTTTCTAATGTGTGTTTTTCGTAAATTTTATGCATAGAAGAACATTCTTGAGCCATAGTGATAAGAGTACGTTTAAAAAAAATCAAATTTAGAATAAGGGCATCGGTCTCTATTTCTATTTTTTATGTTTCTTTGCAGTGGTAGGAAATTCGTAGTTGAGGTCGACCTCGACTTTATGGTTGGGAAATTGGCATCTATGGAAAAGAATCATAAGGAAAAGGCTGACCTCCGACCCATAATGGCAAATGCTAAGCTTGAGCGGTGTTGAAGTTGGAACTAGCTTTTAGGTTGATTGGTTTTAACTTTTGTAAATTATGAACTATATTTGCATTTTTTTTTTTTTAGAGGCGGGATAAGGAGTTGATATATTTTAAATATTTTAATACTAATTTGTTTTTTTTTTTGCATATTTTTTTATTTGTTATGTTAAAATTTTAGATAGAAATAATAATTACTTTTCTGTAGAATTGGTTTAAATGAATGTCTTCTAAAAATAATGTTGAATTGCTTTTTTTATTGATAAAAAAATAAAGTGTTTTAAATTACACTTCTTAAATAATATGTTAAATGGAAAAACAAAATAAGATAGTGTAGACACATATGTTCCTTATGTGGGTCCGCGTACGAGCAACTTAGAGGTTGGGTTGACTACGAGGCCAGAGGTTGCAGTTGTAAGCATGGATGACTATATGGACATATTTCTTTTGTGGCCCCTACTAAAAGCAAGTTAGAGGTTGGACGAATGTGAGGTCAGGGCACGATGTTGTCATCTGAATGGTTTCTCTAGACACTTTCATAGACGAGGGATAAGGGGTTGATATATTTTAAACATTTTAATACTGATTTGTTTTAATTTGTGCGTAGTTTTTGGTTTGTTATGTTAAACTTTTAGAGAGAAATAATAATGATCTTTTATGTAGAATTGCTATGAATGTATTTGTCTTACAAAAATAAAAATAATGTTGAATTTATTTTTTTATTGATAAAAATATAACATGTTTTAAATAACATTTATTAAGTAATATGCTAAATGGAAAAACAAAATAATATATTATAGACACATATGTTTGCTATGTTGGCCTTCGTAAGTGCAATTCTGAGGTCAAGTTGGCTATGAGGTTGGAGGTTGCAGTTGTAAGCGCGAATGGCTATGTGGACATATTTCTTTTCTGCGCCAACTGAAAGCAAGCCGGAGGTCGGTTCGACTATGAGGTTGGGGGTCGACATTGTCTTGTAAATGGTTTCTGTATACACTCTCAACTATTGACATTGCGTGACCAATTCAGATCCAACTCTAATACTTCATGTGAGCTGGTGTGAGGTCAGAAAAATTCAACGCAGGTTGTGATATGTGTTTGATTTAAATATTATTTTAATCAAAGTTATTGACGTATACATTAATGTTCATATTAGTTGAGATTAAAGTACTCTGTTGGTACTTTAATTTTTTGTTCAATATAAATTAAAAGTATAAATTTTTGGGTTTTGTTCTCAATATAAATAGGCAAGGTAATAGTTTTTATAACAGTTTTTATTGTTTATTGTTTATTGATTTTTATCATTAGTAAAAAAAAAAATAGCCATATTGACATTATTGTTTTCTTCAAAGAAGAGATAACTGTTGTTCAGTCTTTAAACATTTTATCTTTTAAGAATAATTTATTCATTTTATACTTTTCATTTCATGGTGAATAATAATGATTTTTTCTGTAGAATTGCTTTAAATGAATGTGTCTTATAAAAATTATGTTGAATTTATTTCTTTATTGATAAAAAATAAAATGTTTTAAATTATATTTATTAAATAATATGTTAAATGGAAAAACCAAATAGTATATTAGAGACATATGTTTCTTATGTTGGTCGCTATACGAAGAATTTGGAGGCCGGGTTGACTATGAGGTCGAAGGTAGGTCGTGGTTGTAAGCACAAATGGCTATATGGACATATTTCTTTTGTGGCGGCTATTGAAAGCAAGTCGGAGGTTGGCCAGACTATGAGGTCGGGGGCCGACATTTTTGTTTGAATGGTTTCTCTAGACACTTTCAACTACTAACATTGCCGAACCATTTTGGCTCAAAGTTCACTATTTCACATGACCTGGTGCAAGGTTAGAAAAAATCAATGTGGGTTGCAATATCTCTCTAATTTAAATACCATTTTAATCAAAAATATTGACGTATATATTACTCTTCATATTAGTTGAGATTAAAGTACTCTATTGGTAATTTATTATTTTTTTCAATATAAACTGAAAGTATAAATTTTTGGGTTTTGTTCTAAATATAAATAGGCAAAGAAATAGTTTTTATTATAATTTATATTGTTTATTGCTCATTGATTTTATCATTAGAAAAAAAAAACCATGTTGACATTATTTTTTCTTCAAAGAAGGGATAACAGATTCAAGTCTTTTAAACATTTTATCTTATAAGAATAATTTCTTCAATTTATATTATTATTGATAATATATATATATATATATATATATATTTAAATTAATTGTATTAAATAATATGTTATATGAAAATAATAATAATAAATTATAAAAAGTCTAACTATACATATATGTTTGTTTTTTTTACCCTACTAGAAGCAAGTTAGAGGTCAAGTCGGAGGTCAGGATGACTATGAGGTCGAAAGTCGGCGTTATCTTTTAAATGGTGTTATGGCACTCTATGACCTATTCATATCTGCAATTTGATCAAACTATATGCACATATTTGTTTTGGGGTCCGTATTGAAAGTAAGTCAAAGTCAGGCATGGCTATAGGGTCAAAAGTCGGCCTTGTCGTTTGAGTGGTGGCTCTGGATACTCATGAGTATTTAAAAGTACCCGACCAAATGGGCTCCAACTACAATAGTACATGCAAGTTGGCACGAGCGATGACGAATTGAACAGAAGTTGAGATTAACGTGCTCTGTTTTTTTATGAGGAAATGAGTAGCAATTGTCAAATTATCTTGCTTCATGGTGTTTATCACTTGTGTTGAGATTTGAAAGTGTTGTTGCCATTTATTACTTTGAAATTGTATTTTATTCTATTGTCTGTGTTTTATTTCTATTTTGATTTATATTTGGCTTGTAATATACTTTTTTATTCAATATGGATTAAAAACATATTTTTTTGGATTTTTGTTTTCTAGAACTTAGGCTCACTATTCTTATTGTTGTTTTTTTTTTTATAAATGATTTAAATGAGTTCTATGATAATATATATTATTAGTTTATAGGTTATGAATGTAAAGTTAAATACCTATTAAAATTAGTTGTTATTATACATTCAATGCTTGACATTTAGCGGGAAAAAAATAGTAGATTTAAATTTAAACCTTTTTTATAGATATAAATAGGTAAGGAAATAGCTTTTTATGTTTTTTTTCTTCTCTGGATCAAATTTGTTTTAAATTTTAAAGTTATTTGAAGAGTAAGAAATCAGAATTGAATCCATAGTTTCATTTTTAAATCTATGTTTTGGATTACAATCATGATTCAAGGCCCATCATCAGGATAATCATGAATCTGAGAGAACCAAATAAAGGGTTCATAAATACAAAGAGGAAATAATAAAACGAATAATAAGAGAAGGTCCGCTAAGAAAAGGAAAGTTAAAGAAAAATAAAAATAAATTAAAATCAAGATAACAATCATAAAAGAAGCGAAGAGAGAGGAAAAATAAGAAATAAATAAAAGTAAATCATAATAAAAGAAAAAGAGATAATAATAAAAATAAAAAACAATAATAACATAATTAATAAATAAATATAATATTAAATAAATAAATAAATAATAACATAATAATATAATATAAAAATAAATAATAATAATATACAACTAATTCAATTTACAATGTATATAGAATAATTAAATTCTTTTATATTTTTTAGTTATTTTATTAATTTATATTTAAAATATAGGTTCGTAGTATATTTATCTTTTGGTTTATAGTGCATTTTATACCAAGATCTTTTTCGTTTTCTTTGCTGGCCAAGTTTTTCTTTGTTTATTTTTTTTGAAGGGCCTAATTATTTTAAATTGTGGGAATTGACTAAGTTGGTATGTTTTATTGGTTCTTCTTAGGATTAAGGATGGTTGCAAAATGAATTAAAGTTTCAATGCGTGATTTAATTATTATTATTATTATTTTTAACTGAAACAATTAGATTTTTATTTATTGAAGAAATTAGGTTGGGCCAGAGCCAAAACAACCTTTAGTACATGGCTTCTTGCATGTCCCTATTACATACTGTAGTGCTTTTCATGGGATGCAATTTTGTATTGGAGCTTCATTGTTTATGCTGAGTTCTCCTTGAGCTAGTAGGCAGCCTTGATTGGCATAATTGTTGGCTTCCTTATTCGAATCTCTAAGGATATGGAAGCATTTGAAGGCAGTGAATTCTTGAATTATATTCCGAAGCCTTTGAAGAATCTTGTTAAGGACAACGTCATTGAACTGATCTTTCATATGGATTTTTTTGATTAAGATTTCAGAATCTCCGAAAACTTGTATCTCTTTGATTCCTCTTTCTTTGGCGATTTGACAGGCTTTTAACAAACTCAGAATTTCAGCTTGATTGTTGGTTTGCTATCCTAATCCTCAGCTGTAGGTCTCTCTAGAGAGTCCATCCTCAGAGTAAACGAGACCTCCAACTCCTGCAGTCCCGAGGTTTCCTTTGGAGGCACCGTCGAAGAAGACCGTCGTTATTCCTTGCTTTCTCCATCAACTATGGAAGATTTCATCCTTGTCTCTTAGCCTCCATTCGGGATTGTGAAGAGGTCTGACTGCACTTTGATTCCTATTTTGAAAGACAAAAGTCCCGAACCATTTCTTTTCCTCCGACAGTAACGTAGATTCAGATTTGAGGGGTTAATTGCTCAGAGTTTCAAATAGGAGACCTTTATCTTTAGCAACAACTGTGGACAGAGTCTAAGATATGTTGTTAAATATCTGTTCATTCCTGGCTAGCCACAATTTCCAGCAAACAAACTTTGGGATGGTGATCCATACCCTGGCCTAGAGGGACTTATTATTGATGGTCGAAGGGTAGCGGTCTTTCCATGTTGAGAAGAGATCAACTACAATAATTTTTGAAGGAACCTCTATTTTTAGTCCTTGAAGAATGAGGGTACAGACATTGGATGCAAAGGGGCAATCTACAAATAGATGATCGATTATTTCAGAATTTGATTTACAAAGAGCACATCTGTGTGGGCCTGCAAAGTTTATTTTCATTAGATTTTCTCCTGTCAGGATTTTTTTATGCATGACTATCCAAAAGAAAAAATTAATTTTTGGAATTTCCATGGAGTCCCACACTTGTATCCAAAATCTGGTAGACTTCATACTTTCGCGCTGGGGTTGAAGAGCAGCATATCCTTTGGTGGAGGTGTAAAAACCGGAGGTTCCCCAACCCCACGATTCTTCGACAAACTCTTGAACAGGAGCTGTGTCTTTGAGTTCTATTCTGAGAATGGCTATCTGCTGTTTTAGGCACATCGGGATGTCATTAAATTTCCATGCCTTCCAGTTTCCTTGATCATCCCATTCCGATATATCAGCAAGTCTTTTTATGCCTCTCTCCTTCAGCAGATTGTGGATTTCTGTGAGCTCTGTTTTATTTTCCATTGGCGCATTCCCCATGATCCTATCTAACCAAAGCTTAACACGTTTTCCGCTCCTTGGAATTCAATATAGGTTCTGCAAGAAGAATGGAATGCCTCTTTGGCATAAACTCCACAGATGTGTGCCTCTTTTTCTATTTGCGTTCTTCAACTGCCTTAATGCTGCTCCCTGGAGATATTTGAATCTGAGCATTTGACAAGCTGGGTGATTGGGATCATTGAACATTTTCTAGAGGATCTTACAGCTGAGAGCTGTATTAGCATGTGCAAGATATCTTATTTGAAGCCCCCCATCGCAGAGCAGTCTTTTAACGATATCCCATTTTACCAAATGTAACTTACGTTGATTTTCTTTGCCTCCATGCCACAGAAAATCTCGCAGGAGTTTATTTATCTATCCTGAGATTGATTTCGGGGCTAGCAAGAAGGATGCTTGGTAGATTGGGAGCGAGGAGAGCACCGCTTTAATTAGTGTGAGCTTTCCTCCATAAGTGAGCCATTTCCCACCCCAAAACTCGATTTTTTATTTGATTTTAGTCAGCGCTCCCTCCCACAACGAGCTCTTATTAATGCCCAAGGTTAGTGGCAGAACGAGATAGTTTATTCTGTCCCACTTGGAGTATCCTTTGAAACCCAGAATGTGAACCACTCTCTGGATATCTTTCTCTTCCACATTCCAACTATAAAACACACTTTTTCTTTCATTAATCAAGGCTCCTGAAACTCTGCAGTATGTTTGAAGGGTGCACTTGTATGCAAAGGCTATTCTGCAAGAAGCCCCACCCAGCATGAGTGAATCATTAGCGAATAGAGCATGATTAATAGGTTCCAGCACTTTCATTATTTGCAATCGAGGAGCGTTCCCATTTGATTTGTCCAGCTCAAGTTTTCTTCTTAATGTATCTCCAGGAGAATATACAGAAAGGGAGAGAGGGGGCATCCTTGCCTTAAACCTCTCAGAGCTTGAAAGAAACTGGATGGCCTCCCATTTACCAGGGGTGAAATCTAGGGCCTGCTGGTGCATGCTTTTATCAAGTTTACAAACTCTTGCGAAAATCCAAAAGAAATTAGGACCTTAAATAGAAATGAAAAGTTAAATCTATCGAATGAATTGGCCATATCCAGCTTGACCAACATTCCCTTCTCTTTTCTTAAGTTGCTAGAGTGCATAGTTTCCTGAACTTGGATAACATTATCCAATATATGTCTTCATTTGACGAAACCCCCTTGTGAGGTAGAGATGAGATTGCCGAGAAGGGGCTTCATTCTGTTGGTGAGAAGTTTTGCTATTATCTTGTATGAGGCATTGCATAAGGAGATAGGCCTAAACCTTTCAAAATTTCCAGGTTTTGTTTCTTTTGGAATTAATTCTAGAAAGGTTGAGTTAGTGTTGCCTCCCATCTTAGCTTTTTGCAGAAAACCTCTAATCATTCTAACCAAATTTGTTTTTATAATATCCCAGCATATCCTATAAAAGTGTATTGAGAACCCATCTGGTTCGGGCACTTTGTTAGGTTCCATGGCCTAAATTACATTGCTGATATCTTCCTCAGTGACCTGCTTGAAGAGAGTTGTATTGTCATCCTTAGTTACCAAGGAAGGGATGTTGTTAAGGAAATCTTCATTATCTTCTTCACTACCTTTATTCCCTTTGCTATATAGGTTTTGGAAATGAGAGACAACAACAACTTTAATTTGTTCTATGCCTTTGCAGAGCATCCCATCAGAGGTTGAGATCTCAGAGATATGGTTTTGGGAAAGGCGGGCTCTGAATTGACAGTGGAAGTAAGAGGTGTTTCTATCCCCGGATTCCAACCATGGGTTGCGGGACTTTAGTCTCCAGTAGCCTTCTTCAATCCTAAAGGAGTGGAAGGAGTTTCTTTGGGAAGCTTTCTCTTTATCCAATTCAGCTGCTGTTATATCTATAGTGTCCATTTCTCTTTGAATATTTCCAAGATGCTGCACTACTTCCTTTCTTTGATTGCTGGGGGTGATATTGGGGGTTTTGCTCCATTCTTTAAGGGCCTTCTTGGTTAGTTTTAGCCTTTGTTCCCAAACGTAGCTAGGAGAGCCACTAACTGGGGAAGACCAAGCCATTTGGATTGTCTCAAGGAATCCACTTCTTCCACTCCAGAGCGTGCTGAATCTGAATGGAACTGGGCCCAACTTTTCTTCCTTGTCCATCAAGAGGAGGATGGGTTTACGATCTGAGGTGAGTTTTGGGAGGATATCTGATGAGATGAGCCTTCTTTCCATCAATAGGGTGCTTTGTACTAGGAATCTATCCAATCTTGCCGAGATGTGATCTACCCCTGTCTTTTTATTGGTCCAAGTATATAACCCTTTCTTTGGTTTGAAGTCCAACAACTCCCATTGTAGTATTATGTCTTCTACCACATGGATCATTTGGTCCTTGTGACTTCTACCACCTCTTTTTTCTTTTTCTTTCATCACTATGTTGAGATCTCCAGCTATGATTATATTGTTTGGTGAGTGGAGTTCCAGAAATTCATTTAGGGATTGCCAACAAATTTTCTTTTCTTCATAGATTACCGGTACATATAAGTTGAATAGAGTGAAAGTTAACTTACTTGCTATGTGCTTTAGCTCGGTGAAGATCCAGTGCTAATTTCTGAATGTGTTAACAATCTTGAATTGATCCTCCTTCTACAGGATGGAAATTCCTCCTGATGAGCCCCTTGCGCTTATTGTTTTCCCTGCATTCTTTTTCCATTTCTTTTTGCTGATTTCTAGAAGGGTGTCCCCTTCGATTTTTGTCTCTTGGAGCAATAGGATGTCTGCTGGTTCCATTTTCATTAGATATTTAACTACTTCAACTTTTGACAGATTCCCCAATCCTCTGTAGTTCCAAGATAAAATTCACATTACTTACTATTGGGGGTGGTGGATCCTCCTCCTTTTTGAGGCCTTGTTCTTGTACTTCTTCTGATTGTCATTTCTATTGTGGCTTGGCTTCCTTGAGTTTTTTTCCTTTCTGCCTCTTCCTCCCTTGCTACTCTGTGTGACTTTCTTCCTGCTCTTTTAGCAGGCCTTTCCAGGATCTCATCCTCTGAGGAGTTGGGTGAGTCTATTATTTTCTTCCTGGCTATATCTGCATATGAAGGAGAAGGTGTGATTTCTGTAGTTGCTGTCGGCTGCCCTTCTACCTCATTGCCTTTTCCACTAGGGGAAAACTTCTCTTGTTCACTGCTATCTTTATTTGATCCTTCTACTTCTACTTCTTTTTTGGGTTCTGTGGTTTGAATGCTTGATGTTGCTGAGGGGTTAGAGTTCCCAGGTCCTAGATCCTGGCCAACTATCGGTGCTTTGTTTTCTTTTGCAGAACCTTTTCCTCGTGGTTTTGCTGGTCTTGCTTTCTGCAATATGGTCCATTGATTAGCTTTTGCATTTTCCTGTTCCTCACTGGTATTTTTCTTGCAGTGTCTTGTAAAATGGCCATAGCCATGGCAGTGCTGGCATTTGAAAGGTAGCTGCTCATAGTCTAGTTCCTGGATGTGTGTCCTATCTGCGACAGTTAGTTTTATTGCTTCAGGAAGCCCTACTTCCAAATATACGTCCACACAGATATGAGCACAGGAGTACTTGTCTTTCCTCACTACTTGATCTATGTACTTTCCCAACGTATTACCTATGGTTTGTAGCGATTTTTGATTCCAGCAATGAAAAGGCAAATGTGGAAGGCGGACCCATACTGGGACATCAGACGACACATCTTGAGCAGGGTCAAAGTCAGGGGTCGATTTATTCAGATATAACCCTTGAGGCCCCATAAAATATGGACCATTTCTGAAGATTAGGTTTTTATCTTCATCACTTTCAAAGACGAAGACGAAGAAGCCTTTCCCGACGAAATGGCTTTTGATCCCTTCGAAGATTAGCGGAGACCAGTTCCTCTACGCCCAATCCTCTACTACTTTGGGGGAGGGCTAGAGGCCGGTGAACTGCCCGATAAGCCCTCTATCGGCAAGATTGAGAGAAGATCTACAAGTTTCTTCAATCGAAAACGCGACTAAAGGAATACAATCGAGCTTTTTCACAAATTTCTGTTGCATCTCAGTCAGAGATCTCTTAATTGCACCTGCGACTAATTTCCTGAAAGCTTCAAGGTCTGGCAGGGGGGGAGTGGCCTCAAAATCCCCGCTCGTGGCCATGGATGCAAGCATGCAGAGTCCGATCAGCTGTGGTGACGCTAGGTCTGTAGCAGCGGCAACGTGCAACAACGTTCCTCCTGATTCTATTTTTTTTTTCTTAAATTATATATATATCCTTTAATTATTTTGACTAAAATTTATAAAAGAAAAATAGAATAATATTCAACTATTCAACTAGTATTCTTGGACATCATTATGATTTTGTTTCATATGTTGAGATTCAACAAGATGATGAGCCTAGTGAAAATTAAGCACCTTCACTAAGTGGAGCCCACAGGCTATTTTTAGGTGTATGACTATTTTTAGACATGATGAGCATATTCTATAAGTTGCAGGATGTTAATTGTAGATGGTTGGTCAAATGTGAAAAATATATGAGATTCTATTTTTAGAATACTGGGTGAAGTCTATTTATAGATCTCTAATCTAAAAATAGATGCATGTCGATTATTATTAGCCCTTAATAATAATCTGACAATAAATATCAACTTATTGTCTTGGAGCACTTTATTTCAGTGAATAGATTTGGAAAATCAGTGGGCTGAAGGAATTACACAATTCCTAGGGTGGTTGGTGACTCAAGCATGGAGGACTCAATTAGAACTGAAGTGGAAAAGTTGTGACAAAGTTGGAAGAGTAGTTATGGGAGTTGTTATTCAATTTAACTCATTTAAGTGAGTTAAACTCAGTTGTGCTAGTTGTATCTAGTTATAGTTGAAGATACAATAGTGAGAGTTTAGTGAATTAATTATTTAATTAATTCATAACTAGAGACTCACTTGCAACTGAACAAATACAACAGTTAACTACTTGAATTTCAGTTCTGGTGGAGACCTAGTGGAGAGATAGGTGAAAGGGTGAGATGGACTATATGTTGCGACTATAGTGATGCATTCAATGCATCTGACACACATTGGAGATGCCAATGAGGATTGCACAGTCAAGGAAAGGCCAATTCGAATTCACTCAGGGGTGTTCTTCAGTAGGGATTGCGCAGTGGAGGCAGGTTGTCATGAGGCAAGAAATTGGTGCGTAGAGATGCAAATTTCTGCATGACAGTGTGTAATGATTGTTGATTGTACTGAGAGCTTGATGTACTAAGATTTGTAATGAGATTATTACATGATCCATTGATATACATAATATATGATAGTTGGGGTTTTTTTGCTTTAAGCTTTCCCGTTAAACAACTATGTTTATGTGCGATTGATTTTCTTCATGTGTTTTGCAATTGGCGATTTGATTTCCGCAAAGAATTAAGTGGAAGGATTATGTATTTAACATAAGATTAATTTGTTAGATCAAGGGAGTCCGGTAATACTACCAGTATTAATAAATGTCTACATGGTATCATAGCAGTGTTAATCACTGGAGATTGCAATAGTGAAGTGGTGCTGAGTTTTATGCTAGTGGACAATTCGAATTTGCTGCAGAAATTTCTTGGTGCAATAGTTGAGTATTCATTGAAATGGATTTCAATGGGTTGCGGTTGGAGTATGCCCTTGAGGGTAGCTCGAACTACATAGACTGGAAGGACAGGATGGAGGCAGTTCTTGAAGATAATGGACTGAAGGAGTTCATCGAAAGTGATGTTCCTAAGCCTACTTCTAGCGATGTTGCATTACTTGACGCATGGAAAAATAAGGTAGCGAAGACAAGAAGAATTCTGTTAGAAGGTGTGAAAGGAAATATTGTGTAAAGCCTTCACGTGTAAGCCACTCCATTTTCAATGTGGAAGGCTTTGAAAGATATTTTCCAAAGCAGCAGCGACCATATGAAGTTGGCGCTAAAAGATAAGCTCAGAAAAATCAAAATGGAGAAGGGCAACAATATTCCAAAATATCTCACGAAGTTTGTCCAATGTAGGGATGAACTAGGGAGTGTAGGAATTATAGTTGTGGATGATGACTCGGTGAGCTTGACTCTCCTTGGTATTTTGAAGAGTTGGCACAACTACAAAGACTCTGTCAATGGATGGGAGAAACTGCTAGATTGGGAGCGACTCTGGTCGGATCTTGTACAGGAGGAGATAAGGAAGAATAACAAGGATGGCTCTTCATCGAAGAATGATGATGAAGATAATTGCACTTTGGCTTCCAAATCAAGGAAAGGGAAGGGGAAGAAATCTCATCCAAAATTTGAGGCTAAAGGCAAGAAGCTGGATTTGTCCAAGGTGAAGTGTTTTCACTATCAGAACATGGGAATCTCGTCACTAACTTCCTATAGAAAAAGAAGAACAAGAAGGTTGCTGGAGCTGCAGCAGGTGAGGCCTTAGCCTCACAATTTAAACTTTATTTCTCTTTGATCGCATGCTTGGTTTCAAGCACAATGGGATCGGTGTGGTATCTTGATAGTGGTGCTTCCTTCCATATGATGGGAGACAAGGAGTTGTTTAGTGACTTGGAGGAGAAGGATATCCAAATGCATATAGAGATGGGCGACGATGGTAGATACAGTGCGACCGGAATTGGAACCATTACCTTTGAGAGGGAGTGAGGTGAACCATTTTTGTTGAAATATGCTGTGCATGTTCCAGGTTTGAAGAAGAACTTGGTCTCGGTCACTGTGTTGGAGGACAGAGGTTATGATGTAGTTTTTAGCGAGGGAAAAGATTTTTTGCAACATAAAAAAATGGGTCAAAACAAGAGGATAGGGATTTGAGTTAAGAATATCTACAAGATGGAGGTAGATGGATGCACTGCAATGATGGGCAAAGCAGAAGAAGTGGTGAGATGGGATGAGGGCGAATTATGGCACAGGATATTGGGCCATCTTCACCATGGTGCCTTGAAGATTTTGCGGCAGGTTTCTACTGGACTTCCTAAGGGTACTCTTGCACATTCGGATCAGTGCAAGGGATTTACTATGGGTAAGTTTGTAAAGACCACCTTTCATGAGAAGGAGAACCGTGCTTCGGTGATCCTGGAGAGAATTCATACAGACGCGTGTGGACCTTTCTCAGTTGCTTCAACAACAAAACACAGGTATTATGTTATATTTTTTGATGAATATTCTCATAGATGTTGGATCTTCTTCATGCAAAAGAAGAGCGAAACATTATCACATTTCCATGAGTTTAAAGCATTGGTGGAAAAGGAGTCGAAGAAGCAAGTGAAGGCTCTACGGAGCGATAATGATGGTGAATTTATCTCAAAGGAATTCAAAGAATTCTATAGCAAATAAAGAATTCGAAGAGAACTCATAGCGCCTCATAACCCACAGCAAAATGGGGTCACGGAGAGGAAGAATAGAACGATCGTGGGTGCTACACGAGCTATGTTGCATGACAAGGGCCTATCGATGCACTTGTGGGTGGAAGCATGCAACACTGCGGTTTATGTGCAAAACCATTGTCCTCATAGAGTACTTGGCATGAGTACACCTGAAGAAGCTTTTACTGGTAAGAAGCCTGATATTTCTCATTTGAAGATTTTTGGCTCATCTGTTTAGATTCATGTGACAAAGGACGCCAGGAATAAGCTAGAGCCGACTACAGAAGTTGGGATATTTGTGGGGTACACAGAAACACCCCATAATTATTGTGTATTTTCAAAATAGTCGGATGACTATGGCGTGAAAAGATATAAAATTAAATGAGGTCAAAGCCATGAAGTTGTCGCTTGAGAGGGAGTTACACTTGCATGCAGAGGAGGAGCTACTTTCTCCCAAAGATGAGCCTCTAGATGTGGATCAGCCACAGGAGGAGGATCATAGAGTGGAGGAGTCCACTCACGTAGAGCCAAACATCAGAACAGGCAGAAGGCATACCGCAGAAGCTGAGAGACTGAAGCTTGATGCAGCACAAAATGTAGGAGTCCCTACATCACAGCACAGACAAAGACAATCACTAGACCGATTTACTGGATACATGGCTCTTATGAGCAAGTGTATCGTGACAGAGCCATCTTCTTTTGAAGAAGCAATGTAGGAGCCCACATGGGTAGATGCCATGGTGGAGGAGTATGACTCCATTGTCAAAAACAATGTTTGGGATATTGTTCCAAGGTTGGTTGGTAAATCAGTGGTAGGTTCAAGATGGATATACAAGGTAAAGCAAGCTACTGATGGGTGCATCGAGAAGTATAAGGCAAGATTTTTTTCCTGGGGCTTCTTACAGATCGAGGGGATTGATTATGAAGAAACCTTTGGACCTGTCACACAGTATTATTCCATAAGGACCATCCTTGCTCTCTCAACATAGATGGGTTGGCACATTCATCTGATGGTTGTGAAGATTGCATTCCTTAATGGGATCATTGAAGAGGAAGTGTACATTGAGCAGCCTAAAGGATTTGATATCATCAGCAGTGAGTCGCATGTGTGTAGACTCAAAAGAGCACTATATGGGCTGAAGCAAGCACCACGTGCTTGGTACACTCGGATTGACAAATATTTCATTGGACTTGGCTTCACCAAGAGTGAGGCGGATGCAAACCTGTACCAAATTTTGGTGGAGGTTAAGCTTTTAATCATTTTTCTTTATGTTGATGATTTAATACTAACGGGTGATGAGTAGTTGATACACTCATGCAAGGCAGATCTTGCAAAGGAGTTTGAGATGAAGGATTTGGGCCTCCTTCATTATTTCCTTGGATTGGAAATATGGCTGTGAGAAGGTGAAATGTTTGTGTCTCAAGGCAAGTATGCTCGGGAGATACTTGGTAAGTTTCGCATGGAGGACTGCAAGCCCATGGATACTCCTCTTCTAGGAAATTGGAGGAAAGAGGATGTTACATTGGCAGAGGTAGTGGATGCCACTTTTTATCGATAGTTGGTGGGTTCGCTCATGTATTTAGTTAATACAAGACCGTACATATGCTATGAAGTGAACCAACTTAGTCAAGTGATGGTTAAGCCTACCTAGCTCTTTTGGAAGGCAGGCAAGCATGTCTTGAGTTATCTCAGGGGCGCATATGAGTATGGCTTATGGTACAGACAGACAGATGAAATGAAGTTGCATGGCTTCACGGATGCAGATTGGGCAGGCAGCCCAACAAAGAGAAAGATCACATTAGGAGGGGTTTTCAGTATCGGATCTACAATGGTTTCTTGGTACAGCAGGAAACAAAGATCCGTGGTACTCAGTTCAGTGGAAGCAGAATACATGGCAGCAAGTCAATATGCATGTGAGGCTATTTGGATGAGGAAGATCCTGGTCAGTTTGTTCGGTTCTCATTTAGATCCTATAGTGATACATTGTGATAATTAGAGTTTCATTAAAATCTCAATTAATCCTGTGTTTCACGATAGATCTAAGAATATAGATATCCGGTATCATCATATTAGAGATTGTGTGTAGCAGAAGATCATGTTGCTTCAGTACATTCCTATGGAAGATCAGGATGCAGATATTTTGACGAAGGTGCTCAGCAGGAGAAAATTTGAATACCATATAGGGAGGATCGGGGTGAAGGATAATCCCTATCTTGTTGAGAGGGAGTGTTGAGATTCAACAAGATGATGAGCTTAGTGAAAATTAAGCACCTTCGCTAAGTGGGGCCCGCAGGCTATTTTTAGGTGTATGTCTATTTTTAGACATGGTGAGCATATTCTATAAGTTGCAGGATGCTATTTGTAGATGGTTGGTAAAATGTGGAAAATACATGAGATTCTGTTTTTAGAATATTGGGCGAAGTCTATTTATAGATCTCTAATCTAAAAATAGATGCATGTCGATTATTATTAGCCCTTAATAATAATCCGACAATAAATATCAACTTATTGTCTTGGAGCACTTTATTTCAGTGAATAGATTTGGAAAATCAGTGGGTTGAAGGAATTACAAAATTCCTAGGGTGGTTGGTGACTCAAGCATGGAGGACTCAATTAGAACTGAAGTGGCAAAGTTGTGACAAAGTTGGAAGAGTAGTTATGGGAGTTGTTATTCAATTTAACTCAGTTGTGCTAGTTGTTTATAGTTATAGTTGAAGAAATAATGGTAGTTTAAGTAGTGTGCAATTAATTCATAACTAGAACTCCACCTGTAGCATCTATGACAAACCTTGAATTCAGTCTTTGTTGGAGACCTGGTGTGTGCCTTTGGAGTTAAAATGTACGTGTGTGTTGATCCTTATGGAAGACTGAAGGAAAGAAAATGATTTAATTACTTAAACTAGAACTAAATAAGATTATTAAACATGAAATTGTAGCAAATAATAGAGATAAGAGACATTAAACATTGACTATGGAGTTCGTCCCAAGTGGACTACGTCTCCGGGTCCGCTTTTAAGATGGTCGCCTATTTTATTAAGGATTGATCCAAGGAAGTATTTAAACAGAAAAAAACCAGAATCAACTTATTCACAGGCACCTCTAGTCGCTATCAAAATAAATCTCTCTCTCCTAGCTTTCTAACGCCTATCTCCGTGCTCAATTCCGCCTCTGAATGACTAAGAAACACTGAAAACACAAACTGCCTCTCTCGCTCAGAAATCCGAAGAATCCTTCAAAAAAACCTCCTATTTCCTTCGTCATGTGAAGAGGTGGTTTTATAGTATTATGCAGGTCCAATATTCGAACTTCCTAAACCAGAAATGGCAAGTGGTTTTACATTAAATGTCATTGAGATCTCAATGCAATACAAGTTAAACACCTAAGGTTTTAGGTACATGGTGGTTACATTAAAACTTGGCGCATACAACCTAAAACCCAAAATAAGAATTTATATCAAAAATAGCCATTGACATTCTGCAAATGGCAGAGTGGCTTAGACTACCTGTGGTCTAACTGCTAACTACCACTTGATGGTCAGTCTCTGGCGGCATCACAACTGTTTTACCTCATCCACATGTGACAGCTTCCATACCTCTGGCGGTTGTGGTCTAATTGTGGTTAGGTCCAACAAACTGCGCATCCACACCTGTCCGTCTGACTGTGCTCACATGTCTTGTGCTATGATGGTTAAGTTCTCCACACGGTTAGGCTGTGGTTAAGTCTGACTGCTATGTTTTATTTGCATAGTTTTATTGTATAGTTTGAAAGGGTTTAGTATATAGCTCCGAAACTTAGGTTATGGGTTTTGTAACATAGTTTTTAACATTGTAATATGTTATTTGAGCCACCACCATGTGCTTAGGACTAATTACTTAGGACTTAGGACTTAGCTTAAGTCTCCACCATAGCTTAGAATTGACACACCACTTTAGCATAGGGTTTTTGACCATAGGTAGGTCTTAAGACCATTACATGTTACCACTTACACCTTAGCTTAGGATTATCACCACATCATTACAACATAATGAAATAGCCATGAACCACACCATTACACCATGAAAATACAATTTTTCCACACCATGAAATCACCATGAAAGAGTGACTTGAACCAATCAAAGGTTATTTCATTCGGAACATTGCAGAACTTGACAAAATGAAGATTGAAATGGACTTATCATCAGAAAAACTGGAGATGACTAGACCTCACTGTCGATCTGTACTGATGTAAGATCCTCCTGGATCAATCCTCTCCACTTGAAAGCTTTTGGACCAACAAAATTTTGATTTAAGTAGACATTAGGTGAGGGTACAACTCCCTCACTTTTCCGATCTACATCCACCTCGCCTTGCTCAGATTCATGCCTGTGAGTCCCACTCGAATATATTCAACATCTCCACACCTTGAAGTGCAAAATTCCCTGTCAAAGATGGTATCTCCCTGCAACTCATTCATATACTTAGGTGCCAAATCATCAATTGTAGGAATATGTGTATCTTCCTCTGGATCAATGATCATCGGAGGTTCATACAACTTCAGATTTTCTACATTTAAAACTGAAGAAATACGCATGTAAGGTGATAAATCTAACCATAATGCATTATTTCCAATATTTTCCATAATCTTGAAAGGACCATACCTGATGGGTTTCAGTTTCTTACCTTCACCTTTCAACCTATCTTTACTGATATACAACCATACCTGATCACCGACCTGAAAATGATGATTGACTCAATGCTTGTCGTAGCACATTTTGTGTAGCTTGGCTTGACTCTTCTCTAACTGATCCTGCAATGATTCATGTATCTGTTGTATCCGTTGAATGAATTTAATTGCTTTTTTTGAATCATCGTGTCCATCCACTTTATCTTCTTCACTGAATAAGAAGTCCATCGGTGACTTTGGTAGATACCCAAAACATGCTTCAAATGGCGATCGATTAGTTGAAGAATGTAAGGCTCGATTGTAAGCATGTTGCACATAAGGTAAATATTCATCCCACAACTTAGGATGTTTGCTGCAATATCCTCAGAGAATATATATCACTGTCATGCTCACCACCTCTATCTGCCCATTGTTCCATGGATGAAAATTTGTGCTCTTCTTCAGCTTTGTGTCCATGAGTCCCCACAAAGTGGACCAAAACACTCCTACAAAGTGAGTGTCTTGATAAAAAATAATGGAAGTAGGTAACCCAAAATGAACCGATACTTGTTGAAAGAAAATCTGTGCAGTCTGTTCAACAGTCACTTGCTTTTTGCATGGAACAAGAATGCACATCTTGCTGAAACGATCAACCAAGACATACATGTAATCATGCCCTCTCCTGGACATAGGAATTCCTCCAACAAAATCCATGTAAGTGTTGTCCCATGGTCGCAAAGGAACTAGAAGTGGCATATACAAACCAATCTTTCGATTTCTTGGTTTGATTATCAAACACATCACACATCCTTTAATTTATCTTCTTCACCAAATAAGAAGTCCATCAGTGACTTTGGTAGATACCCAAAACATGTTTCAAATGGCGATCGATTAGTTGAAGAATGTAAGGCTCGATTGTAAGCATGTTGCACATAAGGTAAATATTCATCCCACAACTTAGGATGCTTGCTGCAATAACCTCAGAGAATATATATCACTATCATGTTCACCACCTCTATCTGCCCATTGTTCCATGGATGAAAATTTGTGCTCTTCTTCAGCTTTGTGTCCATGAGTCCCCACAAAGTGGACCAAAACACTCCTACAAAGCGAGTGTCTTGATAAAAAATAATGGAAGTAGGTAACCCAAAATGAACCGATACTTGTTGAAAGAAAATCTGTGCAGTCTGTTCAGCAGTCACTTGCTTTTTGCATGGAATAAGAATGCACATCTTGCTGAAACGATCAACCAAGACATACATGTAATCATGCCCTCTCCTGGACATAGGAATTCCTCCAACAAAATCCATGTAAGTGTTGTCCCATGGTCGCAAAGGAACTAGAAGTGGCATATACAAACCAATCTTTCGATTTATTGGCTTGATTATCAAACACATCACACATCCTTTAATTTATCTTCTTCACCGAATAAGAAGTCCATCGGTGACTTTGGTAGATACCCAAAACATGTTTCAAATGGCGATCGATTAGTTGAAGAATGTAAGGCTCGATTGTAAGCATGTTGCACATAAGGTAAATATTCATCCCACAACTTAGGATGCTTGCTGCAATAACCTCAGAGAATATATATCACTATCATGTTCACCACCTCTATCTGCCCATTGTTCCATGGATGAAAATTTGTGCTCTTCTTCAGCTTTGTGTCCATGAGTCCCCACAAAGTGGACCAAAACACTCCTACAAAGCGAGTGTCTTGATAAAAAATAATGGAAGTAGGTAACCCAAAATGAACCGATACTTGTTGAAAGAAAATCTATGCAGTCTGTTCAGCAGTCACTTTCTTTTTGCATGGAACAAGAATGCACTTCTCGCTGAAACGATCAACCAAGACATACATGTAATCATGCCCTCTCCTGGACATAGGAATTCCTCCAACAAAATCCATGTAAGTGTTGTCCCATGGTCGCAAAGGAACTAGAAGTGGCATATACAAACCAATATTTCGATTTCTTGGCTTGATTATCAAACACATCACACATCCTTTAATGTATTTAATGAATGTTTCAAACATGCGAGGCTAGTAACAATACCTTTGAATGTGCGCCATTGTCTTGCTTATACCAAAATGTCCTGAAATGCGAGAAGAATGTGCTTCCTGAATAACATGCGCCCTTTATGTCTGTGGTGTAAACAACTTACCCAGATGATATAACAAACTGTCATGAATATTAAAATTGATTTCTTCCACCTGAGTACCATGAGTTAGTGATTCATAGATATCTTTGAAATCAACATCAGTACTATTTTGTTCTAAATAAATTTCAAGTTTTAAAGAACTATTCTACAACACTACTGAAGCATTCAAAGATGGTCTAGGAAGCATATCAACTACTTTGTTTGTTACACCTTTCTTGTACTTAATTACTAAGTGAAATTGCTGAAGAAATCCCATCCATATGTAATGGCGAGATTGTTGCAACTTAGTCTTAGAATGAAGGTACCGAAGTGGCTGATGATCTGTGTGAATCACTATTTCTTTACCCATTAAGTAGTGTTTCCATTTCTTTATAGTTTCAACCAAAGCAAACAGTTCTTTATCATATGTCAGATAATTTATAGCTGCCTTAGAAAAAGTTTCTGAATGAAAATAAATAGGTTTGTCGTTTTGAAGTAAAATTGCACCCATTGCATAACCACTAGCATCTGTTTCAAGTTCAAATGGCTATTGAATATATGGTAAAGCTAATATTGGTGCTGTGACAATTTTCTGCTTAAGGTCGACACACATTCCCCATGTCCCGTATTTCTCAAGAACCAAATTTATGGGTGAACCACATGGATGAACTGGGTAAAATGAAGCCTTTTTCAACCATCTCTTGGATTTTTTTCTTTATTTCTTTGTTTTCTATGACTAAGATGTGATACATTTCGACATTAGGAGAGGGGCATCAGACAAAAAATGTATCTCATGTTGTATTTCCCGTTTATGAGGCAAATGTTTTGGTTCTTTAAATAGACTTTGAAAAGAATCTACCAATTTAACCAAAATATATTTAAACTGAGATTCAAAACCTGAAAAAGCATCATGTTGATTCTTATGTTGTTCTTTTACAACCATGAGTACATATCTCTTACTTGAACTTATTAGTCGCTTCATCTGATTAGCAATAACTAAATCCAAGTGTGTTTTGATTTTATGTGCCTAAACAATGTATTCAATCCCATCTTTCTTAAGATGATATTTATGTTCTTTCCTATGAAACACAAAATCACGATCATAGAGATAAGGACTTCCTAGCACTACTCCACATATATCTAATGAAATCACATCTAAATCCACTTCATCAATTTAATTAGTTGTGATGGAAAATTTTAAACGACACTGATTGTGACGTTAATCCGAGTCTTTTATTTTAGCCAACCTAATGTGTATGGTCTTGGATGATTATGTGTCTCCAAACCTAATTTCTTAACTAAATATTCAAATATTGAATTTGCATGTGATCCATTGTCAAACAATGTATCTATTTTTGTGTGCTTAGAAGTTACCCTTATGTGAAATAATTCAAATCTTTTACCTTCATCAAGATTATTTATGTTTGAAGAATATGCAGAAGTACTAGAACTTGAACTAGCGTCAGAACTTTTACCTGTCGAAACCATTGTGGTTATTTTCCTTTCATCACCTGAATCAGAGCCCAAAGTTTGTTGGAGTGTTGTATTAGCCTTATTTTCACCTCTCTGGAACTTATTTGGTCTGAGTTCTGGGTGAAGTTTCCAACATCTCACTTCATCATGTCTGATACTATGGAAGTGAGTACATGTAGGTCTTTCACTTTCCTTTTGAGCTATCTCTATTTTCTTTCCCTTCGAACTACTCTTCCTCTTGCTGTCTTTGGAATCCTTGATTTCCAAATATTTGGATACCTTCGGTGAAAAATTGAATGGTCTTCCACCTGATTCAATATGTATGGCTTGAACACACACTTTATCAAATTCATTAAGATTAAACATCAACAATGTATGATGTAAATATGAATGTAAACTGCCAATGTACTTTAATAAAGTTTCACATGTATCCAATGGAATAGCAAGCGCCAAAGATTTCTTCCTGAACTCCTGAGTAAATTCCTGAACATTTTGCCCTTTACCTTGCCTCATATGCTGCCAATCAATAACAACTTGTTGCATGTATCCCAAAGGATATAATTTTTTTATGAAAACTTTTAAAAACTTAGACCATGAATATATGACTTTACCTTTCCGCTTTAGATCTACTTGATTTTTACTTTCCCACCAGATTAAATTTGTTCCCCACATTCTAAGTGTAGCTAACTAAATTTTTTTCTTTCATAAAAAATGTTCTGAATTCTACAATACACTTCTAACTGCTTAATCCAGTTATCTAGTTTCTCAGGATTCATTTCGCCATCATAAATAGGTAGTTCAAATTTTAAATCAAGTTTCAAAAGAGATTTATGAGGTTTATTTTTTGTTTCAGAATATGAACTAGAAGAAGAAGAAGATGATGATGATGAATATGATGGAGGAGAAGGAGGTTTATCATCTTTTCCTTTCCCCTTTTCCTTCTTCGATTCCTTTGAAGAAGAAGTTGCATCTATCACCTTCTTATCTTTGTAGAGTTCTCCCAACATCCATTGCATGTTCAAGAAAATTTGTTGAATCTGTTCTTCATCCATGACCTTCACTTCAGGAGTTTCACCTGCATCGGTTCCTCCCATTGTCGATTTATGAGCGACTTTTCGCTTTCGAACTTCTGAGTCTATCTCCTTGAGCGTTCCTTCTCCACATCGCAACTTGGACTTGGTTAACATTCACTGGTAAAAATAATACAACAAAACCTACTCTGATACCAAAATATATGATCTGAAATAGATCTGATCTAATCCTAAATTAGAATTGATTATTTTCCAACAATGAATTGATTGTTAACTCGACCACTTAGTTCGGAAGACCGAAGGAAAGAAAAAGATTGAAATAATTAAACCAAAACTTAAGAAGCTTATTAAACATGAAATTTCAGCAAATAACATAGATAAGAGACAAAAACATTTGATTACGAAGTTCATCCTTGGTGGAATACATCTCCGGGTTCGCTTTCAAGATGGGTGTCCGTTTTATTAATGATTGATCCAAGGAATTATTTACACAAAAAACACCAAAATGACTGTGCTCGCAGGAACCTCTACTCATTGTCAACATAAATCTCTCTCTCCTAGCTTTCCAACGCGTATCTCTGTGCTCAATTCTACCTCTGGACGACCAAGAAACACTGAAAACAAAAACTACCTCTCTCGCTCAGAAATCCGAATAAGCCTTCAAAAAAACCTCCTATCTCCTTCATCATGTGCAAAGGTGGTTTTATAGTATTATGTAGGTTCAATATTTGAACTTCCTAAACCAGAAATGGCAAGTGGTTTTACATTAAAGAGCATTGAGCTCTCGATGCAATAGAGGTTAAACACCTAAGGTATTAGGTACATGGTGGTTACATTACAACTTGGCGCATACAACCAAAAACCCAAAATAAGACTTTATATTAAAAATAGCCACTGATAGTCTGAAAACAGCAGAGCGGCTCAGACTTCCTGCATGTGACTGGTTGCAGTCTAATCACTAACTGCCACCTAGTGGTCAGTCTCCAGTGGCTTCACAATTGTTTTACCTCATCCGCATGTGACAACTTCCATACCTTCGGCAGTTGCAATTTGAATGCGGTCAAGTCCAACAAACTATGTGTTCACACCTGTCTGACTGATTGCGCTCACATATCTTGTGCTGCGATGGTTAATTTCTCCACGTGGTTAAGTCTGACTGTTATGTTTTATTTGCATAGTTTTATTATATAGTCTGAAAGGGTTTAGTATATATCTCTGAAACTTAGGTTATGGGTTTTGTAACCTAGTTTGTAGCATTGTAATATGTTATTTGGGCCACCACCATGCGCTTAGGACTAATGACTTAGGACTTAGCTTAAGTCTCCACCATAGATTAGAATTGAAACATCACTTTAGCATATTGTTTTTGACCATAGGTAGGTCTTAGGACCATTACATAATTTCGACACGATATCATTTCATGTTACCACTTACACCTTAGCTTAGGATTATCACCACATCATTACAACATAATGAAATAACCATGAACCACACCATTGTGCCATGACAATACAATTTTTCCACACCATGAAATCACCATGAAAAATTAACTTGAACTAATCGAAGATTCTTTCATTCGAAACGTTGGAGAACCTGACGAACTGAAGATTGAACTGGAATTCTCATCAGAAAAAACTGGAGATGACTGGACCTCACTGTCGATCTGTACTAATGTAAGATCCCCCTGGATCACATATATTTTGAATTTAAGAGACGAAAAATAAATAAATAAATTTAAATAAACATGAAAATTGCAATAATCTTGTAGTAAAAAATGCATTTTGTTGTATATATATATATATATATATATTTCATTGTAGTATTAATATACATGTATATCATATATATATATTTAACTTGTATATATATAGCTAGAAACATTTTATTATTTCTATTAGTTGTTTTTGTAAATCATGACGCATTGTTTGATATTCAATGGACAAATGTTATTGAGAAAAAAAATTGTAATTGATTTGAGTAATAAAAATATAATGTCATGGATACAAATTGCTAAAATAAACTATTCTATCTAAGTGTTTTATGTAAATATATTATGCACTAGTTTACTGCCTTGATAATATTCATAATGGGCCTTTGAAATAAATGTTTTTAGAACTTGATAAAATTATTACTATATTAGCTGACAAGTATTTGGTTTTGCATGTACTCTTTATTTTATAGATGTAGGATAGTAATAATTAAGATGTTGTAGACATCTATGCATGTTTGAATTTGCTTTGAATTTTAAAGTGCTAAATAATTTAATATAATGAAGACAATATATCCAAAACTTAGTAGTTGTTTCCATAAATTTTAAATGAACTTTATTCTTGTCCATTCATTTGCAGTTAAATTACATGTTCCTTATGTGTAGGTCTTAAGCTAAACTCTTTTAAAAAATATCAAATTATGGAATAATATTAGTGTTTTCATGTAGTAGCTTACAAAGTTTGTTATTTTCAATTGTGGTATTTAAGAGCATTTAATTTTTGAACACTTAAATAAAATTATAAGGTTTTTTGAATACTTCTAGATACCTAGATTTGAATTTTTTGTTAGTTGATGTTTGATATGATTTGAAGTTCAACGTCTAATTTGTTTACATTTGAACGTTTTGAACTAACAAAATTAGTTTTTAGAGCACTTTGCCTTGGTATTATTTATTGTAATTAACACTACAAAAAGAGTAATGTTATTTAGGTTGTTAAATCAATATTTGACTTTGACTTACTGGATTCAGGTAATGTTTGCTATTTTGGGTGGAATCTGTTAAAAAATAGTGTTATGCAGTTGTGAGTGATTTTGAGTCATGGATTGTGTAGTTGTGAAATTGTCGAAGTCGTGGCAACAACTTATAAAGGAGGATGAGATTGATGATCAAAAATTGGATTATGCAAGCAGAATAGAGAAGAGGAAAAACAATGAGTGATTTATGAGTGGTTTGGATGAAATTTCCATGGAAGGTGGATTATTCACAGTTTTAAATGATGCAAATGTTTGTATTGTTGTATGCAATATCTTTGTTTAAATACAAAGAACATTGAATGGGAAACATTAATTAAAATTTTTTAGTGCTTTAAATGATAAATTTTTTGATTCAATAAGTCTCATGTCAAATTTTTTTTTGGTAGATTATAATGCTAAAATTAGCATGTATTAGATTTAGATGTAAGTCTAATATCTATTAATGTTGTATATGTGTACTTGAAATCTTTATTCCAAGATGGGTGACTATATAAGGTTAAATTATTGCATTTCTAGACAATTTTGGTGCAATATCTTTTGCTCAAATTGAAACATTTAGTAAGTGCATATGTAATTTGATGTATTTATAGAACTATGATTAATATTGAGCAATGGTTTTTATTTGCAATTTCTATGGTCATATGTGGATATAATGTTCTTTTTTATACATGACATAGTAAATAATGCCTTGAATAACTACTAGACAATATGATACAAAGGCGCATTGGCCACTCTGATTTGCAATTTAATGTACTTATAGTCCTATGATTATAGTTGGACAATGTTTTTTTTTAGTGCTTGTTTTAGCCACATGTCACTAGAAATTTGTGTGTTTCTTATAACATAACAAATAATGCTTTCAATGGCTAGCAAACAATGTGATACAAAATCACATTATCCATTTTTGGTCATTGTTATTTGCACAATCAATATATATATATATATATATATATATATATATATATATATATATATATATATATATATATATATATATATATATATATATATATATATATATATATATATATATATATATATATCATTTTTGGTCGTTGTTATTTATACAGTCAATATATATATATATATATATATATATATATATATATATATATATATATATATATATATATATATATATATATATATATATATATATAGCATTGAATGCAATATTAGTTTTTTCTTTGCTTTAAGTGTTGTGTACCTTGCATAAATTCATTTCTATAGTGTTATAAATACTAGTGTAGCTTACATAAATTGTTGGTGGTTTTCATGTAGTTTGATTCTAAGTATATCACTTTCTTAATGATCAATGGACGATCACAAATACATTTGACCTATGTAGAAGCAACACACGAATACAAAGTATATAGAACTAATGTGATTTGTTTTATTATGTCAAGAATCATAGAGAGACAATTTAGATAGAAGTATTCTAAAAACATATATGTAGCAAAGAAACTAGAGTTTTTATGACAATATAAATTTCATAGGTGTTTATGAAAAAAATAACAATATGTGGCGTGTTTTATTGATCAAAACACTTGCAATTTTTTCTTTGGTGATTCTTGCTACATGGCAACATCAATTGTTAGTTTTCATGGTTTTCATTTTTCCCATTAACTCCATGTATTGTTTTTTGTCCACCAATTATGTCTGGGTTTTATTCCCACATATGAACACACTAACTATGAGATTTTGTTCACTTGCTATTATGTGCATATGTGAAAATATTATGGTGTTCATGTGTTAATTATAGGTATGGCCAATTAATTGGAAATATATCTAGTTGGAGCAAGCTTTAAAAAACAAATATTAGATTATGCTAGGAACCCAAATACTTTACATTTTTTTTGATATCATACTATCTTTATAATGCAACAACAATTTAGTAACTTAGGCATGGTACAATTGATAGCTTTATAGCAATAAGCATTTGAATATGTTTATTTTATTTCAATAAGCTATTGAATATGATTATTGGTTTAAGTAGCTTTATTCTTGTTATTTTAAATTAAAGTTGTTATTATAGGAATCTATATTATAATTTTTTTCTTAAGAAATATTTGGATTCTATTTAATTTATAGAGTCTGAAAATAATTTTCAATAAGTATCAAAAAAATTTATGGAATTTTGCGAATTAAATACTGCATTTTGAAATTTAACATTACAAATTAAATACTGTGTTTTGAAATTTGTTAAAATTATAATAATGTTTATGTTACTATTATTTTAAATTGTATATATGCCTTTAGTTTTAAATTATGTTTCAATTGCAAAGAATGAAATCTTCAAGGTTTCTTATTTCCATTTTGTCTATTCCTTTTTCACAGTGCTAGGTACTCATTTTTGGAGTATTGTGAAACCAAAAAAAATAGGAAAAAAATGATAGTGACAATGACAATATAGACTAGATAATATATGAGGTGTGGTAATTTTCTAATATCGTATGTGGTGATTGAACATTCAATGCAGTTCAGTCTCTTAATGCTATAAATCATTGTGACATTTGGACAATTTATCACATTGTCTCAATATACTTTATGGCAATGGAAAATAGTTTCGCATTGAAAGATTGAAAATTTCAAGAAATTGATCACAAGTTATCTAGATTCAATTTACATAGATTGGAGCATTTCTTCAATTATCCCGGTTACCTTTTATTTGACTCATTTTTTGTTCTTCTTCACATTCGCTATAGTTCAAATAAAATACGACATGATATTGTAAACCACTTTCAACATTTCTTATCTCATGGACATGATGTTTCTTTGCATTCATTGCATACAAAATTGACTCTTGAATACCTTCATGATCTTCATCACGTTAATGATCACGAAGTCTACTTGAAAGAATTGTCTACACCTTCTTTTATTTGTGCTTCTTCTACAATTAGCTTATGGGGGGATTTATTTTGTATCAAATGGTTCTTCAAGTGGTTGTCAGTTCCAGTGACATGTTTGGTTATTTACAAATGGTCAAGCATATCTACGGTTCAATTCAGACATTCATGGTTATCAATATAACATTTTTCTACCTAAAAAAAATCCTTCCTGTGGAAATTTTGAACCACTCTTGTTACATAGGACAATAGATAATGTAGCTTCAATAGATAGAACAATTGGCACATGCATTTGTTCATATGAATTCTCACTTGAAAAATTTGAGATACTTTCAGTTGAGCAAATGTTATTTGAACAAGGCTTCTTGATCTATCGACAAAATTTCAATGACTGTCATGACTCTTTGTTTGAGTCTATTTGCATGCTTGCACCGTGGTTTAATATGTCTAATATGAGAAAAACAATTGCAAATAACTTTTACAATTGTTTCATTTGCAATGACAATAGAGCTATGAATTGTTTACAACAACAACTAAATGATGGAAACATTGAACAAGAGCAATGTCTTAATGATTGGAAATCTTACATTATAAAATTATCAATGCCATATGAAAATTGAAATGTAGAAGGAAAAGGTTTTGAAATACAATGGATATGTGAACTCCTTGGTGTTAACATATATATCTAAAATATAGAAACAAAATTATATTTCTTTGAGATTATATTAAAAAAAAGCTTGCTCCAAAGTCTTATTCCTTATGCATATACCAATATCTACATCACATGCACATTTCCATGCAATGCTGAAATTTCATAGCATTGAAAATATTAATGGAAATGACAAGACACCACAAATACTCCAAAGAATCTCAGAAATAGAATATTGAAAATTGTTCTCAAGTGTACATTGTAGGTATCTTGTTAGCAAAGAATCTACGTATACTGATGTTCTAATGAGTTGAAACATTTTTCAAATGAAGATAAAAATTTGATGAAGATTGAAGTGTCAAAGGATTTCACATCATCAAATGAGAACAATATTCCTTTTTCAGTGAAGATACAAAATAACAAAGAAGTTTGTATTTCTTTCTCCAATGCATATAATAAGCGGTACACTCATTTAAATCAATTGAAATCTGTAACATGAGCACAAGGCGCTATAATAAAAAAAACACAAAAGCAATATTTTAAGTCGAATAAAGCAATTGAGGCATATTTGCAATAAATACAAGAGACACCTACATATTCATGTTGCATTTGTGAAATATTTTCCTTTGGGAAGGACATGCAATATATTGACAAAGACATATTATCCACTATTTTTTATTTGATACCTGCTTTAAAATTCAACGTCATTAAACTAAATGAACAAATATGAAAATTTTATAATAATGCAATACTCAATGAGAAAGTGCCTAAATTTGCATCTCCTCTTTATATTCGACAAAACGAAAAAGTGATGTTTGTTGCACAATTGACATATTTGGAAGAAATATTAGTGGCACCAAGGATGGATTTTGCACAAATAAGAAAACTTGGTTACAAAATATCACAAATTGGATTAACAGGAAAAATTATAAAGGTTCTTCTAATCTGGATAGAATTCATAGAACTTTACTTAGAGATATTGATGACAATATGATAATGGGAATTATGGTAAAAAGAAAATTGGAATACAAGATTGCCTATTTGTTTGGAAATATTTGACCAAATAAGTGATGTATGCATTACATGATTTTTGCAACACATCTATATACAAGTGCGAACAAATAGTAATTAACTAGGAATGGAAAAAACATTTTGATCAAAGTAAGAAAGATCATCAGAATAGTAGTCCATAAATGAGGGAATTGGACTCACCAAATACAGATAATGATCTAGAGTCAGAAATTGAAACACTTGTACATGGTTATTCAGAGGCCCACCTTATTCATGATCTTGATACAAGGATAATAAAAATTTCACCTTCTAAAGGTTTTCTTCCCTTGGGAAATTTTCAAGAAAATTGTTCTCAAGAACTTAACTTCCCGACACTGTTCTTTGGATCAAGTCATCCTATTGATGTTATTAATTGCTTTTTGTATCAAAAAATTGCACTATGGGAACTATTGCACATGTATGGTGGCTTTTCGACACATATTACAAACATATTTTTTAAATAAATTCATATTATGGTAAACCAGATTTCTAACTTGGCTTGGATTTCTATTTGCAAGGGAGAGATGAAAGGACAAAAACTAGTTGCTAAAGACGTTAAAAATAAAAGGAATATTCAAAAATTATTGAAATGACCAATTGCATATCAATTATTAAGAAGAATTCGCACATTGCCTGATTATTTTGAACACTTATGAAAAGATATATTTGCAATGATAAGACAACATAGCCCACTGGATTTCTTTGTGACATTCACTAGTGTTGAACATCATTGGGAACCGTTGATAAATTTACTAAAAATACAAAGTAGTGGGTCGATAACAAATGAGAGAAAGAAACTTTATGATGAATGCAATGACACATTGATAAAACATTAACCCATCACATGTAGTTGATATTATAGGCATATAATATTGTCAATACGTTCCTTGATAAAAAAAACAATGAATTATTTTGTCAAGTGCAAGACTCTTTTTGTATTACATAATTCCAAAGTAGAGGAACAGAGCATGACGATGGATTGATTTTGATTCAAAATGTGGAAATATATTATTAATCCATTGATGTCGATGTCATATATTTCATTGATCAGTATTTGATTTGTGATTCAATAAGTTTGTCGAACCAAATGATTCAATTTCAAACTCATCACCTCACAAAAACTTGCACAAAAAATAAGAATTATATTTGTAGATTTTGTTTCCCTATTCTGCCAATTGACGAAAATTGTATTTTTCATCCTTTGTGCAATGAAAACAATGAGTATTGAACGACACAAAAGAAACTTTCAGTTCTTTTTTAGAACAAATCCTATTCAAAAAACATAACATTTGCAATTTTTTTAGTTGATCTCGGAATTGAAAAACAAGAATACATGATGTTGTTACGATTTTTTATCACTCGACCAATTGTACTTGTTGAAATGGAACCAAGAAATGGCACCAATGGGGCTTCTCATTTAATTTTCCCTTAATTTAGGAAATTCGAGTTGAAGGTAAAAGAGGAGGCATGTAGAGTTCTCCCATGATTTAAGGGGCTCAAGTTATAAATATTTGTGAGCTGTAATTAGTTAACTCAATTAATTGAGTTAAAATCAATTTAAATAGTTCTAACTGAGAGATGAGCTAGTGAGAGGTCCAGTGAATTAAATATGATTTAATTCACAAGCAGTGATCAATCAATTAAATGATAATTCGCTATAAATATTTATTTCATGTCATTTCTAAGGAGGAGGAGCAGGTGAAGGACTGGATTCACATTTAGAGTTGGAATTCACTCTCATCACACACATGGTGTCATCAATGTTGGGTTCTTTGTGGTACTTGGATAATGGAGCTCATTCCATATGACTGGAAACAAAGAATTCTTCAGTAACTTAGAAGCGAAGGATCTTCAGATGCACATCAAGATGGGTGACGAAAATAGGTATAGCACTATCGATGTAGGTACAGTTACCTTTCAGAGGGGGCCAGGTAATCCACTCACATTAAAAGATGTCAAGTATATTCCTGGTTTAAAGAAGAATTTTTTTATTTTCCTATGTTGGAAGATTGTGGCTATGATATGATCTTCAGTGAAGGAAAGGTGTTCCTTCATCATAAATCTAGAAGATAGTTGAAAAATATTGGGGTTCAAGTAAATAATCTCTATAAACTAGATGTAGAAGACTGTATAACATTGAGAACTAAATCAAAGAAGGTGGAGAGCTGAGACATCGGTGAGTTATGGCACAAGAGGTTGGGTCATCTACACCACAACACTTTGAAGACCATGCAACAGATTTATACAGGAATTCCAAAGGATGCACTTGTGCAAAGAGATACATGGAAAGGGTGTACATTGGGGAAGTATACCAAATTCACCTTTCACAATAAGGAAATCCAAGCCAAGGCAATCCTTGAGAGAGTTCACACAGATTTTATTAATTCTGTGCTTAGTCACATCAAGTACTCACGAAATTTTATGTTGTGACCTCCTTCTTGTGAGTCCCTATGACTGCTATTTTCTATTGGAACTCTTGAAGGACTACATATATCTAAAATTTTAGTACATTTGTGTAGTTATAAACTCTACAAAAACTGTTGAGCTAAAAACAAAATTTTCAATAACACATACTTCAATTACAATTATCTACTTCCTTTATTGGTGGTTGATTGATATTTGAACACTATCCATCTTGTCTCCATTTCTTGTTATTGTAGTCAATGATTCTAGTATTCAATAGTTGAACCTAATCTTGTAGTTCCACTATCTAGCTATGGAGAACCTATGTTCCATCCTCATGCCTAGCTAAGTTTTTCATCAAGGCTTGAACCTCCTCCAACACTTTCGCACTTGTCGCCATTTTCTCCTTGAGATTCAAGTTTGTCAATATCAATTCCAACTAGAGTACTTCTAGTTTATTTATCAACTAATTAACATTATGATTGCAACCACTATTTGTGTACTAGACACAATTGTTGTTCTCACTGCTCTTGCTTGGCCTATCCACATAATAATTTCCTCTTTCTTCATTACTTCCACAAATTTTCCCACCTCCCGAATCCTTTTTCCTAGCTATTAAAAACACCTACAAAAGCTGTGTTCCATGAGTCCCAGGAGGTACAATTAATTTCCCCCAAAATTTATGAGTAAATATTAGTAACGTTTGACCCAAGGAAACAAAGTACGTCTAAACCAATAATGTGACCATTCTTAATTGTAGTGTTTGTGCATAATTGAGTCGTAGAAGCCAATAAAATGGAAGCTAAATTTTCTTTGAAATCCACCAAATAATGCATATCATGGAAATTACCAGTCTCACTCGTGCCAAATTTCTTTTTAGGGTGTCTCTTTAAAAGTTGAGCCCTGACACAATTGTAAATTAGCCGTCCAAGTTTTACCAAATTACTAGGAACTAAGTACTGATCAACCTCCCACCAAATACAACTACAATCATATGCCTTGTTGATCTTTATCTCATAATAGGGGGTTGAACTAACCATTGATTGGAGTCTCACTATTGAAAACAAAATTTCATCAGCTTGGCGTCTGCATGTTATTCACAGAGTTAGTGATAGTCTTCAAAGTTTTCTCCCCAAATAGAGGAATTAATTGGAGAGCTCTCTTTGCCAATGATGTTGCTTCTCCATATTTTTATGCACCCGTCCCTTAATCCCACATGTAACTAGAGTAATGACAACATAATTCTTCATAATTTCCATTCTACATCTACATTCAATGCTCGAAGTGGTTGTCCTGTGTTGATGTTGTATTGTGGTTGTCGAAATGTACTCCATCCTTGTAATTCTTTATGGATTACCTTATTTGCATGCTTCAAATATACTTGGGGTGCCATGACAGTCGTCGACCCCCCTTCCCAATTTTTCTTATTATTCCCTTTATAAATAATAATATGTTATTGATAGGTCCTAGGATAATGAGTTATGTTTTGTACATAGGCCATAGATTTTTTATTATTCATGTTGGGATATTTGGGGTTAAGGAAGGTTCCACCACCATAGATCTTCATTGTTTTCTAATTGACTTTCCTAGAACCAACACGCTTAATTGGAATTCCAGGAAACTTTTGTATTTTGGCTTATGAGGATATGGAAAAAAAAATTGTGGAATTCATCTAATAGTCCTTTTATTTTATTCATAATATTTTCCAAATATTTGTCTCTCCATCATATTCCTTTGTATAACTTTTGAATGGTGATGAGTGAATCCCCCAAGATGTTAATATTTGTCACTTGTATGGTTGTGCCCATAATCAATCCTTGCAACATACCATTCATTTCTACTTGGTTATTAGTCATGTGTCCCATTCCCCATGCATACCATTTTACAAGTTTTCCATTAGGGCTATATAGAACCCCTGCCCCTCCTGCCACCCCTTATATTGGTTTTGATATTATTGTTCACTTAAATTATGTAATTTTATCTCAAGTTGATTTTATGTTGTTTTATTTATAAAATTTACTACATATGTTAATGATCAAGATTATTAATTATTTCTATATTTTTAAATCAAATGTGAGATGTATCACCCATTTAAATTTTAGATACCAAATAATCTTTATTTTTTCTTGAAAATATTTAATATAGAGTTCCTATAGAAATAATTTAATTTAGAGATATTATATGATATTTAGTAGGCCTAATGGTTAATATCTTGTGTTTCCTCATAACAGGCCATATGTTCAAATCCAAAGCAGAGTAGAGTATGTATACCTACATAGACTTTCACAGTCAAATTGTTACACAAAGGTGGGTTCCTTGTCCCACAAACAAGGGGGTTCCATACACCAATCTAGTGTCTGGCTTGGCCATGAACTTAAGCCAGGCCTTAAAATTGGATTATTATTTTTATTAATAATTTCATAAGATTATAATGGTACAATATAAACAATAATATGGTTTAGGAGAGTGAAAATCATAGAAAATGAGTGGCTTTCTATGTGTAAAGTTTCAGTTAAGAAGGTGTTATTATAGAAATGCATATCAATGCCAAGTGTCATGGTTGAGTGCTCTTTTTAATTTGGATTAGAATGCTCACACGCACTAAAAAATCCCTAAGTATGCATCTGTTAGTGATATTTTTGTTTTTTTTCCATGGCTTATAGCTTGGAGGGGGCCTCTTCCCCTCCTCATGATGAGACAATTACCTTCTAGGAATTGACATCCTCCCTCAGGAAGAAACTAGAAGTAAAGGAGTTGCACTCATGATTCATCAAGAAGTTTGAAATAATTCCTCCCATTTTCATTTCTTCAGGTTTTGAAGGAAATCTCTCACATTCAAAAACATAGCTCTAGTGGGAAGGTTCATAGGTATGTGGTTGTCTCCAAAAACCATGGACTAGTGGATTGACAAAGCCTAGAAACTAATGATGAAGGGGAATAATGGGATTTATGCATGCGGTAATGGATTTTTTTCATTTCTTTTTTAGTTTAAGGAGGATAGGGATGTAATTTTCAGGAATGGCTCATAATTTTTTGGGGCCAGAGGAATGCATCTTAACTCGTGGTCATTAAATTTTGATCCTACTAAAGATATTATAAACAGAGTATTGGTATAGGTTAAATGCCCTATAATTTTTCTTTTGTGTTGGAGTGATGATTATTTAAAAGAAATAAGGATTGGACTGGGAAGATATATGGATTGATTTGAACCGAAAGTCTACCGATATTCTTATGCAAAAATATGCATAGAGGTTGATTATAAGAAGGATTACCTTCTAAGATTAACTTGACATAAGGGGAATGGATTCATCGACAGATCTTGTATTATGAGAAACTTCCATTCAAGTGTAGGATTTTTCACTAGTATGGGAATTTTTCTAGGGATTGAAAAAAATCCCAATATAGAAAGGGGGAAGGTGCAACCAAAACATAGGAAGAGTAGTGATAAAAACAACGAAAGTGGTATACTAGAGGAAAAGCAACGCCAAGTAAAAATAATTTAGGGAAAAGTAGAAATGAATCCATAAATTTGGAAAACCTCTTTGAGATTTTACAAACATAAGAAGAGACTACGCAAGATGCTTCAAAGAAGGAAGGAGAAGTACCATAAAAAGAAGAGGAAACCTTAGAGGAGGAAGAGGGGAAAATTGGTGAACTAGATTCCATAGGGGTCACAAATCCAATAGAGAAGTAGCATACCCTAGTCCAAAACAAAGAGAAAAAAATACAGATCTATAAGATCATGGATAAAAGGTCAACAAAATTCCCTTGGTATAAAAGGAAATAGAGTTGGGAGCCGGAAAATTCATGAAGAGGAATGCAAGAATGAAAATAAGTTGGAAGGTGAATCAACCAGTCATGAGTCAGAAAATCCCAAGAAGATAGGAAGACCCTCTAAAAAATAGGAAAGAGAGGCCAAGGAATAGAAAAATATAAAGCTTAGTAGTCAGCTTCAAATATCACAAGCTACCATATCCATGGAAAACAAAGAACATGGGAGTGTAAATCTAGGAGGTAAGCCCAACACCCCCAAAACTAAAAGAAATTTATTTCATGGAGTGTAAGGGGATTGGGAAACACAGTAAAATCCCATGATGTAAACGATATGGTTAAACATGAAAAGCTACATATTCTCCTTATGCAAGAAACAAAACTTGAAGAAAACAAAGCTCTGAATCTCTCATGCGAGTTTTGGAGAGAATGCGCTGGTGTGGCTCAAACATCACAAGGGGAATATTTTCGTTTGGGAAATTTTTGGCTAGATTCTCATTTCAAATTATTAGATAGCTCTAAATATAGATATTGGGTCGCAATCCTGATAGAGAAGAATGATAGAAAATAAAAAAATTCCCATAATGAATTTCTACGCTCCCATAAATTACATGGAGAAAGGTGTGTTATGGGACTCATAAATTGGTCTTAAAGAAAACCAATGGCATTGAGATATCATAGTAGGAAGTGACTTACATATAATTCTCTACTCCACTAAGAAGTGTGGGGTAATATAGTCAGAGGCCATTTTCGAGAAAAAATGGAGGATTTTGTAAATGAATGGGACCTCATAGATATCATCCCAAAAAGGGTAAAATATGCATGGAAGAATCAAAGAAGTGGAGATGATCACATAGTGACATGATTGGGTTGTTTCCCTCTGCACAACAATTGGCTAATCAAGGGAATCAAGTGTGTGTCAACAATATTAGCTCAGGGGGATTTGGATCATCAACCCATTAGTTTGGAGATATATCCCTTAGAACATTTGGTACCGATCGCATTTCGATATAATCTAGGATGGATATAAGAAGATGGATTAGTAGATTTACTAAAACAGGCATGGTTAACTCCAATGAAAATCTATGTATGGGAATCTAAATTGTGATCTGTAAATCATACCCTTATAACTTGGGAAAGGAGTAATTTTAAACATTTGGAGCAAGAAAGGTTAGATATTATCAAGCAATTGGAAACTCATCATCACATGATTGAAACTGGGTCAATGGAGGAGTGGGACATCACGAAGGAAAAGGAATTAACTAAATAGATTCATAAAATCAACAAATATGAAGAGGTATACTGGAGGCTTAAATCTCGTAGCACATTGTTAAAGGAAGGAAATAAAAATACATATTTTTTTCACAAACAAGGCAAGGAAATGGAAATGTGAAATTAAGTTAAAGAAATCATTCCAGAGGGTAAACCAAAAATTTTATCTTTCTCGAAGATAAAGCAAGAAGCTTTCCTTCAATTTCAATCTTTGTACACTGAAGATGAAGAGAATGACATGGCTAAAGTAAGGAATTTTATCTCTTTCCTTCCTCCAATAGCCTTTGATTCATAAAATAAACAACTCATAAAGCCCATAGAGGAGGATGAATTCATCGAGGAAATATGGTAATTATAACTCGATAAATCCCTTGACCAAGATGGTTTTTCAATTATAATTTATAGTTGCTTTTGGCTCCTAATAAAAAAATACTTAATGAGGATGCTCAATCCATCCAGGAAAAAGGATAAGATGGGAGGAAGCACAAATTTCTCTTTCCTCACCTTGATTCCCAAAGAATCAAAACCAGTAAACTTTTCTCACTTAAAATGCATTTCTTTGTGCAACGCAACATATAACATTCTTACCAAGGTCATAGTGAATAGGCTTAGCAAAGTTTTCCCTACAATCATTTCAGAAAGCTAGGGAGGCTTCATGCAACACCATAAAATTTTGGACTATGTCATATTATTTCAAGAGTTTATTCATTCAAGCATAGAAAGGGGAGATCCAGGCATCCTCATCAAGTTAGATATGGACAATGCCTTTGATCGAGTAATACATTCCTTTTTTTTTTCTTTCATGGAAAAGGATTGGATTCAATAGCGATTTTGTTTGATGGATTAAAAGCCAAGGATGAAAGTGTGAAGCTTTCCTCACTTAATCTTTGCATAATCAAGAGGAAGAGAATGACATGGCGAAGTAGCAATTTTATCTTTCCTTCCTCCAATAGCCTTGATTCATAAAATAAACAACTTGGAAAAGCCCATAGAGGAGGATGACCCACTGGAGGAAATACAGAATGAGAATTTATAACCTTGACCAGAGAGCTACTGGAGAACTTTCTAATAGCTTGGCCTCAATAAAAATATACCATGAGGATGTCAATCCACCACAGCTTGAGAAGATGGGAGGAAGTACAAATTTCTCTGTCTCACTTGATTCAAAAGGAATCACCAAACTTTTCTCATTGTGTAAATGTATTTTTCAAGGTAATGAAGATATAAATATATCTTTAACAAAATATGAGGGAAGAAGGAGCAAAGTTTTCCCTGCAATCATTTCAGAAAGCTAGGGAGGCTTCATGCAACACCATAAAATTTTGGACTATGTCATATTATTTCAAGAGTTTATTCATTCAAGCATAGAAAGGGGAGATCCAGGCATCCTCATCAAGTTAGATATGGACAATGCCTTTGATCGAGTAATACATTCCTTTTTTTTTTCTTTCATGGAAAAGGATTGGATTCAATAGCGATTTTGTTTGATGGATTAAAGCATGTAATGGAGCCCCATGGATTGCCACGTTGATTAATGGTCGACCAACCTCATTCTTCACTACCTCAAGGGGACTCAATAAAGGATTCCATCTATCCCACTTATTATATATTTTGGTAGATTAGTGTCTAAGTAGAAACCAAGAGATAGAAAGGGTGGAAGGTATATTTATGGGTCTTATTATTGTGAGGAAAATCAAAGAGGTAAATAATTCACAATTTGCGGATGATACAATTCTCCTTGGAGGTGTGTTAAAGAAAATTTCTCTACACTTCAAGCATTTTCTAGATTCCTACTTGGATTTTTTAGGGGGGCTAGTGAAAAAAAAAGAGATTCAATTATATGGTTGGAATTGCACTGAATTAACAATTTAGGAGATCCCTAATGGACTTGAATTCTAGTTGAGATTGGATGACGATCCTTCAAGTATTTGGGAAGTCCCATTTTGCTGGGAGTCTGAAATAAAAAAGAATAGATTGAGTCCTTACAAAAATTCAAAAATAAAATTTAGTCTTGGGGGGCCCAATGCCTAAATATAGCGGGACAATCAGTCTTGGTTAAGTCAATATTGTTAGCACTCCCAATATATTTGTGCTCTGGACTTTTGGATCCCAAGGATGTGATCAACCAAATAAGTGCCTTGATACATAATTTTATTTTGAAAGGAGGGAAACATAATGAAAAAAGTTTCATTTACTCCACTGGAATATTGTCCAACTCCCAAAAGTGTATGAAGTATTGGAAATTAAATACCCTCTCTTCATGAATCTAGCTCTTGGGGCGAAAATCATATGGTGTCTTATATATGAACCTAAAGAGTGGTGAAAAATGACCTTCTTGCGGAAGTATTTTTAAAAATCTTGTCTACTGAGAGTGGATACAATTGATTTGATGGGTGTTGGATCTAAGGTTTTTTATATTTGTAAAAAGGTTTCCCTAATCATTATATATCATCTGAGTTGGTGCCTTGGCAAGATAGTGCGTATAAATATGGAAAAACAATTTTTTTCCAGAAGGATCTCTTAGTGAAAAAAATGAACTCAATGACTTGGAAGAATGAATGCATCAAGAAGGTTATGTCAGGTTAAAATAAATATCCAAGTGGGACAAACAGGGAATGTGGAAAGGATGTTTGCTCCTAGATCTACCTATTCACCTTCATCAATAATGGGAATTGTTAATACACAATTTATATGAGGTGGTTCCTATTTCCACCTCATCTCCAGATTAACGATCCTTGAAAATAAGTCCTCATTAAGGATATACAATCAAAGAAGGATATGTTCTCCTTGTTAAAAGGCTCCCTCATTTAGACCCCACTCAACTATGGAGGAAGTTATGGCACAAGGATAGGCTACCTAAAGTTAACACCTTTTGCTGGATTTTAGTGCATCATAAAATTCTCACAGCAGGAAATATTAGGAAAAGAAACATTCAAGGTCCTTCAAGATGTGCCCTATGCAGATATCTATAGGAGAATACCCGCCACTTATTCAAACAATTCCCTTTTTCTTTGGAGGTATGGCGAGTAGCATATGCCCCCCTAATCAACATAGAATCAATTCCTGGGACATGGGTTCATATATTTGAAAACTAGATAACTGTATTTCCATGGTCAAGGAAGACTTATTCACTTTCAAACTGTTGTTGGGAAGCTGTCCCAAAATTCCTATGTTGGTCAGTATGGATCGCAAGAAGTAGAGCCATATTCAAGGAAGATCAGTCACATCTTCTCTTAGTGGTGAAAAAGGTTGTAAGTTTACTATTTTAATCCATCACAGTCTAAGGATTTAAAAAATTAGATTTGGAAGATCTAAATGAAGCAGAAAGGGACTGGATAAAAGTGGGTAAGACACAATATTAGGATAAAATATTCAAACTATGACCAACGCAAAAGAGAAATTTATGTATAAGACAAGAATCATTGGAATTTATGCAATGAAATTTGAATAAGAAACAATTCTCATTATTTTTTGACTCAGCCTCAATGGGAAATATAGGGATGGCAGGAGCAAAAGGGGTTATTCTTTGCCGGAATTAAATCCAATAACCAAGACGAATACCTTGCTCTTTGGGAGGGATTGGAAATCAGATTGGCAAAGAAAATAGCTAAAATAATAGTGTTTTCAGAATTAATGATTTTAATACACCTAATGTGGAAAGAAAGAGGATCACAAAGCAGAGCTCCCCTGAAACCTGTAGAGGATCATTTTTTAAACTATGCAATTTCGGAAAATCAAATTCTTTCATGTGTATCAATAACTAAACATAATGGCAGATTCATTGGCCAACATGGGAGTTAAATTAGAGCAAGGAAGAATATAATTGGACCATGGGAGCCTTTACAACTCACTCATCCCATGATCAACAAATTCAATCATTATGAAATTTATAAAAAAATATAATGACCCTCACAACTGAATAATTGAACCAATCTATCCTAGCTGCATTCCTCTCTCATCAAACATATTTCTTAAAGCTCAAATGGTGACATAATTTTGTAAGGAACGAGAGCTCTCTTTAACTTTTTGGCCATGAAACATGGATGGAATGAACCCCTGTCTAAATGACATTAACATATGGCAACCTAAGGTAGTGAATAATTAGGAGAAAACGTGGCACAAGGCTTCAATGCAACACAGTTGGAAACTATTTTCACAAGTGAGGAGAGTTGTGGCCTCAATTATGGATTCAATCCTCCACAAACTGTTGTTAATACTTTTATCTCTTCATATCATGTGATTAAAATCCCTTGAATATTATCGAGATCCAAGCATGTATTTAGCAATTCCACATTTCAATGTTTCAGGTAGGTGTTTATGGTGGAGGAATAGTTATATAAGGTTTTTTTTCATGCTCTAGGATCGCAATGTGCTACTATTGAGCGCTCACAGTTGTGAACAAAGGTAACCTCCCCCCTTTGAAGCTCGATACATGATATATATAAGTTCCGCAGTGGTGAACTTGGGAGACCAGTTACATGAGGATGAGCAGGTTAAAACCAATAAGATGCTAGAATCAGGTTAAGGAATGCTCGCTACCCTTCAATAGAAGAATTTTGTGGAGGAGCATGAGCATAAACCATATCAAATGCTTATGAATACTAAGTCTGAATTATTGCAAAGAAAGATGCAGCAGTTTAAGGTTGAAATTCACTCTGAATTGATAGCCTTGAAGAAAATGACATCAGTTGAGATTTTCTCTACATGGGTGTGGTTGGAACCATCGATGAACCAAAGAAGAAGCCCAGATGAATTTTGGAGACCAGAAAAACTGGATAGTATGTGGACACAACTCTATGGTGAGACTGACATACTGTGAGTCTATGCTGATAGAGAATCATGCAAATTTTTGAATATTTTTGATGTTATGTCAATATAGAATGTTTTTAGGAATTTTTTTCTGAGTTTATAGTTGTCATCTATTTAAAATGGTAAGTAAATGTTGTCATAAGAATAAATTTTCCATCTTTTGTAATTTTGAAATTAGTGTCTTTCTAAAACATGCAGAAATATGTAAGGGTTGTGGCCGATGATCCAAATTTTCCTAATATAAATCGATATCTATTTCTTTGAAAAAAAAGTTTTTAAAGGTAAATTTTTGATTTTGCAAAAAAACACAATGAGTTTATCAAACTTGTTTGTAAACTTGATTAAACAATTCAATGAATGATTACAAATTTGATAAATATTTTAAATCATCTTTTATTAAGTTATAAATACTTTTAATTTATTCTTTAATATTTTTATTAAAATTTTCATTAATTTTAATCATATATAAATTATTATGGTTAACTTTAACAATATATTTATTCATCCAATTTTATATAATAATAATATGTGCCTATTAAAATGTGAAAATGATTATTATTATTAATAAATATTTTCATAAAATTATTTTGAAGAGTATGCATTTCACATCCAAATGTAAACGTATGTAAAATAATTTGAACATTATAATTCTCACCATCAATAAAATAAACTACAAATTCATTATAGTTTAATACTTTTAAAATTGTTTATTTTCATTTTGAATTTCGATTATCATCAATATTCATAAAGTTGATTATCATGCTTTGGCTTTTAATTTCGAAATGATAATTCATGTTAGGTATATGTAAATCAATAATCCACCCTTAAATATAGTGGTTGAACCTTGATCTTGAAAATTATAAAAGATAGTAGAAACTTTATGTTAGTTTAAGATGTATTAACAAATTAAATTAAACATTTCATATCATGTTTAAATTTATTGAAAATTATTTAATGTTATTTTTCAATGGTGCGTGTATATTTCCAATTTTTTTTTAGCTTATGTATATTTTTTTTGTTTTTTTTTGCTTTTTTTTGTTTGGGTTAATCAGTGGCATTAGTACTAATAGCTCACAAATCAATATTAACAATAATTTATGATTTTGTAAGGGTTAAGATGTACAAAGACACTTAGTTCCACTCTAGGGGATGTCTATCCATCAAGCCACATCAAACAAGCTAATATATATTTATCAACATATACACACCTACCTCTTTGTAAACTTTAGCAATCAAATCGTTGAGCGGAGATGGGTCCCTTGTCCCACAAACAAGAGGATCTCCAACACCAATTTGGTGTGTGACTTGGCCATGACCTTAAAATTAGATTATTATTTTAATATTTAACCATTTTTAAAAGTTTTTTTTTTTTTTTTTTTTAATATGAAGACTCGTGGATATTTTGTATTAAAAAAAGCATGTGCATAGTACTCAAATTTAGTACATGGAAGAGTTATTTAGAGAGAGTGATCTCATAGTAACTATTTTTGTCTTCACCCACTCTATATTTTATGAATACATCATATTTAAGCATTTGGTGCTATTGATCTCCTTACATCACTTATAGAAGTGCAAAAAATGATCAAACAAAAACAAAATGTACAATTTATAAAGATGGTTGTGTCTACTTATGTGTCTGATGTTCATTGGGAGCGATTTTGTCTTCATATTTGGCCTAGTGATTCCTCTCCATCTGAGTTTGAATCTCATCTAGATGTGGGTCCTAAAATTTCAATTCAATCTTCAGTCTATAGATACATAATTGAAAGGATTACCTTCCTTCCATAACAAGGGATATTTCTCGATAGAGTGGTTTGAAATGATAACCACTGATGCTACTCCTTGAGACACTAAACTTATGAGACATTGTTTATAGTTGGAGGAATGAGAAGAGAAACACACAGTCTAATATCCTAGGTTGTCTCAGCCTTATGGGTGTTAATGTTGATATTCAACAAAATTGACTTTGTAGTCACCTCTCCATCATATAGAAAGCCAAGAAATAACAACAAAATCTTTATAGGGACCATATCAACTCTGGTTCCGAAATATCTGAAGAGAAAGAGAATAATGAAACCACAAGGGAGACAAACAGAAAGAGTTGAGTCATGAGAGTGAACAACAAGATGAACATGGCCATCTGAGTGAGCAACGAGATCAACATGGAGGCCAGAAAGACGTAAGACAAACCATCAAGAAGAATAGAAAGAGCTAAATATAATGCCTAACCAAGCTAAAGTAATAAAAACCACAAAACCCAATAAGTGAATTCTTGTTATGGACGAAGATATAATATATTGATGAAACATATTTTACAAAGGTAATGAAATGATTAAATTTTTTAATAAACTTAATAAGTACTTTTTAAATTTAGATTATATTTTTAAAATTTATTAAATTAATTTTTTTTTTAAGTAAATTATATGTTTAAAATTTATTTTTAAATATTGTTGTTAAATTTATATTAATTTTGATAAAATTAAAATTCTTATATTTAAATTTAACAAAATTCTTATCCTTTCATACATATAAAATTACTAAAACAATTTTTATTAATAAAATTAATTTGTAAATTACGCAGATTTATTAATTTACCAAAAAATAATACTTTTAAAATTATTTATTTTCATCTTTAATTTTAAATCTCAAGTATTATTTAATTTACCATTAAATAATGCTGTGAAGGCTGATTGTCCTATTTTGGCATTGGATTTCAAATTGCTAAATCATGTTAAGTATCTAGAAAATAAAAATACACTCACATATCATATCATCGTGGAAGCAATTTTTTAATATGAATTTGCTTATTGTAGAAGTATATATAATTATCAATATTTTAATTGGAGATGATTAAATAAATTAATGTGCACTTTTAGGAATATTTTAAATAACTTATTTATCGTTAATTTTTTACAATTTTTTATTTATTTTATATTAAAATTATTATAGTTAAATTTGATAATTATTTTTCTTTAATTAATATAGTGACAATATTATGCATATTACCTATTAAGTATAAAGTAATAAAATTGTGTAGAATTTAAATATCTAAATGGATAGGATTTAATTTTGTTGTTGTCTAAACATATTATATTTTAGAGATTTTATTTTTTGTTATTTAAAATGAATTTTTTATTATATATGGATTTAACACCTTGAAAAACATCTAGGAACTAAAAATACCATATTTAAATTTCATAAGAAAAATTAAAAATGACAACCATTTGTAATTCAAACTTAATTGAATCCTTGACTAAAATTGATGTCTGACTTTTGACTCGTTGATTATTGAAAATAACAAGTCTTCTCACATAGAAATAGTTCATACTAACACTATCTAACCCTTCTTTGTTTTTTTTCCAAAGATCTTGCAATAATTTTTTGGTGAATTATAAGTATATGTTATTTAAATGGATAAATAGATTTGGATAGTGTGAAAAATAACGAAAGTACTTAGATTATGTAAATTTCACAATTTAAACTTTTATTTTTTTTTCTCCCAAAATAATAATTTTATGTTATTTAAAATATGTTTTTAAATATATAAAAAAAATCAAATACTCAAAAAAATTCTTAAATATTAAAATTATACAAATTTCACGACTTAAAATTGTTTCAAAAAACAATATCAAATTTTACATAAAATTGACATGAAAAACACATTTAAAAAAAGAAAAGATTAAAAATGATTTAAACTACGACGTTCTCAACTCCTTCACGATCGCCTCTGCACATTCCATTCCACAATTCAGAAACTTGACCGTATTTAAAGCTTACGACTTATTCAATTCCATAGATAGCTAAATATATCAAAAAATATTTATACCAACACATGTTAAATTTACAAAAGAATTTAATTATGTACGTATGTACAATTTACAAAAGAATTTAATTATACACGAAATAAATTTAGTTTGGCTTTAGTGTATGAAACTTAATTTTTATAAACATGTACGTCCTCTTCATTATGAAGATATTGAATTGTCAAAATAGGAAAAGACATAGTTGTCCAAGTGGAGCAAAAGGACTAGTTGACAGAACATTATTTGGAATTTAGTTGTGCACTACAAACATATAATGCTAATGTGTTGTTGTTTCCTTGCAGGGATAAACTAATTTTAGTCGGCTTTTTAAAGTCGTGTACTACAAACATATAAAGTGAATGTGTTCGTGTACTACAAACATATGATGTTAATGTGTTTTTGTTTCATTGTAAGTACAAACATGTAGCTCTCTAGATTGCTGGCTTTCTTTTTTATTTATTTATTTATTTAAAGTTACGAACTTTTTAAAGTATTGATATGTGTAATTTAGAATTTTTAATTTTTAATTTTTTTTTCTAGGTTAAACTACTTTTATTATATGATATTATATAGAACAGAAAATTATAGGTTTCTTTTTGTGGATTTGACGAATCTAATTCAGAGGGAAGTTTCAACAGTTTGCCATCAGAAGTTGGACTGCCTTAGGTGGGGAAACCAGTCCTTAAAAACTAGAGAGGAACTACTGCCCGAAGCGGGAAACCAACAGATTTGGTTATCAAAATAGAACACGAGTCAAAGAGTAGACAATTCCAAAACATGAGCATACTAGAGAGAATAAAAAAACTGGAACTAAGGTGAACCTGCATTCTTTTTGCCAGAGGTAGGAACTTCTTCCTCAATTTTACCAACGTAGAACCCATCATCAGTCTCCTTGCTTAGTGCGTGGCGCGAAGATTGGGGACATGGCGACGTTGGAGAGTTGAGCTTTGCTGAGGAGGCAGCTTGCAGACCAGAGTGTTCCGTCTTGTTTTCAGCCTCATGGTCCGCGCTGTTACCATCACTGTTGTCTGTGTTGTCGCTGGAATCCTTGGTGCTGTTGGAGGCACTTTGCACCGGGAGAGCCTTCATCTTGCGAGGGATGAAAGAAGGCTCGGTAGGAATGGTAGATTTATGCGACCTCTTCTTGCTGTGAGAGCTGGAAGGCGTCCAAGTAGGAGCAGGGAGTTGCAGAGAGAGCTGGGCAGTCAAGTTGACAGGGGGATTCCTATCTTGCTCATCCCATCCAACAGAAAAGTTCAGGTCATGGCACTGGGAGAGCGATAGCAGAGGTCGGGAAGGATGACCATGCCCCCCTGCCCTTTTGCACCTCATTCTGTGGCGCTGAGGCATAATTTTCCAAGGAGTAGAGTCGTAGGACTAGGAGGGAGCCGAGGAGAGCACAGGAGAAGAAAAGCTTCCGGAGGGAAGGCTGAGGCTAGACGAATGAGGACCTTGCACTAGAGGCGGAGGGAAATTGACAGACAAATGCACTGAGAGCAGGAGGGAGGGCTGAAGTGAGGACGAATGAACCGAGGTGATGGGCTTAATGGCCATGGCATGCGACCTTAATGGGTTGCAGAGCTGGTACATCGAGATGAAGGTGGCAGAGGTCGATTTAATGACTCCCTCACACCAAAATTTAATGCGGTTCTTATCTCCATATGCGGTCACGTGGAGTAGCCAAGTGTCCCTCCACATGGCTGCCTGGTGGCATAAGAACTCACTGGCAGGCACCCGCATCCAGGGCCTAACTTTGAGTTCATAATCAAACTCCAATTTTTGTGAGGGAGTTTTTTTGGTTGCTTTTGGCTAGGCTTTAGTTGTAGTTGGTGCAATGCACACTTTTCAGTTGCTTGTTGTGTTTTTTTAATTGCATTGAATAATGATTTTTTTCTTCCTTATGATTTCTTCTGTGCTGGAAACCTCAATTGGTTTGCCTTATTGTGATTTTTCTATGTCTAATTTTGTCAATGGAACTTCTAGATGTGTTTACTTAAATAAAGTTGTGCTTCATCAATTTTCTGCTTGGTTTCCGTCTTTTTTGGTACACAAATCCATTCCCATTTTTCATTCCCAAGGGCTCTGATGCTAATGAGAACATTGAATTTCCTAGATTCAACAACGTCGTTTTCAATTTTTTCGATTTTTGGCTATGGCTAGTAGATCTCCATGCTTGGATCACAAAATATTGGATTCCAATGATCAAATAAGAAGTTTTCATCCACCCTTGTGCTAAGTTGTTTTTTTCCATTGAATTTGATGACGTAGACGATAGTGATTTGATCCTTAATTCAAGTTCATGGTTTTTTGACAATGTAAGCTTGTGCTTGAAGTCCTGCCCTCCCTCTTTAAATCCTTTGACAAAGGATCTAACAACAACTCCCATTTGGATTTGGATTCCAAATATGCCACTACATCTTTGGGGTTTACCTTTTCTATAGGTCATTGGGTCTGATCTAGGCAAGTTTCATTTTATCTCTCATGAAACTCAAAAGCATAATATTGCAACATATGCAATAATTTGTGTGGAAATGGATTTCAGCTTAGGGTTTTTAGTTGTAGTTAATTTAACAGGTAAACCAATAAATTAAAATATCAATGATCCTCCTTGCATTATAGACTTGTTTTGAAATAAGTCATACTACAGGTTAATGCCCAAATGGGCTTCAAAAAAGCAGAAAGTAATAATAAAAATTAAAAATTAACATAGTGGTTTAGCTCTTCATAAAATCACTAGATATTCTTTGAGATAAATCTACACCAATAACTCCTCCACTGCATGTGACCCAAATTTCTAAAAAAAAAAGAACAACAAGTTTCCCAAAGCCCCAAAATAGAAGATCTAGTCCCATAAGGCTAAAGAAAGAATCTCATGGTAAGTCAAGCCCTCAACCAATGACAAGTTGAGTAGATCAAGCTGTTAAAGCTAAATCTATAAAACTAGAAGAATCCCTCAATTCAAGATACTCAAGGGATGGAAGAATCAACAAGCACTTCACCTATTTTAAAATAAATTAAAAAAAAATAGGGAAGAAGAAGAAGAAATATCTTGAATAATCCTGATCAATGGTGACTATAATTTGTTCCTAAAAAACTAGTTTAATCATGTATTTCTTTTGCCTCTTGTTATTGCGCCGAGAGGCACTCTATGGCCCAGTATAGGGGAGATATGTAGGCACAAGGTGTAATGTAATAAAGTATATCAACGTTTTTAAATATCGGCTCAATATATTGAATTTATATTAATACGTTGAATTTATAAGACACCAGCTAATTACGAAAGCGAATTTAATATTAGGTTTATTAAAGAGTTAAGGTCGCCACATAATATTATGAAAGTGTGACGCAATAAAAGTATAATGTGGTCAATTTCCATCACCATCATCTTCCAATTTCCATCCTGAACACCCATGGGAAACCCCCAAATCTAATTTTCCACATTAGTAAAGATGCCACTGCTTTTATGGTTCTTTATCTATGATGGGGGAATGGAATTAAGCCTTCCCTCTCTTGGATTTTTTCTTATAAATATGTCATCCATGCTCATCCCCCCTAAGGAAAATTAGGCTCAGACAACTCTGGGGTTGTTTTTGGTGGAAAAATCTTAGGAAGTTCCCTCCCTAGAAATATCTCACTTAGATATGGAGGATCTCACTAAGTGTATTCAAAGGCAACCCTAATCTTCAATTTTAATGGCTTTTGTCCCCACACAATTGATTTCTACCAATGGATCCATAATGTATAGACTAAGAATTGCAATTTTATTTATTTTATTTATTTATTTTTAAAATTTTTTTTTATATTCTGCTCAAGATGCTTCTTCATTATGTTATTTAGGAATTTGAATATTATCAGAAAGATTTATCTAAAGAGCCATAGTTTTTAGGAAATGTTGGATTTCTTTTAACACCTTGGTTCCCAGACACTACTACATATGTGCAAAAAAAATCGACGCTTTACTCTGATAGTATTGATAAAATCAGTTATACTATTGAATTTTATTTATAATTTTTGTATTTTTTTTAAAGACCCGAACAACGTCAAATAATTGACGAAATGCATAAAAACGCCAGATATATGACACCTTTTTATACATGTCAGGTAACCGATGTGTACGTGACGTGCATCGAATTGCCAACATTTGACCAAGTCATCCCCAATGATGTCAAAATACCGATGTTAGACGAGGTCGATTTTTTTGATCATTATAAAACTTATATATATATATATATATATATCTCTCTCTCTCTCTCTCTCTCTCTCTCTCTCTCTCTCTCTCTTGTTAAGTTTTTACTGCAAAAAAAATAAATAATTTTACTGAGAGAAATAAACATAAAGAACCCACTAACAAATCATAAACATAAACACAATGTTTAACTGGGAAAACCCCAAATCCAGGGGAAAAACCCAACCAATGAAATTTCATTAAACATTGGCCAAAACCCTTGCCAATCCGGCCAAGTGAGCCTTCACCACTCACCTCCAGGCCTTGCCTTACAATGAACTCTTCCCAGCCTTTTATAGGCTCCATTACATGCAATACCATGGGCTAAAACCGTGGGTGCACAAAACCATGTGCCCCAAAACCACTACTATTTACCCTAGTCAACATTGACTCTACCCCGAGTCATGTTTATCTAACATCTCTCTCTCTCTCTCTCTCTCTCTCTCTCTCTCTCTCTATATATATATATATATATATATATATATATATATATATATATATATATCTATTAGCATGTATGTAATTTACATTTTTTTAAAGTTTATTTGTATATTTACAATTTATAACCTTTTATTAATAAAATATTTTGAAACAATATCAACCAAAAGAATTACCTAAAATGTATCATCAAATTATGTCCTTAAAAATCTTAAAATATTCAAATTATAAAAAATTAAATTTGAAATTATAAGTTAGGGTTAATGGTTAATAGAATAAGGGATTAGGGGTTAATAGGTTAGGGTTTAAGTTAGGTTTAGGGGGTTTAGGGCTTGGGGAATTAGAGGTTAATGGGGTTTTAGGGAGTAGTGGTTAGGGGTTTATGGTTTAAAGGGTTTAGGGTTAGGGATTAAGTTGTTAGGTGATAAGTAATGGGTTATTGGTTAAGGGTTTAGGTGTGAAGGGTTAATGGCTTAGGGGTTAGGGGTTTAAGGGCTTAAATAGGGGGAATGGGGTTAAGGATTAGGGGGATAGTATCTAAGGCATTAGGGGTTAGGATAGATTAAAGGGTTATGATTGGTTAATGGTTTAGAGGTTAGGGGTGGGTTAATGACTAGGGATTAGAGGGAATGTTGCCATCGACTTAAAAGCCCGCATGGTCACCAAGTGAAATCAAGGAAGAATATAACATAATGATGAAGGAGAAATAAGAATATGTTATTTTCGTTGGTTCTGACTATATAACTCACAAAGTGTCTCTCTTTCTACATTTTAAAAAAAGAAACATTTTTCTTAAATGTTTTCAACATATTCCATAAACATTTTGATAAATTGCATAAGCTTCATAATTGATTTGTTGTTTTTGTTTCTCACTCACACCTAAGCTAATTGCTCCATCTAGACTACCAACTCCTAAGTACCCATAACACTTGGATGCCAATCACATTTTAGCCCCTAATTCTTTAACCCCTAATCCCTCAACTATGAACCCCTTATATATTAAATTGTGGTCTCATATTAGTTGGGTCGGGGAAAGTTGCCATCCACATCAAACTTGTGGTCTCTAAGTGAAATCAAGAAAGAGTATGACATAATGATGAAGCCTATATAAGAATAGATTGTTTTTCCTGTTTGTGAGTATATATCTCACAAAGTGTCTCTCTTTCTACATGTCAAGAAAACTAACAATGTTCCTATATTTTTTCAACATATTCATAAACATATTGATAAATTTCACAAGCTTCATCATTGACTTATTGTATTTGTTTCTCACTCTCACCTAAGTTGTCTTTGCAATATTTGTTTTCCTATATTATATTTTTAAATTTTTTTATCATTTTAATATTTATTATATACACTAATATTACTTGATTTTCTATAATTATAAAGAAACAACAACTTATGTCATTGGCCATGGATCAAGATGACATGGCCATTACGCAAGCCGGACTTGTTCAGGAACATTGAAGATCAAGTTAATGATCCTATGGAATAATATGATGATGCTAATAACATAGTTGAGGAAGAGGGGAAAAATATATTGATCCAAAATACATTTAATAATGTTGGAATGGATGATGATGATGACAAGTTACATGGTCTTTTTGATTGGCCTATAATTAAGAAGGCAACAAAACCTCTTTACAAAGGCTCCAAAATAATTCCTCTCTGCTATGTTGTTGCCGATGAACTTAAATTTTATGATTGGTTTGTAAGACACTCGTGTCACACAACGCCTAAGGTATGTAATATATTTTTTGACATTTAGTACATGATGATAAAGGTTTTATTTTTTCCTCAATTTTTATTGTTAGTTGATCATCTGTAAAATTTGGATGCAATATGTCTGTTTAATATTATTTACATTAAGTTGTACTGTTTTTTTAATTATTTTTTAGATTGTTAGGTGAATTTCTATTACCATCGTCAAATGTTTTAGCTCACAAATACTGAGATTTACATACTGTTATGAAGATACTGGAATGGAGTTTCAAGTTATTCACGCATGTCCTGATGATCATATTCTATATTATGGAGACGTGCATTAAAATAAGAATGCTTGAAATATCAAATTATTAGATATTGAACCAATTAAGCAAAAAATAATGTACCTCACAAAGTTCTTCTTTATATTCCCATAATTCCACGTTTATGGTTACTGTTCAATGCAAAAGCATATCACAATTTATGGATTACCATGCAAATTAAATAAGTAAATGATCCGGATTTATGTAGGAACACGACAAAATAAACATATAACCATAAATACAAAGATGGAGCGGAAATAATACTTCATTTCATTAATATCAAAGAACTGAAATTTGCTTATAGACAGAATGGAAATAAAACTAGCGAGGGCACTGGTAGCTATCTCTGAGAAGAGATGTGGCGGCTACAGGCCTTTGAACTGAGTTACAATGAGGCTCGAGGGCCTATTTATTATTTAGAAACAATGGGAAATCCTAAACAGCCAAAACCCTAACCCTAGGAGATGAAGCGCCAAAACTATGGGCCCCGTTTGGGTAAATTGGTGTTTCAACTTCCCGGGGACATAAATTTGGCATACGATCTTCGTTTGGTGCGTACCATACCTTGTTAGAAATATCTATCCGAGGATTACACATTTCGAGTGAGCAACATCGATCCATGGACCCATGTTGCTCCCCGTTTTCCCAAAAAAATGTCGCTTAGGGCCTCAAAATGGCTCCAGAAGTTTAGGACCCGAAAAACTGCTAAAAATAGTAAGTTGTGTCGAAACTGAAAAACTAAAAGAGACAATGGTGGGGCCCCAAGTGGAATAGGCGGGTGACCACCAATATCCACTTGGATCATTCCTCCCCCCTTAGGAAGCAATGGTCCCCATTGCGTTAAGTTCCTCCATGAGATGAGGAAATTTCTGCTGAACTTGGTCCCTGGTGAACCACTTTCCTTGGTGTAGGAGTTGGAGCTTTGACAACCCGATATAGTTGGATCTTCTGTTGGAAAGTGTTCTTGATTTGCATGTCCATGATACAATCTGTGGTGGAATATTCCATGCAGTCTGGGTTTAACTCTGTTGGTGTGAGTTGTTCTGCACTGTTAGAGGTGTCCAATAGAGGTGGGAAGTAAGGACGAAGGCGGTCCACATTGAATACTGGGTGCAGACCAAGGAATGGTGGAATACTGAGCTTGAAGGAATTGTTCCCTATAGCCTTGGTGATGGTGTATGGTCCGTATCGGAGCGGGTGAAGCTTGTGGTGCGGTCTAGTGAGTTGCTCCTTCTGCAAATGTAGTCATACTTTTTCGCCCACCTAGAAGTTATGTGGCACCCTGTGTTGATCATGGTGTTGCTTGTACTTAGCATTGGATCTGTCCAATATGTCATGAATCTGTTGGAGGATGTGTTGAAAGTGCTCGATGAAGCTATTTTCTTTGTCAACTTCAGACTGGACATGAGCCAAATCAGCCTGAGTAGTCGCAAATGGCATGGCTACGTCAATGGGACATAATGGCTAGAACCCAAGCCCACCTGAAAGGGGCTATGGCTGATTGAACTGTGGAGAGCCCGGTTATAACTATGTTGTACATAGGGGAGGCTCTCGTCCTATGTGCGTGGATGCTTTGAATTGTACATGCGCAGAATGTGTACAATCATTTCGTTGACGACCTCTATCTGGCCATCTGTTTGGGGATGGAAAGCTGTGGACTTGGTGAGCTTGGTGTCCAGCATTGACCAGAGGCTGCACCAAAATGTGCTGAGGAACCTGCTATCCCCATCTGATATGATAGACTGTGGGATCCCAAAGTGCACCCACACTTGTTCAAAGAAGAGTTGAGTAGTGGCTTCTGCTGTGATGTTCTTCTTGCAGGCCGCCATAATGGCCATCTTCGAGAATCTGTCGGCGACCACGAAAACACAGTCATTTCCATGCTTAGTAGAAGGCAGGCCTGACATGTAATCCATGGAGATGGATTCCCAAGGTCGACTAGGGGTAGGTAGTGGAGTATATAGGCCTTGCTTCTTGATGGTCGGTTTGGCAATGGCACATGCAGTGTAGGATTTGATGTGCTTCCTGACATCCTTTCGAAGGTTCGGTCAATAGAAATAATTCTGCAATACTGCTATTGTTTTCTCGACCCCGAAATGCCTAGCGACTCGACTGTAGTGTGCTTCCCATGTCATCTTGGCACACTCACTTGAAGGAACACAAAGGTGTCCCAGGTGACAAAATAGTGCATCTTGGAGGTGAAAATTTAGAACTTGCGTACCCCCCAAGAGTGCCTTGTAAGTGTGGCTGAATTCTGGGTCGCTCTCGTAGAGAAGCGGTCAATCAAAAGTCTCCTGCCCACAAGAGTTGAGAATGGTGGTGAGCACCACGATCGGTGGTCGGCTGAGGCAGTCCGCAACATTATTGGTGCTACCCTTCTTGTACTTGATGTTCAAATGAAATTGTTGCAGATATGTGGACCACTTCTGATGGCAATCATTCTGCAACTTCCCTTGTGTCTGTATGAACTACAGGGGCCGGTGGTCTGTGTGGATGATTGTTTCCTTCCCCAAAATGTAATTCTTCCATTGTCGACAAGCTTGCACAATGGAATACATTTCTTTGTCATAAGTGGGATACTTGCGAACTGTGTCAGACAATATCTCATTGTGATATTCCACTGGATGTCCCTGTTGAGTAAGAACTGCCCCAATAGCATAGTCAGAGGCATCTATCTCGATCTCAAATGGCTGTTGCAAGTCTGGTAATGTGAGCACTAGGGCAAAACAGAGGCGATTTTTCAATTATGTGAATGCCTTATGTTTAGGTTCCAACCAAAAGAATTTTTCTCTCGCTCCCCCCTTGGTGACTTGAATTAAGGGCCAAGTGATATGAGAGAATCCCAACATGAACCTACGGTAGAAATTAGCAAGACCCAGAAAGTTGTGAAGCTCTGTTATAGTGGTTGGAGCTGGCCAATCCCGAATGACTTGGATCTTGGTTGGATCCACATGCACCCCCCTTTCATCAATAATGTATCCCAGATATTGAACCTGGGTCATGCCAAAAGTGCACTTCTCCAAGTTGGCACACAACTTGTGTTGCCACAGTGTTTGGAGGACTTGTCGGATGTGGTGAAGGTGCTCTTCCCAAGTATGGCCGAAGATCGGAATGTCATCCAAGTACACCACTACAAATGAGTTGGTGAATGGCCGAAAGATGTCATCCATCAACCTCATGAAGGTTGTAGGAGCATTTGTCAACCCAAAAGGCATGACCAACCATTCAAAAAGGCCTTCCTTGGCTTTGAAGGTAGTCTTCCACACATTAGAGGGTTCAATTGGTACCTGGTGATACCTAGACTTCAAGTTGATCTTGCTGAAATATTTTGCACCTTTGAGTTGGTCCAGGAGGTCATCAATCCATGGGATCGAGTACCTATTCCAAACATTGAACTTGTTCAGCACCCGATAGTCAATACAGAGTCTCCACTTCCCATCCTTCTTCTGTACCAACACGATTAGGCTCCCACAGGGCGATGAATTTGGTCGGATGTGACCTTTCTGCAGCAGCTCCTAAATCTACCTCTTGATTTCATCGTTCTCCAGAACAGATCGCCGATAGATCGGTCCATTGGGTAGCAGCGGACTTGGGGTCAAATCAATCAGGTGCTTGACCTGACAGTGCAGAGGAACCCCTGTGGGTGAGGTGAAGATGTCCCCGTACTCCTCCACAACCTTATCCATTTGTTGTTGTCATGCAGAGGAGCCTTGTCTGGAGGTTGTGGCCACAGTATTCTTCTTGCCCTGGGGGCGGATCATCAGGAAAACAAATTTCCTAGTTTGGGAAATGAGCTTACTGCATTGTTTTGCAGTAACCAAAGAGATAGCGGCAGGAGGTGGTACCTCTAGTATCCTGTACAACTTATTTCCCAAAGTAACAATAATAGCGCGAGGCCGAGACTCATACATAGCATGATGGTTCCACAAGTATGGTTGTACTAATAATACATTAGAAACATCAATAGGAGCAACATCACATAATACCTCATCCATGAAGGGCTTGATGCTATAGGGAAGGCGACACTGCTGGCTGACACAGAGATCTTGTCCTTGTTGAAGCCACCCGATGGTGTATGGATGTGGGTGAGCTGTGGTTGGAAAGCCCAACCGCTTCACGACATCTGTGGAAATGAGGTTCTTTTGGCTCCCATTGTCGACAATGAACTGTACCGGGGAGCACTTTACGCACATTTGGGAGTGGAAGAGACATTCCTTCTCCTCTGGATCTTCCGGTTCCTCCTTCTGGATCTTCGTAGTGGCAACAGTGGCATTGGGCTCCGCATCAATAATATGTTTCCCTTTGTCATTTCCCTTGTCAGGTTTTGATTCAGAGTTGGAGCATGCATCTGACTCATAAGCCCTCATTTCGGCCACCAGCGACTGCTTGGCCCGACACTCACTTGTGTTGTGAGTGGAGCTCTTATGGAACTCACATCACTTTCCCGTGTCCTTATTTGGCTTTGCGGTGTTATTCTTTGCTTGTGGTTTCGACAGGTTGTCTTGAGTCACCATGCCTTAGCTCTATCCTTTGTTCTGCGGTTTGGGAGCACCTTTCCCTTGCTTTTGATTTGCAGATCCAAAGTCTCGCTTCTTCTGTTTGAATTTCTTCTCAATCTTGGCAGCATACCGGTATGCCATACCAAGCGAGGAGATGTCGAGGAACTCAATTTCCTCCTGAATGTATCTGTGAAGACAACTATGATACTTTAGTACCAGATGTTTCTCTGAATCTTTGATACCCAACTTGGTGTGCAGGGTATGGAATAGATTCGTCAGCTCATGCACATCTTGATCCCTTTGTTGTCGCAGCATGGTCCATTGTATGTACTTGTCCTCATAGCTCCCCACGGGATAGCATTGTTCCTTGGTGGCGTCTCGAAAATAATTCCAAGTGGGTACGACCGAGAAGAGAGAGGGTTTTGTCTCGTCCTTTTTCTCATAGTGGGTTTCCCACCAATCCTTGACATGGGGGGAAACTTTGAGGAGTGAAAAAATAATCTTCTCCCTGTCGGAAAAGTCATGAACCAAGAAATATCATTCTAATAGATTCAAACTTCCATTTAGGCATCTGCGTCTATTTGACCCTCAAATATGGGAATGTCAAAATTTACTTGTACCTTAAAAGGAGTCGCGCCTCCAGAGTGGCTGCTGGATGCAGATGCGCCGCCAGTGGGCAGTCGTTGAAGGATCTGAGCAAAGTTATCTATCATCGCGTTCCTTTGTTTTTCGAGGGCCTCCTCGAGCAATATTTTGATAGGATCTCCTGCTCCCTCATCTTTCTTTTCGTCCCCCATGGGTTTCCGTCGAGGTTTGCGAGGTTGATCTTGCAAAGGTTCCACCCGATCAAGCCCTAGCTCCTTATACCCCGACCTCGTTGGGGACATGCAAAGAAGGATCGAGAAAAAGCAGACCACTCTGATACCACTGATCCGGATTTATGCAGGAACACAACAGAATAAACATATAACCATAAATATAGAGATGCAGCGGAAATAACACTTCATTTCATTAATATCAAAATGAAATTTGCTTACAATGAGACACCATGGAAATAAAACTAGCTAGGGTGCTGGTAGCTATCTCTGAGAAGAGATGTGGCGACTACAGGCCTATGAACTGAGTTACAATGAGGCTCGGGGGCCTATTTATTATTTAGAAACAATGGGAAATCCTAAACAGCCAAAACCCTAACCCTAGGAGATGAAGCGCCAAAACTATGGGCCCCGTTTGGGTAAATTGGTGTTTCAACTTCTCGGGGACGTAACTTTGGCATACGATCTCTGTTTGACGTGTACCATACCTCATTAAAAAGATCTATCCGAGGACTAAAAATTTCGTGTGAGAAACATGGGTGTTCATGGACCCATGTTGATCCCCTTTTTCCCAAAAAACGTCGTTTAGGGCCTCAAAACGGCTCGGGAAGTTCAGGACCCAAAAAACTCCTAAAAATAGTAAGTTGTGCCGAAACTAAAAAACTGAAAGAGACAATGGTGGGGCCCTAGGTGGAACAGGTGGGTGACCACCAATATCCACCTGGATCAGTAAAGATGGTGTTCTTTGAATGCTTGCAGATGGATCTACATTTAAGAAGATAGGGAAAATATGGCCACATTTTAAAAATGAGCCTTGTAATCTTAGGCTTTAACTGACAGCTGATAATGTCAATACATTGGGAGAGATCAAATCTACTTACTTGGTGTGGCTTGTTTTTGTTATAAAAAATAACTTTCCTCCATGAATTTCAATAAACAGGGAGCACATAATGTTTGAAATGATTTTTCTAGGTATTTGTTTAGAATAACTTTTTTCAACACGGTAAAATCTCATTTGTCTCGTTTTTTACATAAATATGTCCTATATATCTTCTATTTTTATTTACTGATATATGTAGAAATTATGTATTGTATGTTCAATTGATTAAGTAAGTACCAAGTCAAAGATATGAATGTATATATCGATCCTCTTATCGATGATTTACTAGGGTTATGGAAGGGCATCACTATGTATGATATCTCTAGACCAATAGGTGCATAAAGGGAATTTCAATTCTACAGAATGCTTGTATGGACAATTCATGATGCCCAAGGCTAACATATTTCTATGGTATGTTATAATGTTACACTGCCCTTTAATAACGTTTAATTTTATGAAGTTCATATCATGCATTACTTTTAAATAAAATACTTCAAATATTTGGTATACAATTTAATCCATCTCTTGTAGGCCTTCAAACAAAGGGTAAATTTTCCTGTCTAGTTTGTGGTCATAAGATGAAATATTGTCATTCTAAAAGTTTAGGAAAGGAGGTGTTTGATGAGTATAGTCACTTCCTCTCTAAGAACCATAGGTATTAAAGTACTAAAAAAACATTTTCAATGGGAAAGAGGAGTGATCCGTAAACCGTTGTGGATATTCCAATGGACAATTTGTCACAACAAATCTAATAATATTATATTAAAAATATGAAATTACAGTTTATTAAACTTTAAGATCTGTGGATTTAACTATAATTAGTGCATGCATGCAAATGGAAATTATGCAGAGAAGTAGAGAACAAAAAAATAAAAACACACACACACACAAGACACAAGATATGCTCTCTGGGAAACCCTTTCGGGAGAAAACCTAGCTGGAAGGTGAGGTCACTTCACTCTCTTTCTTTTTCTGGAAATATGGCTGCAGGTATAAAGAAGTAATGTCTGTGGCCCGTGGCATGTTAGAATGCACATATCCTCTCTGTGTTCTCTACCTCCTATCTCTCTTGGCTATATTTTCTCAACTATGGAACAAAATTCTCTCGAAATAATGGAATGCCTCTTCCTCCTAGTGGCCCAATTGTAACACATCCTGATTGCCTACTAGTGGTTAATTTTGACTACATAAACTCTTAAATAGATTTAAAAAATAGAATCTTCTAGAGTCTTTTACATGAAAAACATGTGGCTAGCCCCTTTTCCATGAATAATTGGGGTTGAATTGACATCCTCCCGAACTATAGGTGTGAAAAAAGGAAGGTCAACTTTTGAGTGGCATAAATTTTGCATACGGACTCTGATTGACACAATTCTTGCATCGTTGGAAAAGTGTCTCTGTGTAGAATAGCATGAAAATGTGCTGCATTAAGTGGAAAATTTTTACCCCCAAAAAAGGTCGTTTGATGCCTAAAAACATTCCTGGAAGGTTTCAGACCATGTTTTTCCAAATTGGGTCCCGCCACTAAAATGGTCCCATGAGTTGATTCCTCCTCCTTTTCCACTCAAAATGCATCAATATGGATGAAAAAAATAATAATTATCCAATCCGGATCAAACCTCCCCATTTTGGGAGGCTTTTGGTCCCCAAAATCTTTTACTAAATGAGTTGATAAATTTTTTCCTCCACCTTCTCTCTGGTGTACCATTTAGTTTTTCCTGGAAGTTTTCCCTTCAACCTGATCTGCCAATGGTCATGATGCCCCTGTCTTGTAGTTCTGGACCTCTTCTGAAAAATTGTATCTTCTATCAAATCTTCCGGAGCCTCCGATGCCAAATACTCCACACAAGGTAGGATCTGTTCCTCCTCCTGATCTAGCCTGGAAGGCTCATAGAGTTTCAAATTATTTACATTCAAAACTAAGTAAATGCACATATACATTGGTAATATGAGTCGATATGAACTATCACCTACCTTTTCTAGTATCTCAAAGGGATCATGTCTTTGAGCCTTTATTTTCTTACCGGGCCCCTGAAACCTCATTCAACTGTAGACATACTCTGTCTCCCACCTTGAATATTTCTCTATTTTGTGTTGATCATGCCTAACCTTATACTTCTCCCGCGACTTCTGCAGTGTTTCTTGTACATTTAGATGGATATGACTGATCTTCTCTATAAGTTTTTCAACCTTCAAAGCATCTCTTGTAATATCTTCCCTCACACCTCCTTGCTGCCCATATGCAATATCCAAAGGTGAAGGTGGAAAATATCCAAAAAAAAGTCTCAAATGGGGACTTTCTTGTAGAAGTGTGGATTGTTCTATTATAATGATGTTGTCTATGTACCATATTTGCATCCTAGGTCTTCAGATGCTTATTGTTGTAGCCCCTAAGAAGTTGCACCAAATTCATGATAACTACTTCTATCTGCCCATTTGGCTATGGATGGAACGTTGCAGATCTCTTCAACTTTATATCCATCTTCTCCCATAATGTATTCTAGAATGCATTAAGAAATCTTGTATCCATATCTGAAATCATGCTCCTTGGTATCCCAAAGTGAACCCAAACCTATCCAATGAACAAGTCTGTTTCTTCTTTCCCGCTGATGGTATTTTTACATGGCATCAGAGCACACATCTTGTTGAACTTGAAAACGACCACGAATAGATAGTCATTTTCCTTCCTAGTTGTCAGTAAACCTTTGATAAAGTCCATGGAAATTATTTCCAAAGGACAAGTAGGCAAAGTTAAGGGATGATATAGACCTTGTTTCCTATTGTTAGGCTTGTTGATACAAAAAAGCATGCATTCTCTTATGAACCTAGCTACCTAATCTTACATTTTGGGCCAATACACATACCTTTGAAATTTAGCCACGATATTCCCTACACAAAAGTGCCCTGCAACCTTAGAGGTGTGATTGTCCCTAATTAGCTGCAAACACTCACCTTTAGGAACACATAACTTATCCAGCCTGTAGAGTAACCCCTCCTGGTGATGGTAGTCAATGGTCTTGTCACCATCGTGCACATGACTCTGACTCTACAACCGCTGATACACCTCCTTGATTCCTCATCTTCTAAATATTCCTCTCTATATGCATCATGGGTGAATGGATCAATGGGCATAAGAGTCCAAAAAGCTGTAATATTTTATGTCAGTGGCCTTGATAGCATGTCAGCCAACTTTTTTGTAGTTCCCTTCTTATACTTGATCGCCAAATGAAGCTACTGTAAAAATCCCATCCACTATAGTGCTTGTTCTGTTGTAGCTTACTTTGGGCCTACAAGTACTGTAACGACTGGTGATCTGTGTGAATTAATGTCTCCTTTACCACGAGATAGTGCTTCCACTTCTTCACAACTTGCACCATGGCATAAATCTCCTTATCGTAGGTAGGTTAGTTAAGAGTTGCCCCATGAAAACCTCAAAATGGTAACATACATGCCTTCCTCCCTGCATCAAGACAACTCCCATAACATACCCACTTGCATCTATCTCCACTTCAAAAGGGCACTGCAAGTTTGGTAATGCCATAACTGGTTCTTGTGTGATCTTCTTCTTTAACTTCTCGAATGCCCTCTATTGAAATTTTCCCCACTGGAAACTCTTTCCACTCTTTGTTATGGCATGGAGCGGTGATGCTACCACCGAAAAAAGGGCTATGAATTTCCTCAAGTACTGTGTTTCCCCACTTAAACTCCCGACCTTAGAAAATTAGTAGGCACCAACCATTTCATGATGGTCTCCATCTTGGAAGGATCTATCTTCAACTCTCCTCCATCGATCACACACCCCAAATACACCAAAGGCTGCTGCGCAAACTTACACTTCTTGATATTTTATAGTAGTTAGTGCTTCTTCAATGTTTCTAGCACCTGCGTCATATGTGAAATATGCTCCTCCCAAGTAGCACTATATACTGATATATCATCCAAATGGACAATAAAAAATGAATTTATAAAATGGTGAAATAAATCATTCATTAATCTCATAAATGTAGCTGGTGCATTACATAGGCCAAATGGCATAAGTAACCGCTCATAAAAACCTTGCCTAGTTTTGAAGGTGGTTTTCCATGTATCTTCTTCTTTGACTTGAACCTGGTGATATCTAGACTTCAAGTCCAACTTGGTGAAGTAATTTTCTTGCTACAACTGATTTAAAAGATCATCTATCCTGGGTAGAGGGTATCTGTTCTTGAGCATGATTTTATTCAATTGATCCGGATTTATGCAGGAACGCAATAGAATAAACAAATAACCATAAAGATAGAGATGCAGCAGAAATAACACTGCATTTCATTAATATGGCCTTTTACGTAAACTCCGTTTTACGTAAAGGAAACAAAAACCAGCTAGGCACCGGTAGCTACTCGAGAAGAGCGGTGGCGGCCACAAAGCCCTCGAACCGCGACAATGAGGCGAGGGCTCATTTATTATTGAGAAACAATGGAGAACCCTAAACATCCCAAAAACCTAACCCTAGGAGATGAAGCGCCAAAACTATGGGCCCCGTTTGGGTAAATTGGTGTTTCAACTTCCCAGGGACGTAACTTTGGCATACTATCTCCGTTTGACGCACATGATACATCATTAGAAAGCTCTATCCGAGGACTACAACTTTCGGGACGAATTTGATGATCAAATTCGTTGGTAAAACGATACCCAAAAAACGTCGTTTAGGGCCTCAAAACGGCTCCGGAAGTTCAGGACCCGAAAAACTGCTAAAAATAGTAAGTTATGCCGAAACTGAAAAACTGAAAGAGACAATGGTGGGGGGCCAAGTGGAATAGGTGGGTGGCCACCAATATCCACCTGTATCATTCCTCCCCCCTTAGGAAGCAATGGTCCCCATTGCGTTAAGTTCCTCCATGAGATGAGGAAATTTCTGCTGAACTTGGTCCTGCAACCACTTAGAAAGAGTTGGCCGCCCGACAACCCGACACAAGTGATCCCTCTCGTTGGCGAGTGTTCTCCACCTTCATGTCCACGTACACAACTGCGGTGGCTCGTTCCATGCCTAATAACTTCGTGAGTGTGAGTTGTTCTCACTGTCCGGCGGTCTGGGGAGGTGGGAAGTAAGGACGAAGGCGATCCACATTGAAGATCGGGTGCAGAAGGAACAGGAATACTAAGCCTGTGCCACTTCTCTCTGCGCCTGGTGATGGTGTGGCCGCCCAGACGGGCGGGGGGGTGCTTGCGGGAGGTCTGTGCTGAGGCGTCTTCCGCAAATGCGCCCATACTTATCGCCCACCCGGAAGTCAGGTGGGCACCCTTGCTGATCATGGCGCCGTCGGCTTCATTAGCTCTGCCCAATATATCATGAACTCCGTCATGACAAAGTGAATGCGCTCGATGAAGCTACTTGCTTTGTCAACTTCAGACTGGACGTGCACTGAATCGGCCTGAGCAGCTGCAAATGGCATGGCTACGTCAATGGGACAGAGTGGCTGGAATCCCAAGCCCACCTGAAAGGGGCTATGGCCAATTGAACTGTGGAGAGCCCGGTTATAACTATGTTGTACATAAGGGAGGCTCTCGTCCCATGTGCGTGGATGCTTTGAATTATACATGCGCAGAATGTGTACAATCATTCTGTTGACGACCTCTGTCTGGCCATATGTGTACAATCATTCTGTTGACGACCTCTATCTGGCCATCTGTTTGGGGATGGAAAGCTGTGGACATGGTGAGCTTTGTGTCCATCATTGACCAAAGGCTGGACCAAAATGTGCTGAGGAACCTGCTATCTCGATCTGATATGATAGACTGTGGGATCCCAAAGTGCACCCATACTCGTTCAAAGAAGAGTTTAGCAGTAGCTTCTGTTGTGATATTCTTCTTACAGGCCGCCATAATGGCCATCTTCGAGAATCTGTCAACGACCACGAAAACACGGTCATTGCCATTCTTAGTAGAGGGTAGGCCCGACATGTAATCCATGGAGATGGATTCCCACGGTCGACTAGGGGTAGGTAGTGGAGTATATAGGCCTTGCTTCTTGATGGTCGGTTTGGCAATGGCACAAGCAGTGCAAGATCTGATGTGCTTCTCGACATCCTTTTGAAGGTTCGGCCAATAGAAATACTTCTGTAGTATTGCTACTGTTTTCTCGACCCCGAAATGCCCAGCGACTCGACTGTAGTGTGCTTCCCATATCATCTTGGCAAGCTCGCTTGAAGGAACACAAAGGTGTCCCAGGTGACATAAAAGTGCATCTTGGAGGTGAAAATTTGGAACTTGCGTGCCCCCCAAGAGTGCCTTGTAAGTGTGGCCGAATTCTGGGTCACTCTCATGGAGAAGCGGCCAATCAGAAGTCTCGTGCCCACAAGAGTTGAGCACGGTGGTGAGCGCCACGATCGGTGGTCGGCTGAGGCAGTCTGCAACATTATTGGTGCTACCCTTCTTGTACTTGATGTTAAAATGAAACTGTTGCAGATATGTGGACCACTTCTGATGGCGATCATTCTGCAACTTCCCTTGTGTCTGTATGAACTGCAGGGGCCGGTGGTTTGTGTGGATGATTGTTTCCTTCCCCAAAATGTAATGCTTCCATTGTCGACAGGCTTGCACAATGGAATACATTTCTTTGTCATAGGTGGGATATTTGCGAACTGTCTCAGACAATGTCTCACTGTGATATGCCACTGGATGTCCCTGTTGAGTAAGAACTGCCCTAATAGCATAGTCAGAGGCATCTGTCTCGATCTCAAACGGCTGCTGCAAGTCTGGTAAGGTGAGCACTGGGGCAGAACAGAGGCGATTTTCAATTCTTTGAACGCCTTCTGTTGAGGTTCCGACCAAAATAATTTTTCTCTCGCTCCTCCTTTGGTGACTTGACTCAAGGGCCAAGTGATATGAGAGAATCCCAACACGAATCTACGGTAAAAATTAGCAAGACCCAGAAAGCTGCGAAGCTCTGTTATAGTGGTTGGGGCTGGCCAATCCCGAATGACTTGGATCTTGGCTGGATCCACATGCACCCCCCTTTCATCAATAATGTATCCCAGATATTGAACCTGGGTCATGCCAAACGTGCACTTCTCCAAATTGGCACACAACTTGTGTTGCCGCGGTGTTTGGAGGACTTGTCGGATGTGATGAAGGTGCTCTTCCCAAGTCTTGCTAAAGATCAGAATGTCATCCAAGTACACCACTACGAATGAGTTGGTGAATGGCCGCAAGATGTCGTCCATCATCCTCATGAAGGTTGCGGGAGCATTCGTCAACCCGAAAGGCATGACCAGCCATTCAAAAAGGCCTTCCTTAGCTTTTAAGGCAGTCTTCCACACATCAGAGGGTTCAATTGGTACCTGGTGATACCCAGACTTCAGGTCGATCTTACTGAAATATTTTGCACCTTGGAGTTGGTCCAGAAGGTCATCAATCCGTGGGATTGGGTACCTATTCCGGACAGTAATCTTGTTCAGCGCCCGATAGTCAATACAGAGTCTCCACGTCCCATCCTTTTTCTCTACCAACACGATCGGGCTCCCACATGGTGATGAACTTGGTCTGATGTGACCTTTCTGCAACAGCTCCTGAATCTGCCTCTTGATTTCATCATTTTCCAGAACAGAGCGTCGATAGATCGGTCCATTGGGTAGCGGCGCACCCGGGGTCAGATCAATCGGGTGCTTGACCTGGCAGTGCAGAGGAACCCCTGTGGGTGAGGTGAAGATGTCCCCGTACTCCTCCACGACCTTATCCATTTGTTGTTGTCGTGCGGAGGGGCCCTGTCTGGAGGTCGTGGCCACAGTCTTCTTCTTGCCCTGGGGGCGGATCATCAGAAAAACGAATTTCCTGGTTTGGGAAATGAGCTTACTACATTGTTTTGCGGTAACCAAAGAGATAGTCGTAGGAGGTGGTACCTCTGGTATCCTGTACAACTTATTTCCCAAAGTAATAATAACAGCACGAGGTCGAGACTCATACACAGCATGACGCTTCCACAAGTATGGTTGTCCTAATAATACATCAGAAACATCAATAGGAGCAACGTCACATAAAACCTCATCCGTGAAGGGCTTGATGCTATAGGGAAGGCGACACTGCTGGCTGACGCGGAGATCTCGTCCTTGGTGAAGCCACCCGATGGTGTATGGATGTGGGTGAGCTGTGGTCGGCAAGCCCAACCGCTTCACGGCGTCTGCTGAAATGAGGTTCTTTTGGCCCCCATTGTCGACAATGAACTGTACCGGGGAGCCCTTTACCCACATCTGGGAGTGGAAGAGACGTTCCTCCTCCTCTGGATCTTCCGGTTCCTCCTTTTGGATCTTTGCAGTGGCAACAGTGGCGTTGGGCTCCGCATCGATAATCTGTTTCCCTTTTTCATTCGCCTTTTCAGGTTCTGATTCGGAGTCAGAGCATGCATCTGACTCAGAAGCCCTCATCTCGGCCACTAGCGACTGCTTGGCCCGACACTCACTTGTGTTGTGAGTGGAGCTCTTATGGAACTCACACCACTTTCCTGTGTCCTTCTTTGGCTTTACGGTGTTGTTCTTTTCTTGTGGCTTTGGTGGGTTGTCTTTAGCCGCCATGCCTTGGCTCTGTCCTTTGTTCTGCGGTTTGGAAGCACCTTTTCCTTGCTTTTGATTCACAGATCCAAAGTCTCGCTTCTTCTGTTTGAATTTCTGCTCAATCTTCGCAGCATACCGGTATGTCGTACCAAGCGAGGAGATGTCGAGGAACTCCATTTCCTCCTGAATGTATCTGTGCAGACAGCTGCGATACTTTAGCACCAAATGTTTCTCTGAATATTTGATACCCAACTTTGTGCGCAGGGTATGGAACAGATTCGTCAGCTCATGCACATCTTGATCCCTTTGTTGTCGCAGCGTGGTCCATTGTATGTACTTGTCCTCATAGCTCCCCACGGGATAGTACTGTTCCTTGACGGCGTCTCGGAAAGAATTCCAAGTTGGTACGACCGAGAATAGAGAGGGTTCTGTCTGGTCCTTGTTCTCACAGTAGGTTTCCCACTAGTCCTTAACATGGGGGTAGCTTTGAGGAGTGCAAAAATAATCTTCTCCCGGTCTGAAAAGTCATGAACAGAGAAATATCCTTCTAATAGATTCAACCATCTATCTACGACATCTGCGTCTATTTGACCCTCAAATATGGGAATTTCAAAATTTACTTGTACCTTAAAGGGAGTCGCAACTCCAGAGTGGCTACTGGATGCAGATGCGCCGCCGGTGGGCAGCCGTTGAAGGATCCGAGCAAAGCTATCCATCATCGCGTTCCTTTGTTTTTCGAGGGCCTCCTCGAGCAATATTTTGATAGGATCTCCTGCTCCCTCATCTTTCTTTTCGTCCCCCATGGGCGTCCGTCGAGGTTTACGAGGCTGATCTTGCAAAGGTTCCACCAGATCAAGCCCTAGCTCCTTATACCCCGACCTCGTTGGGGACATGCAAAGAAGGATCGAGAAAAATCAGACCGCTTTGATACCACTGATCCGGATTTATGCAGGAACGCAACAGAATAAACACATAACCATAAAGATAGAGATGCAGCGGAAATAACACTGCATTTCATTAATATCAAAGAACTGAAATTTTCTTACAGACAGAAAGGAAATAAAACTAGCTAGGGCACTGGTAGCGTACGGGGGTGATTATGGAGGACGGGAGAACAATGGCGCGACGGTGGTGGAACAATGTTTTATGCGTAAAAACAGTGAAAAATGCAATGATACAGTGTATAATAGGGTTTGGTGGAGAAATGCATCGTGGGTTGTTTGATCATGGTCTATAGGCGTAGATCAATGACGGAGATCAAACAGTGGAATGATATATGAAATGGGTGAAATACATATGAAACATTTACATTTTAATGCAAAATGCGAAACTTTAGACCTTGGTGGAAATGCAAAGGACATACATGAAATGCAACGGAAATGCGTATGAGGTGGGACCCATATGGAATCACAATCGGAAACCGGAGCAGGAGTCGGACATGCGATGCGATGAATCACATCGCAAATATTTGCGATTGGATGGATTGGAGGTCGGAGTGATAGGAGGTGGATATGCGATTGCGATGGGGAAGGAACTTGTGATGCGATGGTCGGAGGGGAAATGTGACACGATCGATCACAACACAAATGTTTGTGATGATTGATCGGGAGGCTTAACATAAATGTTGCGATGGGGGAGGAACATGCGATGGTGATTTTAGCCCCTTAAGGGTCAGCGCTTGGTTTCAGGCTAAGGGTATATGTGGGGAAGTGGTTGGGGCTTGCGGTAAAGGGGCTAGGCCTTATATATGTTCGAATATGGGTTTTGTGGCCTTTTTTAATGTAATTTGAGGGCAGGAAAATGCAACGATAGGTAGAAAACGGATTTTTAGGGCAGAAAGAGGGGGCTTGAAAAGGTTTAAGCAAGATTACTGGCCAGGATTTTGGCAGGGGGATGACATGGTCAACACAACTTATAATTGACTGCATGTGTTTCACTTGTAATGTACATATATATGTATTTTTGTTGAAACCCGTGTTTTGATTACATCAATTCTAGATAGTTTTCATCCAAAGAAATCAATAAAGGAGAAATAAAGTATTAGAGGAGAAAAATTCCCTGTCTAATTCATGAAACGAAAAAATATCTACCTCTGACATTTTTCAATGCACAAGAAAACTACCTCATACACCTAGTTGAGGAGATTGAAAAGTGTGGACCTGTACACACAAGGTCAATGTGGATGGTTGAGAGGCACTTGAAATCATTGAAGAATTTGGTTTGAGACAAAGCATGTCTCGAGGGTTCTATTGTCGAGGGATATATGGTATATCAAACCATGCTTTATATTACTCAATATATTCCTAAATTAATTGCAAGTATTAATGTGGATTACATTTGGGATGTCAACTCTATCAACAAATTTTAAGGGGAGCACTTATTGGGGAAAGGTAGAATGTGGAAAGTGACATGTAAGTAGATGGTGGAAATTTATAAAACATTTGACATTTTTTTATGTACATCATACTTATTTAATTTTTAGTCTTCCTTCATAATCCATTATTATGAAGGTATTAAAAAATTATATGTGAATTGTTTTATTTTAATACAATTGGATGAGAGTGGGATGCAATACATTTATACATTGAAAAAAATATTGATTGGATTAAGGTATGGATTAAACCAGGTAAACAATCTAATGATGGTAACTTATCATGGCATGGTGTGGCTACATTGGTCAAAGAGTTGAAGGTGAAAGATACCAAAATTAGAGAGAGGGAAATTGATTTAGCAAATGGTTTAAAAGATAAATAGACTAACATGTCCACCCATACTATTTAGTTTTTTTTAGTATTATATTCAATTTATATGGCATGCCTTTTTTTCTTAATTTTCATAATTTCCAAGTATAAATATGTTTATCAATTGTCAATGCATTTTTTACGTGCCTGACATATTGCAATTGAAACACTACAAGGCTATGTGGTGTAATGGACACAAATTTCACATCAAAATGTTGGATGAAAGATGAAAATTTATGATAATGGGATTATTGCAGTATTTTAGGTTACTAATGTTTCCTCTAGAAGTGACATACATTCAGAAGTCTTTGAAAATCAATACTATGGGCATTTGGAGGATATAATTGAGTGTGACTTTAAATTGTTCAAAATATTTCTGTTGGACGTTAGATGGTATAAGATATGAATGAATGAATGTGATCCTCATAAAAATGTTATTGAGCATCTAATGGATTTGCCATGGTTAATACAAGGAATATTGTGCAAGGATCAAGGCCCTATGTTCTTCTAATCCAATGTGAATAGATATTTTACTTAGAGGTTCCAAGTAGAGGGTTTTGGTTATATGTTTTTAGATATGATCCAAGAGGAAGACCAATAAAATATAATGTAGTAGAAGAAAATGATATTGAAGAAGAAGATGATGTAGAGGGGTAGTTAGTTCATGGACTAGAAGAAGAGATCAAAGCAGTTCATGAATATTTTAATCAAGACAAGTTCTTGATGAAGATGATATCAACAATGTACTCTCAATTGAAGAAATTGAAGAAGTCAAACCAAACATAGGAGGCAATGTTCCTCATTAGGATATAGATGATGATATGATTGGAAATGATGACATTGATGATGATGCAAATATGGTGATCAGGTGCTTAGTGTAAAAGCTCAAAAATGAAAGTGCTCAAATTGAATGGATTCTGAATGACAACGAAGAGCTTATTTCCAGGAATGTTGTGCAATTCGTTTCTTCGAAAACAAAGTCCGGATGAAGAGGATAGAGCATGCTATTCATTTTTTTAAATAGCTAAAAAATTTTCATATGTGACAAGTTGGTGACATGGCATGCCAATCAGAAAATTTAGGTATATTAAGGGACTATTCTTTAGTTTCACCCAATCACACTGTGACAAGTGTCACAGTAGGATTCACCAGTTTGGTTTGAAGGTAATTTTTTAAGGAATTTTCTCCTAAGGTTGAATTCGATTTTATTTATTTATTTATGGTTTGGGACAACCCAACCAGAGGTTGACACGTGGTTCAACCAGGGGCCACCACATTCCCCCTCTGGTGGACCCTATCCACAGTCTAAAGTTTGAACTTCTTTTTACAACATGGTTGAAACAATGGGTTCAAGTTATATCAACTCTGTGGCTTATATATTTTCCAAAGTTCATATGTTATGGTTCGAATCATACATTACAACCAAAATATTTGATTCATATTACAAAGGGGTTGGAATTACATATTCCAAAGTCAGTTTTAATATTATGGTGGGCGCATTTATTCTTATTCTAAAGTCCGAATGTGATATATTAAAAAGTTTGCATATAACCCAAGGTTTGATTGAATATAGTATTTGGAGAAAAAATCTTATCATATGGGCGAAGGTCAGGGTCGACCCCATGACCTCCCCCGCGCTAATGCACTGGCCTACTGCCATACCACCGTGTTAGTCCTTGTTATGTATGGGTGACCACGTATATTTCAATTGTTATGTTTGGAGCAGCAGGGGTTTGGTGGGGGCCAACCCCGTGGGCTAGGACCCTCTCCATACAACCATTCCACCAGACCACAACAGGAGTGGAGTTCAATTAAAATGCGGATTATTGTTAAGTGCGGGTTATTAATACCCTTAAACCTTGATTATCATAAATGCGCATTTAAAACACGGTTATCCTTAAATCAATCTATTTTAAACATTAATTAAATTACAGTTTACTGTGGCAGAATTTTTGGAGAAACCGCCATTTTAGGAGCTTGTTGGAACAGGGTCTCCTAACAAGCTACAAAAATGGTTCATTTTTATTATATTTAATATAGCACAGGGGTTTTTGGGTGGGTCAAAGCCCTGAACGCATTGTAATGGGTCAAAGGGTAAACTAGGGGTCTGAAAACCATGGGTTGCGGACCATAGGAACGTTGAGGCTAGATTGTTATAAATAGAGATGCATTTTGGATTGTAAGGGATAGGAATGAATGAGCTATTGATGCGATCTATTGCTTAAGCTATCTAGTTGGGTTTTGGGGAATGGACTCCTGCTGGCTGTGTGCGCGGAGATCCTAGTCCAGCTGTGTGTAGACCCTACTGCTGTCTGCGCAGGTTGGGAAGGGAATTGTAAGGAAAGGTTGATGAATGAATGATTGCGAAGGGTTATTAGAGATCAGAATCCGTGAGTAATGTTGGATGAACTACTGATATTTGCTGTGTTATGTATTTTCTGTCTTTCTGCTGTGAAAGTCTGTGTACTGAATGCTTGGATCTAGACCTATTATACTCTGTTTATATAATGCTGTGTTGATGTTATGAAAATCATATAATTGTAGATCTAGTGCACATGGATGAAAATAGATACATAATTAACCCTGCGAAGAAACAAGGTAATCTGAACAGAACGCGACTCTGCTTGCCTTACCCTTCCTTTCTTAGGGTGCGGAAACCTGGTTCCAGCACCCACCCATACTACTTCGGGTGAGACTGTGACCTGCGAAAGCAGGTCACTACCAAAAGGGCCAGTAGTATAGGGGTTTGTTGGCAAACCTTGCACACCGAACCTGGGTCAGGACCCCTCAAGCCAACAAATGGTTCCGTTGCCGGGACCGGAAGAGTTTTGAGAGAGGAATCGGGTAATGACAAGAGAATACTGGAAGCCTGAAATAAAAGAGATCAAGGATTGGTTCGAAAGGCAGATCCAGGAGTTCGTAGTAAAATAAAATCGCAGTGAGAAGTTAACGATGGAAAGGTGGAAAAATAGGTACGTCCTTACTGAAAGCTACGGAATATTCTTTGTGACTTTGCAATTGAACTCCAAGAGTGGCTAGCCAGACTGGTGGAATTCGAGAAGTGCTGGAAGGACAAGCGGGTCACTTTGTGGACCCCGGAGTTGCTCGAATAGCTTGAAAAAACTTATAATACTATCACACGCATGGTGGATCACTGGGTGGATAGTGTGCTGGGAGGATTTGTAACAGAATTTGCTATTGATCAGTTTTTATCATACTATGAAGCTAAATGACGATTTTTCAAAGGATTCTAAGGCAAATTACTGAGGACATTACCATTGTTGATCAAGAAATTACTGTGTGAAAAGAGCATTCTGTGTAGTCATACGGACTGAATGACCTCGGATCTAGACGGGAGTGCAACCCGCAATGGTAAATACTATCAAACCAACCTTGACGGAGGGAGATCCGCCTACAATCCGTTTTAGGAACCTTCTGCGCATGACCCCTCTACTGTATCGCCACCTCAGATGCATAAAGGTAAGAATTTTTCTATACCGCCACCCCCCTTAGACAGTGATATAGCTGCGCATTTGAAATTACCTACCTTAAAGGGGGTAGGAGATGAGGATATGGACTGGTTTTGGTTTGTGGCAGAATCTTTCTGGACTACGAAGAATGTGGCAAGTGACATGATAAAGAGGGCACAACTGTCTTTAGCATTCGAAGACAGAGATCTGGACTGGTATATGCGGTACGTTGCCCAGAATGGGACCGCCTCCATTCAAGATATAAAGGATGCTCTAAAGCAACAATTTCGGAAGCTAAAATCCTATTCCCAGCTGGTAGCAGAAGTAAAGGAGTTCAAACAAGGTGCGTCTGAGTCAGTATGGGAGGCTGATTAGCGATTGAAGAAAGAAATTAAGAAAGGAAGGGTAAGGCAAGCAGAGCCGCATTCTGTTCAGATTACCTTGTTTCTTTGCAGGGTTAATTATTTATCTATTTGCATCCACGTGCACTAGATCTACAATTATATGCTTTTCATAACATCAACACAAAATTATATAAACAGAGCAGTATAGATCTAGATCCAAGCATTCAGTACACATAATTTTGCAGCAGAAAGACATAAAATACATAACATAGTAATTATCAGCAGTTCATACAACAGTAGTCACCGATTCCGATCTCTAATAACCCTTCGCATTCATTCATTCATCAAAATTTCCTTACAATTCCCTTCCCAACCTGCGCACACAGCAGCAGGGTCTGCACATAGCTGGACTAGGATCTCCGCGCACACAACCAACAGGAGTCCGTTCCCCAAAACCCAACCAGATAGCTTAAGCAACAGATCGCATCAATAGCTCATTCATTACTATCCCTTACAATCCAAAATGCATCTCTATTTATAAAAATATAGCCTCAACATTCCTATGGTCTGCAACCCATGGTTTTCAGACCCCTAGTTTATTCTTTGACCCATTACAATGTGTTCAGGGCTTTGACCCACCCCGAAACTGTAATGTTCCTTTTCAGAAACATTGTCAATCGATAAGGCAAATCTATTCCAGAGATAGATTGAAGGGGCATTTACTAGATTTTTCACCTTCAGAAAGAAGGGTGAGTTCCAGAGGCGACCTGGCCCACTATCAGACTCTGTCTATAGAGTGTTGTCAAGGGACAATATTCCCAAGAGGGAAATACAACAAGATTGGGAATCTTTCAAGATAACCCAAAAATGCAGCTACAACAATATAAAGACATAAACTGGAAATAACAGTGAATAAACATTATGCCAAAATGTATGAAAACCCTTGAGCCATTTTATTATGAAATAAAAACAACAAAATGATACAATGAATATCCAAAGAATAAGGCAAGAAACCTTCCATGAATACAGATGCCATAATACAAAATGCTTCTCTATAGAAGGATGCCCATGAATAGGGACTGCGTAATCATATGAGGGAGACTGCTACACCGAGTGAAAAACATCATAGGATATGCATAGATATGGCTCATACATCATTGGGAGAGATGATCTCACCTCCCAATCACTACCTCCAGTCAATCCTGGAAGGATTGGCTGAAATATGCAAAACTGCAAAAATGCCAGAGTTGCTGGGTAGCAGCAGCAACTCAATACATGGAATGGAATGAAGAAGGATGAATGGCTGTAGCTGATGAAGACCACTTCTCCATTGGAAATATGAAGTGCAAGGCAGATCCTTACACCAAAGATCTCACCCTTTGAAATGTCTGCAATACCCTCACTGCAAATGCGCTCCCACTAGAACGCAGTCTATGAGAGGGTCTGTGCTATAACTGATGGAAGTGATTGGCCTCCTACCAATGATAGTGGAATAAGCTCGGGAACCATCCTCACTAACCTCCTAGAAGTAGAGAACCTCCCTCCTCTAAATTATTAGCTCAAAATGGTGTTGTAGGAAACCTCCCCAGCAACACCCTGCAACATTGCACAATAATCTGCTACAGATATTGCGCTGATGGAGTAGGCTGATGCTATGGCCTGAAAGTCAGAATGTGGGGAGTGAGTGCAATCCTCCATGAGCTCCTCATGAAAGAGAGGAAATCCTAAATAGGACTCCCTCGTGCCCAAGGGCACTGCAGCTCTGCTGAACAACAAGAGGCAACAATTTGTCTGAATAGACAAATAATCAAATGATCCAAGATAATCTCAATGGGATGCCTTGCTCCTCTTTTAAACACAAAGAAGTCTCCACCTTCCTTCCTCTAGAAGTTTCCTCCCCCATGGAATATTCCTCCACTAAAACTGCACTGTCTCACTTAGTGCTTTCCAACTCATGCCAACGCAGTTTGACTTGGTCAACTAGGCCTTGTCCATTTGCATTTTAACCTCTTTCACACATAAGGTTGTGAAATCTCGCTCCATGATGATCCCTTTTCACATTGTAAGGGATTTTATTCCTGTTTATTACATGAATGGGTCACTTTACCCACTTTTATTCAATAGAATGAAAATATGAAACTATAATGTTCCATTTTAGCTTGAGGCTAAAATTGGGAACATTAAAAATACCCCTGCGCTATATTAAATATAATAAAAAATAATCAAAATGGATTAGTTTTGCAGCTTGTTAGGAGAGCGCGAAAAGGTCGTTGAAGAGATCAATGCTACGCTGTCTACTTTGGTGCTTGCCCAGTGCTTGGCATGATTGAAAACCAGCAATGACCTCCAAGACGAGATTGAAAAACTCTGGCAGAAACAACACGCCATATCTGAACGTCTGAAGCCCTGGACTACCTTAGCCCTCTAGTTAACACATGACATTGAAGGTGCAATCAAGCGCCTTAATGAGCTTCTGGCAAGTGTTACCATGGCTACTGATGATCCACCTTCCCCAAATATGGTCACTCTTGCACAAGATGTTGCGTCCCAAAGTTAGGCAGTACTCCCTTTGCTTGTCTGCGCTCTGGATACTTTGCGTGCACAAGTTGAAGATGCACCAGTGCAGTGACTCGGGACGAGTCACAAGATTGTGTTAGGGGACTGTTGGAATGGGGTCTCCTAAAAAGTTGCGAAACTGGTCCATTCTGATTATTTTTTATCATATTTAATATAGCGCAGGGGTTTTGGGGTGGGTCAAAGCCCCGAACGCATTGTAATGGGTCAAAGGGTAAACTAGGGGTCTGAAAAACATGGGTTGTGGACCATAGGAACGTTGAGGCTAGATTGTTATAAATAGAGATGCATTTTGGATTGTAAGGGATAGGAATGAATGAGCTATTGATGTGATCTTTTGCTTAAGCTATCTGGTTGGGTTTTGGGGAATGGAATTTTGCTGTCTGTGTGCGAGGAGATCCTAGTCCAGCTGTGTGCGGACCCTGCTGCTATGTGCGCAGGTTGGGAAGGGAATTGTGAGGAAAGGTTGATGAATGAATGAATGTGAAGGGTTATCAGAGATCAGAATCCGTGAGTACTGTTGTATGGACTACTGATAATTACCATGTTATGTATTTTTTGTCTTTCTGCTACGAAAGTCTATGTATTGAATGCTTGGATCTAGATGTATTTTGCTCTGTTTATATAATGCTGTGTTGATGTTATGAAAAGCATATAATTGTAGATCTAGTGCACGTGGATGCAAATAGATACATAATTAAACCTGTGAAGAAACAAGGTAATCTGAACAGAATGCGGCTCTTCTTGCCTTACCCTTCCTTTCTCAGGGTGCGGAAACCTGGTTCCAACACCCAGCCATACTACTTCGAGTGAGACTGTGACCTGCGAAAGCAAGTCACTGTCGAAAGGGCCAGTAGTATAGGGGTTTGTTGGCAAACCTTGCACACCGAACCTGGGTCAAGACCCCTCAAGCTAACAGAGCTTCCCCCAACTTTGGCGGCGCTAACTGGAGTCTTATCTAGTTTTGGAGGAAGTTTACTAGGAAAAATGGTTTTGGCCATATCGTTTGCAATTTTCGACCAAATTGAGAGAAATAAGAGTCATTTTTGATAGATTTGGACATTCTGGACTCATTGAAGCATGTTTCAAGAGTTTTAGGTGAATGTAATTTTTTTTTTTTCACTTTTGAGCTAGTATAGAGGCCCAAGCCATGGAAGCTGGAACAAGGAGATGTAGCCCAGGAGGGGTGAATTCCATCAAAACATTGTTTTGATGGATCAATTGTGATGGTTTGTTGTACTTGTTTTTGTTGTTGTTCAAAATTTGTTATTTATGCTTTATGATCTTGAATTTAATTTAAAAACTTATCTCATATACATGTTTGGCACACATAAACACCAAGGAAACCTATGCACACAAAGCATAAGATCAACAAATGTTTTATAAATCTGAAGATGAAAATAGTACAAAAAAACTAACATTCAAATACAAAACATATGGCCAATCCTTTCAACATCAACTATGAAACAGATGATGCAGATGTTGACTTGGATGGAGAATAAGATTAATGATATAAAAATGTTGAAATGTATGAGGTATGCATTTATATGTTTTAAGTTTATTTGTCCTCTTTCTTTCACCTTAATTTTTTATTTTCTTATTTTGTATATATGCTTTATTATTTCTATTTTACTTCCATATATTCTATAATAAATAAATTAGGTATTGGGGAATTGATAGTGATATTAGGGGGGGTGGGGGGGGCGCACGCGCGCGGAGGGGGGGTCCATATGAGTTTCCAACTTCATGTCGTTGGCCTTGTTTAGTAGATAATATATTTGTTCTTGAAACTAAGAGAAGCTCATTCAAGTTTATACCATCAGCTCCAATTGGTTGAGTACCCATCATTAAAGCACCTTAATCTTCTAATGAGAGGTCATGGGTTGAATTATCTCCACGCTATTGGGGTTAGGTACATGTTCAATTAACTTAAAATTTACCAATGAGCGGAAATTATACTTTCATTAATTGACCTCACATATAGGGGGTTGTGAATGGGGCCAACGTCGAAAGTTTTTCAGTTTGTGCTTGTATGCACTGAAATTTGACATGTTATAAAAAATGCATGAATTGATGGTATGGGAGGGCTTCGAGACTCAAATATGAATCAAATTAATAATTAAACAATAAAAAAAACTTATAACATAACTCTCAAGGAGATGGAATTATTTATTATTCTTTAGTGTCCTTATCATTGTATGTATTTAGCCCTGAGGGTTAGCTCAATTAGTTGAGTACCCATCATTAAAGCACCCTAATTTTCTACTGATATGTCATAGGTTCAATTATATCCACACTCTTGGGGTTATGTAAATGTGCAATTCACCTAACAACCAACCAATGGAAATTATTATTTAATTATTTGACCCTTTTCAGAGGGGGTTGTGAATGGGGCCATTGTTGAATTTTTTTAGTTTGTGCTTGTATTTTTTGAAATTTGACATGGTTATATTAGATGCATGCTTGATGGTATGGGAGGGTTTCGAGACTCAAATATGATTCACATGAAGAATTCGACAATAAAAGGACAAAATTATAAGATAAATGCCAAGGATACGAAATTATTTATTATTTTTTAGTGTTCTTATCATGGAAAAAAGGAAAAAAATAGTATAAAAATCAAGGTTTTATTTTATATAAACTCATTTCTAGAAGACCTAGTCACCTCTCACACTCACATTCACATTCAGTCCCTATTGACATATTTCACCTATTAAGCTAATGATCTCTTGAATATCATCTGTCAAATGGTTTTCATACTATGTCATTGAATAACATATGTTGCCTCCATAACCATGAGTATCTTGGATAATTTTATCTCACCTCATGTACTTGCATTAGTTCAAGGTTACCATCACTAGTAAAAAATGATGAAATTAATGACTAGGTGACTAAAAATTTTAGTCACTGCAATTATTTCAAGTGATTTACTATTAAATTTGAGAAATTTTAAGTGACCGAACTAAAAATGACTAATTTAGTCTTGGAATAAAATATACGACTAGAAAATAAGTGACTAAACTAAAAGCGACTAACTTAAATGAAAAATATAGTCTAGGGATAGAATATATGACTAGATAATAAGTGACTAAAGTAAAAGCGGCTAACTTAAATGACTAATTTAGTCTAGATTTAAAATATATGACTAGATAATAAGTGACAAAATTAATAATGGTTAATGTAAATGACTATTATAGTCCAAGAATACAAGTATGGCCAAATACCAAGTACAATAAGTATATGAATTAGTCATTTACGTCAATAATTTTTAATTGTGTCACTCCATATATGGAAAATTTCACTTTTGGTACCGAAGTGTTACATTTCACTATAGGTGTCTCTGAATCCATTTGCAGTGTTAAAATTTAGAGACAAAGGGTCTATGAATTTACAGTGTTAAAATTACGAATACCCTTTTGTCTCTAAAGTTTAACACTGCAGATGGATTCATCTACAATTAGCATAATTGCATGTATCATTTATCAACTTTAGACTAATGCCTCATTATAATTTTTGTAAAGGTAATATTAATTAGATAGCCAAATTAATATTTATATTTATATTTAATATTTGGCCATAAAGTTTAATTTTTAAACTTCATTGCTTTATAATAAAAGTGTGAGTTGTTTTAAATCTAAGGTTAAATCTTCATATTTACATTTAATAAATAGATAAATATAACATTTCTTATGTTAAACATGTGATTTCATTTAAATATAATATTAAATCATCATATTTACATTTGATAAATACTAAATAGATAAACCTAAAATATATATTTATAGACCTATTTAGTAAATTTGTATGAACATTTATTAATTTAAGTATGAAACTTAACTAATTTTTTAATGATGTATGAAACTTTGTTTTATGTAAGTCAATGTTATATTCATGTAGGAAAAAAGGAGTACATATAGCTAGTTACAAAACAAGTGGTCTCACCTCGACTGTGTTTGTTGAAAAAAAATTTCACCAGATGCAAAAAATACAAAATAGGGACTATGGACATTGTCCATAAACGGTTGGGCCAGAGGCACCAAAACACATATAAAACATAAATAACACCAAATAGCATACTAGTCGTCCAACGTGATAGATATAGTATTGTCCGAGGTTGTTCCTAGATACGGTGGAGGACATAAGTCACACTGATTGTGCCCATCAAAGTGCACCAACCAAGTCTCCAGCTTTTCTACTTTCTTAGTGAGTTGATTGTGGCCTCGCCAAACCACTACCAGTCTCTCCCAGAATTGGCACTGTAAATATTGCATTTGGTCCAGTGTTGCCATCTACTCTGCATGCTCCTCACAACAAAATCTCTCAGTTGTGTCCACTCTTTCCATCAGGCTATTGATAAGTGCACGACATTTCTCTAGGCATCAATGTTGGATAAACTGCCCATGATTTACCTTAAATCAATCAAACCCATGATTCCCCTTGCCACCACGGCCTCCTCTACCCCGACGACTCTACTTTTGAATCCTCAAACCCCCACCTCTGCTACCCCCTCAATTACCTCCTCCACGGACCCCATGTTGACCCACACTATATAACGAGTTGCACATGCCTCTGCAGTCTTCCCACCCTGGCGCGGGGCTGCCATGATTATTTTTGAGCATTCCACCCCCACAGAGTCATGGATGACAAGGGAGGGAGAACACCCACACCACACCGGGGGCTTCATAATTTGACAAGGTCAAGGAACCCTGCCGTGTGCAGAGTCCAGAGACTAGACCCCCCACTATAGAAAATAAAAACCACTAGTGAAGGAGCCAAATGTCATCTCCCACCACCACAAGGAAGCATAGAGACACCTTCCACTACGAGATAAACACTTCCACCACCAACAAAACCAAATACCATCACCCACCAAACCAACAAGGGAAATTTAATAACAAACGATGACGAAGTAGCCGACACCTAAGCTTAACTTCCCCCAGGGCAGTGACTAGCCTCCAAATTCTACACATAGATACCACGCACCAATCCACCAAAAATCATCACACCCATAAAGGAGGGAACACAATTTGGAAAAGAAACTATTTTTTCGCCACCACCCTCAAGGTTTCCTAGACTGAAAATTTTATCTTCCTCTCTTATCATGAAAAAATAGGCTCACCAAAAGCCAAGAAAATGGAAAACAAGTGAGCTCACTTCCCTTAAACTTCTTATCCTCAACCCAGATGCAGTCAATGGCTAAGAAAATGAGCAGCAGGGACCGGTTGAACACACTGCACCAAAAAATCCCACGACAAGCACACACAAGCCACTCCCTCCATAAACCTTCCTGCAGTATTTACGGTTCCTCTTTGGATGCACCACAAGGACCAACACGAAACCATATTGAGGAGTCTAATGTTGGGCTCCCTCATCTTCCCTCACCTTATCCTTTCACTACCTCCGAACTCCAATGCGTAGTTATTTTTTCCACAAATTTCCAACTTGAAGCGAGTAACACTCCTGCTTCATGCATTATGGTGAAGGAACCGAGAGTTCCATCCCTCACCCTCGCTCCACTTATATTTACCCATGTGAGACGCCTTCCACGTGTTGCTCAGAACTCACCCCCATTAGGGAGTATTGTATGAACCTTTTTTAATTTAGTTATGAACCTTAATTAAATTTTTAATGGTGTATGAACTTTTATTAATTGTTTGATATGAACCTTGGTTAATTTTTAATGGTATTATGAACTTTTGTTAATTGTTTAGGCATGAAATTTATTTAATTTTTTAATAATATATAAACCTTTATTAATGGTTATAAATGTGTAATTAAAAATATTTAAGCATGGTTTATTGTGTAATAATGGATAAATGTGTTTAGTTTTATCAATTTCTATGAGAATTGTACCAATGAATATATTTATTTCATTTAATACATAATTTACATGATTAAGCCAAATAAAGCTTTAAATAAAACAATATTGTTTGTTTTATATTTGATTAATAATCAAAGTAGTAAATATTTTTTTACAAAAGGGCTCCCCTCAAGTCATGCATAGTAGGGACTTTGAAGCCCTTTCCTGTAGCTATAATAGAGTACCACATAGCTTGGTAATAAGGTGAGTGAGCAACATTAAATGGGATATTTGCATCATACCACCATCTAGAAATGTATTGAAAAGAAGATTCTTTGCACTGTTACAAGACATGCCATACAACCCTCGATGATGGAGAGCTTGACCTTCACATTTTTGTTTGAAAGCTCAGATTTCCTTATGGGGGAGATGGTGAAGGGGGTTTATTAGCATATATGGCAGCACTAATGAACCTTGGTTTTGGAGGAAAGAATGGGAAGAAGGATCCTTTTGGAGGACTGATGAATTTGGTACATTGACAGAGGAAACCAAATATGTATGATAGCCAATGTCTCCATAATTCCATTTCTCTATCGAGATTTATTTGTCGAATACTCATAATTCCCCTTAACCCGACATGGTGCCAGGTTTATGTACCCAAGATCACGCAGTGGACCAGAGACAAGATAAAAATCCCTACAATGTCACCATATTAGAGCTTGAAGGTGTGACCGTTGATTGGAGACAAGATCAAAACCCCTGAAACATCACCATCTCAGAGCTCGAAGGGGTGACCTGCGATAATGAGAGGGTTTTCAAGCTTAACGTCATTGGATTTGGCCTCAACAAAACAATCTTGCCTTTCATTTTCAACTGCACCAATTTAGACTCTCTCGACTTGTTGGAAAACTGTTTGATTGGCGAGATACCAATGAAGCTCCAATATATGGTCAATGCAATCTAATTGCCTTGTCGTGAATCCTCTGCACTTATCTAAATGACATCACAGATCTCCACGATAACAGGCTCATGGTAAAAGGTGGTGGACTTTAGACATTCAAAGACTTGATCCAAAGGTATTTTTGGCCCTTGGGTACCTTGATCCTAAATACTTCAGAAGGCAACAACTGATAGAGAAATATGATGTTTATTATTTTGGAGTAGTGTTACTGGAGTTCTTGTGTGCAAGGGAAACTCTCAATCTTGTTTGTCCCAAAGATAAATTCAATATAGAAGAGTGGGAAACGCACTGGCATAAAAAGGGCAAGCTTGAAAAAATCATTGAACCTCACCTTGTTGGGACCATCAACCCTAGTTCTCTGAAAATGTTTAGGAGACTACAGAAAATTTCTTGGAAGAGATGGGCTTCGATAGGCCTTCCATGTGAGATGTTCTATGGAACCTGGAATACGCATTTCAACTCCAAGAGATATCCATGCAAAATGATCTAGATGAGAATAGTACAAATCATATTGCATATGTTCCTTTGAGCTACCCAGATCCTGAGCGTTTTGGTCCAAGTTCATTATGACTTCAAGTATTGTATGAAAGTTATAAATTTATAGATTTCATTAATGAGCATGTGGAAGTTTGGAGTTATCAACATCCTACAGAGGGATAGTTGTGAGAATTTACCTATTGTTTGGAACATGTTAACCTTCAGTGGATATGACACATAGTGGAGCATACCTTGGTGCAATAGTTCCTTACCTCGGGATGTTTGCACAAGATTCAGGGAAAAGTGAACACAACAACACTAGTGGCTTTGTTTGGGAGGAGAGCTACAAGTATGTAGAAGAGATTGAGGGTGCATGCATTATGTTCCTTTTCGTTGTCGAGAGCCTGAGACTTTTTATACTAGCGTTATTGGACGAGGTGCTGGTGGAAGTGATGAAGATTTAGAAGATGCAACCATAAGCATTGTGTTCTCACAACTGGTGACTCCTCATGGGAGGTGATCACAAAACAAGACTCCTTTTCCGTGTTCCAAATTTACCAAATTAGCACATGCAGACATAACATTGGTGAATATGAAATGGTTAGGTTTGGTACTTGTTTTTTTCATATCACATTAAAAATCCAGTGCCTCCTCGTAAAATACTCTCCTCGTATAATAGACCACCATTACAGATGATTACACCACATTTGGTTTAGAAATTTAGTTAGGTAGGTAGGGTGCCCCTATCTCCCATCTCCCTATAGATTAATCTGGTCACATATTATTTCTTCTATGATACTGGTTCCTCTCTCTTAAGTCCTATCTCTCGTCCTTCTTCTCTCTCCCTTTCTCTCCTACCTCCCTCTCTCTTCCCCAATCTCTCTCTCTCTCTCTCTCTCTACCCTCCAATCCTCTCACTTTCTCATGAATGTGGGACACTCGAAATTAAGATTTTTTGTAGTAGTCATGAAGTGTAGTGTTGTTATTGAGACTTCATGAGATGGCCATTCTCCGAACTTAAATTGGGCAACAACATTGTGGATAAGTTTGAAACTGGATATTGAACATACATTTGGTTTAATTGCAATAGAAATTTCCATCAATAAATGTAAATAAATGGCTAAAAAATACTAGAAATTAATAAATAGAGAAGACATGGAAATAAGCAACAATACCTACAAAATTGTTACATTGAGACACAAAGAATAAGGAACTATTGTGCACAAACAGAGACCAAAAAAACTATCATCTTAACCCCTAACCCGTTAAACAATAATTCCCAACCCCTAAACCATTTAACCCCTAAACCCTAAACCCTTAACCCCTAACCCCTAACCCTTAAACCCTTAACCCCTAAACCATTTAACCCATTAAATCCTTAACCCCTATCCCATTTAACCCCCTAAACCCTAAACCTCTAAACCCTTAACCCCTAACCCCTTAAACCCTAATTCCCTACCCGTAACCCATTTAACCCGTTAAAAACCTTAAACCCTAACCCATTTAACACTCTAAACCCTAACCCCTAACCCATAAAAGCCTTAACTGCTAAATCCCCTAACCCCCTAAACCTCTAAACCCCTAACCCATTTAACCCCTTAAACTCTAAACCTCTAACCCCTTAAACAATAATTCAGAACCCCTAACCCATTTAACCACCTAAACTGTAAACCTCTAAAACCCTAACCCATTTAACCCTAAACCCTTAACCCCTAACCCATTTAGCCCCCTAAAACCCTAAACCCCTAACCCATTTAACCCTAAAAACCCTAAACCTCTAAAACCTTTACCCCTAACCCCTTAAACCCTAATTCCCAAACCCTAAACCATTTAAAACCCCCTAAAACCCTAACCCATTTAACCCCCTAACACCATTAACCCCTAACCCCTAAAATCCTTAACTGCGAAATCCCCTAACCCCCTAAATCTCTAAACCCCTAACCCATTTAACCCCCTACACCCTAAACCTCTAACCCCTTAACCCCTTAACCCCTAACCCTAACCCCTAAAATCATTAACTTCTAAATCCCCTAACCCATAAACCTCTAAACTCCTAACCCATTTAACCCCCTAAACCTTAAAACTGTAACCCTAAACCCATAACCCCTTAAACCCTAATTCCCAACTCCTAACCCATTTAACCCCATAAACCCTAACCCCATTAACCCCTAACGACCCCTAACCCATAAAATCCTTAATTTCTAAATCCCCTAACCCCCTAAAAATCTAAACCCCTAACCCATTTAACCCCCTAACCCCTTAACCCCTAATTCCCAACCCCTAACCCATTTAACCCCCTATATCCCTAAAGCCCTAGCCCATTTAACCCCCTAAACCCTAAAACTATAAACCCTTAACTCCTAACCCCTTAAACCCTAATTCCAAACCCCTAACCCATTTAACCCGCTAAACCCCTAAAAACCTAACCCATTTAACCCCCTAAACCCTAAACCTCTAAACCCTTAAACCCCTAAAGCACTAACACATAAACCCCTAACCCCTTAACCTGTAAACCATTAATGATTAACCCATAACCCATTAACCCCTCAGCCCTAAACCCTAAAATCCTTCACTGCTAAATCCCCTAACCCCTAAGCCCCTAATCCCTAATCCCTTAACCACTAACTCATTATTCACCTAACCCCTAACTGCGCCTAAATCCCTTAAGCCCTAAGCCCCCAATCCTTAATCCCTTAACCACTAACTAATTATTCCCCTAACCCCTAAATGTGCCTAAATCACCTAACCCCTAAACCCCCAATCCCTAACCCCTTAACCACCAACTCATTTTTCCCCTAACCCCAATCCCTAATCCCTTAACCACTAACTCATTATTCCCCTAACCCCTAAGTGTGCCTAAATCCCCTAACCCCTAAGCCCCTAATCCCTAACCCCTAAACCCCCAATCCCTAACCCCTTAACCACTAACTCATTATTCCCCTTACCCCTAAACCCTAAAACTCTAACCCCTAAGCCCCTATTCCACTAACCAGTAAGCCCCTAATCCCTAATCCCTTAACCACTAACTCATTATTCCTCTAACCCTTATAACAGTCCTTAAAACCCGCTGGGATTAGCCATTCCAAATGAGAGCATGTTTAGTTGGGACCTACGATTGGGTTAATTCCCCCTTGTTGGAAAGGTGGAATACCATGAGAAAAACCATGGGTTGCAAAAAACCGAAACCCAAAACCTGTCCTAAATTTACTATTTTATCTCAATTTATTTTAATAATTAATTAATTAATTTCTTTAAAAACTCCTCTAGATAAATCACATAAATTTTTTAAGGTCGACACCTTTCGAACCACTCATTATGTGATTCATCATCAATGTTTTTAAAATAAATTTATTAAAATGAAATTGAATTGATTTTTGAAGCTTCCTTTTAAATCAATTGTTGAACTTACAAGAAATCATAGAGTGCGCTCAACACCCATCAAAACAACAATGGGTATGATATTAAAAATTATATTTGGAGGGCATAATATTAAGAATGATGTTTGGAAAAATGGATGGAGGGAGTATTCATTTTTTTGTTTAAATTTTAGACCTTTTATGAGTTAAAATAACATTTATCCTGCCCAAAAAACATCACTTTGGTTTGGTCATCTCCCGCTGCTTTTTTACCAGCAACGAAGCAACTCTCAAATTGAAATAGAGAGATAGGGAGTGGTAGTCGAAGCCTCTTTCCCACACAGATATTTACTTCAACAGGTAAGATGTTTCTTCTTTTGGATCTATTTTCCCGTGCCCATTATTTGCGTTTCCACATTGAAGTGAAGCTCTTTATATGTCCATTTATATTATCAGTGTTCTAGATCTTTCTTTTGAAAAATGGTTCTGCTTCAAAATAACCCCAAGAAAACCAACCACAGTAACTGTTTGTAATAGAGTCCCTTGTCTTATATTTCACCTTAGCTCACATGTTTTCTAGCAATTTATATGTATGATAATACTCTTAGACATTTCGTTACAAGGTGGACTAGTTGTCATATTCATCAGTTTTGATTTTCTTGTAAGATGTATCATTTCTGAAGTGGAATTTCTTTTTCTTGATGTTATATGCATGCTTTATGGTTTATGTCAATGCAGGAGATCGAATCATTGGGTTTCTATATTGATGATATAAAATTTCAAGAGGAAAAATGGCCCTTTCTCTAGCTCAGAAAATAAGGAGGAGTCCTCAGTTAGGCATTGGCAGCTGTAGAAAGACTGGGTCATAAAACTCTATTGGTGAAGCAATCTGCAAACAACTTCACGATCATCCTTCAACTCCCCTCCCAAAGAAGAATATTTCCTTGCCTAGAAATGAAATCCCCAATAGTCAGAGAGTTCAAGAGAAGAACACCTTGAAGAATAGCAATGCTATTGCAAGTGTTGTAACCAACTGCAATGAAGTAAAGTCTAAGGAAAAAAAGAGCCCATATAAGGAAGCTCATGGCACAAAATGCAGTGAGGGTGAAACTATGATGGGTCCAAAGAAAACCCTTAAAAAGGAATTTGTATCTCATCTCAAAAGTGACAAATATCATGACTTAAGCAAACATACGACACCAAAAGCAAAACTGTCCTCCCCAAGAAGCTATTCTAAAAAAATGAATCATCACAAAAGAGATGAAAAGGGCAACTCAAAGGGTTTGAGGTTTGATCCAAATAAGTACTTACATGAAGGCAACAAAGAGAACATGTCTTCTGCTCTAGCAGACGATTCCAAAAATAAAGTTTCAACTTTGGATGGGGTGCAAAAGTAGATAAAGTCTCCAAGAGTGCGTGTTAATGGAGGGAGAATTTATGATTATGAAAACGGAAAGACTTGCCATCACATGTGTGTGGGGATATTTCTCTCTCTCTCTTGATATTCATTCCTCATTTTATGCTTTCACAAAGATTTTTAATTCCGATCACATTACTTGAGATTGTAGTAGTGATGGAAAAAGACACTGGAATTTAGGGCGTCTTGCAAGAATGTTGTTGGCAAGAAATCATGCACACAAATTTTTTTCCCTAAGTGTTTTCTTAATAGGTTAGTTTACTATACCACCTGCTTCCAGTGCTTTACATCAATAAAATTTTCCATTACAATGCAATTGCTTAGTTTTTGTCCTCTCACGCACACAGGTGTTTTATTTTTGATAGTTTCTTCTGTCCTGACACAAGAACATGTCAATTCTTTGAATGTTTCCACAATAAATAGTCTCTTAGAATCTATTCCTTTTGGAAAGGTCTATGTGAAAGACCTTGTCAAGAAATTGAAGCATGTTCAGAGTTCCATGGCTTCTGTAGAAGCAACTAAAAGTTCTCCTCTAAAGGAGAAAAATAATTCACATCTAGTGTCTCCATCAAAGGTTGGGAAATTTGAAAAGTCATTGGTCAAGTCTTCCACTCCTTCAAAAGTTCACAAGTTGAAAAATCCATTAGATTCAAACCCTCTTCTCTTCCGAGGGTTGTTTCACGGCGTAAAAAAGAAAAAAAATTAAGTACTACATCTAAAACCATAAGTGACAAAGGTCTTGATTCACATAGAGAGTTTGTTCCAGTTCTGAGGGCGGGGAAGTATCATAAGAGAATTAATATGGTAAAAATGGAGGTCAATTTGAATGAGGGAAATATGGATTGTAATATTGACAATGATGGGAAGAGGATATATGATACACATGCTCTGAATGGAAAATCAACAAATACCAAAGGTAATTCCAAGAGAAAAAGCAAGGTCAAGGCTGAGACAAATCTTCCAATAAGGGGTATTTGTGAAGAGGGGAAGTTGGCAAGTAACATTGTAAATGAAAAAGAGACAAAGTCAGATACAACAGAATCCCCTTGCATTACAAAAAATGAAAATGATAACATTGAAGATAAGGCTGTGACTCCAAGTAAAGACACAACACATCTTCTGGCTATTCATGAAAGCACAGGGCCTCTCGAGGGGAAAAAAAAGGGGCTAAAATAAACCCAAAATCTAACAAAAATCATTCCTTTGAAATTAATTGTAAAGCTAGAAATCTAATTCGATGCCAATAGAAAGCAAACATGTTCTAAAGGTTGATGTGAAGAAAAAAAAGGAAAGAAAATTAGACAATATAGACAAACCTGGAAAGAAATATGTTATCAAGGGGATCAATGATCAGTGTATTTATGTATCTGATTTTCAGTTGGAGATTGCTGAAGAAAAAATAAATTTTAAGAAGAAGAAATGCAAAGACAAGAAAGAGATGGATGAAATAAATTTGCCTCAAGGGAAGCCAATGCAGTTAATTGCGGGCATAGAATTTTCGTCAAATGATGTTGGATCAACATTTCAGTTTCTAGGATTTTGCTCAGCATTTGAACATGTATGTGATCTTTCTTATCTAAAATTTGTTTTAAGTTCATATCTATGGTTCAAATTGAAAATTTTTCACTATGGATATTTTCTTTTACATTGTCGTAGTTATACCTTCAGCAGTACCAATTTTTTGCTACAAACACACTAGTGCGATGGTATGAAGTGGAAATTTTTTAATACTGGTCAGTTTACACCATGATTTGGGCTAACATCACTTCCTACTTATTCAGTCCTTGATTTTTGCATGTTAGATATAGCCCACAACACATTTCCATTCTTTTGGAGCTATGATTTTACACTAGTCAACAATAATTGTTATAGAAGTTCTTTGATTGTTAAAATAAAAGTAATCTTTCCAAGGCAAAATTTTGGAAGTATATTTAAATGAGGTCTTATAGATGTACCTTACTGATAGATGACAATATATGCTAAGTGAAATATGGTTTTGTAAGATCTCTGTATTATAATGAATTTCCACTGTGCTGCTGTCCACATGCTTATATTGAAACTATGAAAGTTTAGTCCCAATTGTCAGGCCTTGGCATTGATTCTATCCAAAGCATCTCCTCTTTTTATAGGGATTTGACACATGATTACCATTCAAAATAGCAGTATATGATAAACTTTGTATTCATAAACAAATGAGAAATGATGACTCAGAAATGCCACTAAATGAATGAAAAAACCACTATTCTATGGGGATGTGTCCCTTAGGGTGGGAGGGGGCACCTCCATGTTTCCCATGTTCCCAAGGTGTCTTTTTCCTGTGGGATGCTCCAAGAAACATTTTTCCACATATCTCTTTCTGGAAATGTGGTGAAACATAGAGGGAAATTCATTTTCCCAAAAGGGTTTTTTATTTTTCCCTTTTTTGGGACGATTGAAGAAACATTTCTTTACATATCTTTGTGGGAAATGTAGATGGAAACTTTTCCCTAATGTGAAGGATGCATTTTCCAAAAGTAGGATTTTAAGCTTTTCCCTATAAAAAAATGCGCTTTTGGATGTCTCTAAGAAAAAATGAGTTGCCAATTTTTATGGTGTCCCAAATGCTTCTACTTGCTTGTTTGACCATCCCTATACGTGCAACCAAGACTGCGATTCCTTGTATTCCTTCTCCAAGTGACTCTTTATTCACGTTGTGTTCACTCTTTCCAATGCCATTACAACCCTCTCCTAGTCCAATATACCATCATTTCGACATGAGTTGTTGATCCACATTGTACTTTTGACTAATCAATGCTCATTAAATTGTGCTTTGTCAATTTTGGGTTTTTGGCCATGTTATTAGAACCCCATTGTCGAGTTTCCTAGTGTAGTCAATTTTATTTATCCACGTTTTGTTCACTGTTTCAAATGCAAGTGAAACCCACAACTATTCCAATATACCATCATTCGACATGAGTAGTTGATCCACATGGTAATTTTGACTAATCAATACTCATTAAATTTTGCTTTGTCAATTTTGGATCTTTGGTGATGTTATTAGAACCCCATTGTCGAGGTTATTGTTGAACCTCAGAATTACCCTCTCCTTTACATTTTTCTCATCTCATTCCACCACTTTTCCATAAGTTCATAAACCCTAATTAGTGAAGAATGCTAAGGTTTTGTCTGAAGGATACATTTAAATGATTGTCATATCGTATTTTCATGATTTTTATATTTTGATAAGTTTTTTCAAATTAGCTACAGAATGTAGCCCATTCTGCAGCTAACTGTGCGTTTCGTAGCCACTCTTATGGTTTACCAGGTTCCAGGTGTCAGTTGAGGAATCAAGCCATATGGGTGTTTCTAGAATCCTTCCTACATGGATTCTATCCTACTCATTTGATCCAGATCGACATAAAGAGGTGCCTAAACCTATGGTCAAAGTTACAAGTCAAAGAATGTTAATTATAGCAATAGGACACTAGATTTTACTTCGAAACAAATCATGAGTCCAATAGTCCTATTTTGGTTGTAATTCAAGTCATACACTTGTAGCTAACTTAGCTTGCAATTAGTTATGTAATTCTTCTTTAAATAGTGGTTCCATAGAACTGAGAGATAGTTCAGTTCAGTAGAGTTCATATTTGTAAGTGAATACTCTGTTTTCCAGACTATGTTTTAATAAATAAGTTCAGCTACCAAATGCTTGTTTGATTGCACTTTTGACAAGCTAGGAGTCAACCAACTTAGTAGCAAAGGGCCCCTGCTTCTAAAGGAGGTTTTTATTATGTTTTCTAGTTAGATTTATTTCATTCTGTTTAGAAATTTCTGTTATGCTTCATTTCCAGTTTTCAAATAGTTTAATGATAAATTACAACTGTGCAAACTTGCTCTTCCAAAACCTTTCATGAAAATAGAAACTCTATTTTCAATATTGGGATAAGGATTGAAGTGCTAGAAACCATGATTGTTTAGCTTTACTGTTCTTGCCTTTTCATTTTCCTTAAATAGAGTTGCCAATTTCTGTGTCAAATTGATATTTATGAAAGCCATTTTCAATACGCTAAATTTATATTAAATGGTTAAATGTCTCACATGTGCAGTAGTTGAATTTATCTTGCTTCTTGTTATTTGCTTGCTAATGAGTAAAGGCATAATTGATTTCTCCAATGAAATTTCAAGAAGTTAAAAACTTCACATTTGAGTGTGATTGACAAGTCAATTATACATTTGGTTGATCTTATTTAGATCTTACATGATTTCACTTTCAAGACCCTCACTTGATTGCAAACGACAATATTCCTAAAAACCACTCTACAAGGAACTAATATGAACATGTTAAGAAGGGATGTTTGAATGATTAAATGTAATGCAATTTTTAAGTTATTCATTTACAGAGCTTTCCTAGTCCTTTAGCTCAAACAGGTGTAATTAGCTTACTCAAACATTACTTCAAAGAAGGTCACTCTTTATAAATTGAATAATTGGATTAGCTAAACACATCTTAGATATTTTCATTTGCATTCCTTGTTTTCTATTCTAGGACCTTAGCAGACTAAAGTACAAACAATTACTAAAATCCATCTCAATAGGATCATACCTAACAATTGAATGAGATATAAATGAAGGTACAATAGTTGATTCATTTTCTGCTTTCATAGGTATTGTAATTCTCAATTTTAGTCTTTTTAGAAATAGATCCATGGATTAGGATTAACAAAAAAAATAGATAAATGCTTTAAACTTCCAAATTAGGTGTTAAAATAGCTCTTAGTTTTAGGTTTGATTTTATGAAAATTAGATTAGTTTTAGTATACTTCCTTTTCTTCCTTCTAAAATTAATTTAGATTCACATAAGTCTTTCCATAGCTTTAGATTAACCATATTTATAACTCAAAGAACAAAAACCGCCCTAAAAATAACATAAAAAAACAAACACAACGAAGTAAGGAATATGTTTCTTAAGCACATATGGTGCATCACACTTCATCAGTTTACTAGCCCTGGTTGATAATTAATGGAAGCAATTTAGGAATGCCAAATTGACTAAAAATTTTGGCACCATTTTCGGGGAAGTGTAACTAGGTAGCCTTATTTCTTACATCCCAAAAACAATGATATGCATAGAAGAAGAGACTCTAGGAGCATATTTGTAAGAGGCAGAAGCTTAATCCCTACAATACCACTCACTCCACCAAGACCAAGAAGTAGTACATCACCATCTCAAACTCATATCCCATACTTTACTGGCCATATACTTCCAGAAGTTCTAAGATCAAATATCTAGTTAGGAGGATCTCCTACTTCATCCACTAAGGCAATCTTAGAGGAAGAAGATCCTAGAACTCCAACAGAAGGAGTAACCTTTTTCACTTCTACAGGGGAACATATTGTAGCTGAAGAGTTAGAAATCGCTAGTGAAGAGGAGGAAGAAGAACCTTTCTTCAACATACCATTGATAGAAGAACTAGAGGAGCAGTTAACTTTGCAAGTTGAACCCTATATCATCTTTGAAGAATCTGTCATGGCAGGAAGAGTAGAGGAAGGAGGAGAGGGAGAAGGAGAAATTTTTAATGGAGAAAATTTACTATTTGGAGGAGGTACAGGTAGAGGAGGATATAGAGGAAGAGGTAGAAGAAATGTAGAAGGAGGTAGAGGTATAAGGGGAACTGAGAGTTCTTTTATATTCCCTATCATAGATGAAGAAATAAATGCTAGCATGAAAAATATCTCACCTTCTGTTCTCCCAAAATTTCATGGATTAAAAAGTAAAGACCTTGAGACCTTTTTATTTAAATTTGAAGTCTTGTGAAGAACTTATGATTATCTACAAGATGCTAAAAAACTCAAATTATTTCCTTCAACATTGAAATGAGTAGCTCTAAAATGGTTTATGAGTCTGATCACTAGGTCTATTAGGACATGGAATGATATGAAGCGAGAATTTCTAGAAAGGTATTTGGATTATTGTATACCTATTAATCACAAAGAGGAAGTGTTTAAGATGATGCAAAAAGAGGATGAAAATTTGGAGGATCTACTTGAAACATTCAACTATAACATTAAGAGAGCAAAAATGGAAAATCTAGATCAAGACACTCTAAAAGATCTTTTTTTTAGAACAATTAGAGATGAATGGATAGATATCCTTAACATGATGGGGAAGGGAGACATATCTCAACTTCCATTAGCTCATATTGGGGAACTATGTATTAATATCTCAAGAGGAAAACCAAAAATTTTGAAAGGACCAAGAGATCCTTCTCTTGTCAGAGTAAACAAATATGCAGTTGGAACAGTGAGTAGGGAAAAAATTGTGAACATGCTTGATGAATTCAAAATAGACATCTTAGGGAGTCTTAGTGAACAAATAGACACCCTTAAGTTACAAAAAAAGTAGAAAGTCAAGACTGATGCTTTGGCTATTTTCTGTCCAAAATGTAGAAAGAAACATGCTTTGAGAGAATGTCGTCTTGAAGCAAAAGTTGTAGAAACCTGTGTGATTTGTTCTGAAAGTCATGAGACTAAGAGTTGTCCTTCAATTCCTGGTCTTAAGGCTGTTTTTCAAGAATAAACAACATAAAATCCTACAGAATCTCTTTGTTTTGTCTCTAGAAGACCATGGCAGGGGCCACAAGTTCAAGGGTTTAAAAACCAAATGAATACTCAGCCCCCACCATATTGGAATTCTTGGTAGAAACCTTGGCCCCAATCTCAATTTCAATCTCAACCTTGGGCTCAAGGAATGAAAAATCCATATGGAAGATTTTCTCAGTACTATCAATATCCTCCATCATATACAAATTATCCTCCCCAACAAATTCCTCAACAAAATCCACAGTCTCCAATCCAAAACCCAAATCCACAACTCTCACTACCATTCCCTCATATACCAAATCAGTTACTTGCCCAACCATTACAAAACCCCAACAATAAAAATCCTCAGAATACTTATATGATAGAAGGTCAACAATTTCCAACCTATATGATTACTCCTCTAGATCTTAATGATGTCCAACTAATATCTAGTAGAATATTAGAAAAGAAGAAGCTTTTTATAATCATTCAAGAACAAGACAATTCTGAGGAAGATTCTCTACAAACCAATAAAAGTTTTGAAGAAGAAGTAGCTCTTCAAAACCAAAATTCTGAAGATAAAAAGAAAAAACAACAAATAAATTCAACTCCCGTCATAGAGAAACCATCAGTATCTACTTCTACACCTCCTTTTCCTAAAAGATTACAAATTGATAGAGGAGTGGAAAAGCATATTATGTTGCCTAATTATGATTTCTTATATGAATTGAGAAATATTTGCATCAAAATCCCCTTGTTACAAGCCATCAAGGAAATTCCAATTTTGGCTAAAACAATAAAGGAGTTGAGTATGAAGAAACCAGGAAGAAAAATGAAAGAAATAAAAAGAATCTAGCTTGTAGGAAAAATAGTAGACATAATGATGGGAAAAATTGCAATTAAAAAATATTTAGATCCCGGAAGTCTAGTTGTCAAAACACATATCAATGAAATTGAAATTCCAAATACATTGATTAATTTAGAAGCAACAATAAACATCATGAGCAAATAGACCATGGAACAACTCAAGCTTCCTAATATTCTTTATACACCTACATTACTGCAGTTAGCAGATAGATCTATAATCAAACCAGATGGTGTGTTAGAAGATATTTCAGTGTCTCTAGATTCTTGGGAGTATCCTATTGATTTTATGATTTTAACCCCTAAGAACAATCTATGAGGACACCCACTCATTCTAGGAAGACCTTGGTTGGCTACAATTGATGTTTTCATTAGCTGTAGTTCTGGAGACTTGTATATTTCTGAAGGTAATTCAACTAAGAAATTCACTCTATATCCTCCAGCAAGAACAATCATAGAAATAGATGACAAGGAATGGATTGATGATGAAGAATATATACAACCTCTCTTCACTATCTCAAAGATTAGTGAAGATAGCCAAATCTTAAATACAATAGAAAATTATGAATCATCTCCAGAATATGAACATGATCAATTTCAAGAAAGATCTAATATTGAATACTTGTCATCTAGGTATATGTATATTTACTCTATGGAAGAATTTGGTAGCTCTACAGTTGAAATCTTTCCAGGGAAAACCTTGAACATAAACAAAAACTTGGAAAAATTACAAGAAGAGATGCTAATCAAAACATTGCAACAAAATTCATCTGCATATGCATGGGAATACAATGACATGAAAGGAATTAGTCCTTAGACTTGTATACATCACATCTACATTGAGGAAAATTTCAAACCTATCAGACAGCCTCAAAGAAGGATGAATCCAAATCTTAGGGAAATTGTGAAAGAAGAGTTGCAAAAGTTGTTAAATGTAAACTTCATCTATCCAATTTTAGATAGTCAGTGGGTTTCTCCTTTAGTGATTGTAACCAAGAAAAAAGGTAAATGGAGGGTATGCATTAATTATTGAGAATTGAATAAAGCTACTCTTAAAGATCAATTTCCTTTGACTTTTATAGATCAAGCGTTAGATTCATTAGTAGGCAAAAATTATTTTTCATTCTTGGATGGTTTCAGTGGTTATAATCAAATTCAGGTTGCACCTAAAGATCAAGATAAAAGAACATTTACCTGTCCTTGGGGAAATTATGCCTACCAAGTAATTCCTTTTGGATTGTGCAATGCACCTACAACATTCCTAATGACAGTACTAGGAATTTTTTCTCATCTAATACATGATTGTATAGAAGTGTATATGGATGAATTTACAGTTTATGGTAATACATTTGAGGAGGCTTTAAAAAACTTGGAAAAGGTTCTTAAAAGATGTAAGGAAGAAAACCTTTCACTAAGTCATGAGAAATGTTTTATGATGATTACTAAAGGGATTGTTTTGGGACTTCACATTTCAGGGGATGGAATTAAAGTAGATAAATCTAAAGTTGAGGTCATCTCCAGGTTATCAGTTCTAAGTTTCCAAAAGGATGTTAGAAATTTTTCTAGGATTCACGGGTTATTATAGAAGATTTATAGAAGATTTCACCAAAATATCATCCCCACTCTTCAAACTACTTACCAAATATTGTGAATTCAGTTGGAATCCTGACTGCCAGTTAGCATTTGAAACCTTAAAAGAATTTTTTTTTGAAGCACCCATCTTAAGAGGACCTAACTGGAAACTACCTTTTCACATTTCAACAGATGCTTCAGATGTAGCTCTAGGAGATGTGTTAGGACAAAAATATTTGATCCCCTATGCCATATATTATACAAGTAAGAATTTGACTCCCCCAGAGTTGAATTACACTATAACTGAAAAGGAGTTCTTATATGTTGTTCATGCTATTAAAAAATTCAGACATTACATAACAGGCTATGAAACCTTTGTCCATACAAATCACTCTGCAATTAGGTATTTAATGAATAAATCTATTACTAATGTCATAGTTACAAGATGGCTATTGCTCCTACAAGAATTCAACATTACTATTCTAGACAGGCGTGGAAAACAGAACACAGTTGTTGATTTCCTGTCTAGAATTCAAAATATCAAAGATAACACTCAAGTTGAAGATGAATTTCCTGATGAATATATTTTTGCAATAATTACTCAGACCCCTTGGTTTGTAGATATTGCCAATTACTTATTTACAGGGAAATTACCTTCACATTTTCATTCTAGAGAGAAAAGAAGAATCATCCAATTAAGTGCAAAATACTCATGGATTACTAATGAATTGTATAAGACAGGTCCAGATCTCATTATCAGAAGATGTGTTCGAGAAAATGAAATGCCTGAAAATCTTAAGGCATGTCATGATGAACGTTGTGGTGGAAATTTTGCTGACTAGAGGACAACCTATAAAATCCTTCATTTAGGATATTATTGGCCATCCATCTTCAAAGATGCCAAATAATATGTCAAAAGGTGTGACAGTTGCCAAAGGGTAGGGAAACCCACTCCTTCAAATGAAATTCCTTTACAACCTCAGGTACTTATTGAACTTTTTAAAAAATGGGCCTTGCATTTTTTTGGACCTATCAATCCTCCATCTAAACAAAAGAAGTATATTTTGGTATGCAATAATTATGTTACTAAATGGGTAGAGGTTAAAGCATTATCTTTTGCTAATGAAGGATCTGTAGTTAATTTTTTTTTTGAGGATATATTCACTCGTTTTGGTGTTCCAAGAGAAATTGTAACAGATCAGAGTGCTCAATTTACATCAAAGATGGTGAAAAATATGGTAGAAGATTACAAGATCAAGCACAAAAAATCTACTCCTTACCATCCACAAGAAAATGGTCAAGTTGAATCTACCAATAAGGTGATTGAAGGAATTCTCACTAAGACTATTCATCTACACATAAGGGATTTGGCAGATAGGTTTCCTAAAGCCTTATGGGCCTACAGAACTACATGGAGGAACGCAATAGGACATAGTCCCTATGAACTTGTTTATGGGAAGAAAGTCCTATTTCCTATAACATTTCAGATCAAGACGCTCAATATGGTAGTCCAATTGGGACTTGATTTATCAGAAGCACAAAAGCATAGATTGGAGAAACTTAATGAACTAGATGAAATCAGACAAGATGCAGTCCAAATAACCAGTATAGTCCAGTAGAAAAGGACTAAATGGCATGACAAGTACATAAAAGAGAAAAAGTTTCAAGAAGGGGATTGGGCACTCTTGTTTGAATCAAAATTCAAGGATTTTCAAGGAAAGTTTCAGACTCATTGGCTTGGTCCATATGAGATTGAAAAAGTTTTTGATAATGGAGCAGCGAAGATCAGAACAATAGATGAAGAAAATGTATCTCTTCTTGTGAATGGTCATCGGTTCAAAGTATATCATAAACCACTTTCAAAAGAAGAGTTTTTCAAGAAATTTCAAGATAATATTGATATGAAGTTAGTGAAGAAGAATTCCTCTTCTTCACTAACTTAGTTTTTAATTTTCCTACATTTGATAAAAAACTAAAAAACTAAAAAAAAAAAAGTGTATAAGTATGAAAACCAATCCATGATTGGCATACTTATGCAGAAAATATAGGGTGAAAATCATAACTCTCTGACACACTATATTTTCCATTTTTCTTTTCTGTAATAAAGTAGTGAAAACTACATTTATATTTACAGTTCATAATCTGCAAATTCAGTTTCATTCCATCACACTCCACTGTCATTCCATTTCATTCCACCTTCATTTCATTTTTCACATGCATACCATTTCATTCCACTCTCATTCCATATTCTTCACTCATTTCATTCATGTTTCATACTTATTATTTTTTTTTTTACATTCTGCAGCTCATCACATTATGCATCTGAGCACATTTTTGCAACTGATTCTATTCTGTAGCTAATTCAATTATGCAGCTACTTCAATAATACTGACATGATGATTGAAAAATGGACTAAAGGATTATGTTTTGAAGGTCACCATGCTACAAAAGGAGTACCTAAGGAACAACATCAAGCAACAACAAACAACAAGGTTAAGTTTTAAGGTAAAGTGTAGAAATTTATTTTAATAGCAAAAGTTAAAACATGAAATGTGTATAATATGTACATTCATATGTTCCTTGATAACCTATCATTTGAATTGATTATAAATCCTCATCATGATATATCTCGATCATATCCCTCATATAAAGTTGTACAACGGTCGATCATTAAAAATCCTTGATTAATGACTAACGGTCATGACCATGACATGACCTACTTGTCCACGTCTCTTAAAGACCGTATCTCTTACTTATTCCCTAAATCTCACCATAAACCCTCCATCAAATCCGTAGCTTATTTCATCTCCATCAATTCCACAACTCGTTCATCTCCATCAACTCTGCTACCAATTCATTTCCACACCATAGAGGGGTAATTTTGAGGGTTGAAAGCATTTTGCATAGAAGAAGGATGGGTTTGATTGTCAGAACAGAGCCAGTGGGGGTCAAATACATGGAAGGATATCCACAGGTTAGATAACTACTGCAACAAGATGGATGGTTGAGGTTTATAGAAAATTTTGATGGTTTTCATAAGGAAATTACCAAATCATTTTCCAAATATTTTGATGGAACCGAGGTGGAGATTCGGGAAATTAAATTCACAATAATAGAGTTATTCCTAGTTGAAGCTACAAAACTTCGGAGGCATGGAGAGAGATGGTCAAAAAACAAAGAATTCCATAATGAGTCATGGAAGTTGATACTTAAAAACCCAGGTATGGATGTTCCAGTCTTTAGAAAAGGAATCCAAAGTACTACTCTGAAAAGAAAATGGAGAAATATACTTTTGATTTTGCAAAAATTCATAACTTGTGAAGGAAGGTATAGAACCATGTATGTTTATCATATCCGTTTATTAATGAATTTTCTAAAAAATGGTGAGATCAACCTACCTTTCTTTCTACTCAATAGTCTAAGAAGAATGGCCTCAAATGTAAAAAAGAGAATCCAATTTATAGAGACCACTATGCATCATCATGGCTTGGTGAAAATATTGATTGAATTTCACTTAAGGAGCATATGAGACAATTGGGAAGATTTCTTTGTTAGGAATCATTTTCAAGAACAACCAGAATGACCACCCGAGGAAGAAAATGTTAGGAGAAGTAAAAGAAAGAAAACTGATGTAATTGTTGAAGACAAACCTAAAACTTCACTACATAGGAATGATGAGAAATTAATTTATGAAGAACTGACAGAAATTAGAAAAAAAATTAAGGCTAGAGGAAAGAAAAATAAAGGGAGTGACGTTAGAAATGAAGGGAATGAAGGTCCTCCAAAACTGAGAAGGAGCTTTATACTCCAAGGCATCATGAAGAAAACACCATCCAAAGGGATAGAGCTCATATATATAGAAGAGGAAACCCCAATTCCATCATATGTTGGTAATTCTCTTGTGAACAGTCCTCAAAACTCTCCTGTTCATCATTTTGAAGAAGGTCCCAGTAGAAGATCTCCTGGTATAGATCCAGTTCAACAACAAATATATGATTATGTAGAGTCATTGGAAAGAAGAAGTGCATCAATGAACCAAGAACCACCTGTCAATCCACAAGAACCTCTAATTGACTCTCTTAAAAAATATATTTATGAATTATAGATATTGAATAGGCACATCAAGCAGGAAAATGAGATTTTGAAGGAACAAAACAAGTTGGACGAAGAAATTCATGATAATACTACTCTACTGCTAGGGATATTGCACAAGGAGAATAAGAAATTGAAGAAAAAGAACAAGAGGTTGAACAGAGCAATCATAAATCTCAGATTCAAGCTTCTCATGAAAAGGCCAAGAATGACATTAATTTCAAAGAGGAATAGAAGAATAAGGTTGGATGTCTTATTTGAAGTATCTGAGCACATGCACTAAGGGGGAAGAACTCATAATTTTAACAAATTGCATGAGGACATGCAATGATTTTGCAGTGGGGGTATGTTGAACCTCATAATTACCCTCTCCTTTATATTTTTCTCATCTCATTCCACCACTTTTCCATAAGTTCATAAAGCCTAATCAGTGAAGAATTCTAAGGTTTTGTCTCAAGGATACATTTAAATGATTGTCATATTGTATTTTCATGATTTTTCTATTTTGATAATTTTTTGCAAATTAGCTACAGAATGCAACCTATTCTGCAACTAACTGTGTGTTCTGTAGCCACTCTTATGGTTTACCAGGTTCTAGATGTCAGTTGAGGAATCAAGCCACATGGGTGTTTCTAGAATCCTTCCTACATGGATTCTATCCTACTCATTTGATCCAGATCAACATAAAGATGTGCCTAAACCTATGGTCAAAGTTTCAAGTCAAAGAACGTTACCTACAACAATAGGACTCCTGGTTTGCTCTTTGAAGCGAATCATGAGTCCAATAGTCCTATTTTGATTGTAATTCAAGTCAGACACCTATAGCTAACTTAACTCACAATTATTCATGTAATTCTTCTTTAAATAGTGGTTCCACAGAACCAAGAGATAGTTCAGTCCAATACAGTTTGGATTTGCAAGTGAATACTCTGTTTTCCAAACTCTGCTCAAATTCTGCTTCCTTCTTTGCCAGTGCATTTTTCAAGCTAGCAATCTGCAACATCAACAATCAAGAAACCTTTGAGTGCTCTAGAGGACAACATTCATTATCAATATTCTTCAACTACTCATAGGTCCTCAAGCAAACAGACCAAAATATCCCTTGTTTTTAGTCCTTTTGATCCATGGAGAAAAAATAAGGCTATCATTCAGAAAGCAACATATTTTTCAAGAATAATTCTAACAAAAACATGTTATTTTAGCTCCCTAACCTCACAAATTTCCTTGTTGGAATGTGCAACACAAAGTTCAATAGTTGCAACCCTCTCTGCAAATTTTAGAGTGCTGATTGTCTCCCCATGTACATCTAATTCAGTGCTTATGTGCACAAATATGAGAGTTTTTGCCTGTCCACCTTAAGAACAAAGTCTAACATCATTACCACCCCAGAATAGATAAAAGTGGTAGTTTCCTTCCATAACTATTCATTAAGGAAAAGATTGAATATTTTACCTAAAGAATCCTGAAGCAGTTGTGTTAGCTTGTTATTTGGATAAGGAACACGGGAACTCTTTTTTGCAAGAGCAACAATCATGTCTCCTAAATCTGAAGGTGATCTGTTAATACAATGTGCCTCCTTTAACCTATATCCAGTGGCCTCCTATTTTTCAACTCTCTCACTTCCAGCAAGGTCAACAAGATGAAGACACCCTCGAAGAATTGTTCTAGAAGTAAGATCTCTGCCCTAAACATGCACTGTCAAAACACTACAAACAAAACAATGTTTTTATTTTTGAACAAAGGTTTCAAGAGAGACCAATATTATTGAAATTATTTGAATATTGTGTTTAAAACATGTATGAATGGCTGCTCAGATCATTAAGAGCAGTTTCTCCCACAACACAGTTCTTGTGTCCAAGGTTCATTAACTCCATCACAACAGATGTAGATGCAACGGGTATTAGATTTGCATCTAGCACATTGAGTCCATTCTGATGCAAATTGTTGCGGATTACCAATGTGCTATGAGTCAAGGAATATTTTATTCTGAAAAACTAAAATCCAAAGATTTAAAAACAAGAAAGACAACTCCATATGATCAAGAAGGATATCTTTTATTGGAATTTTCTGAAACAAGAAGATCCCGGACTTGTTCATTTTATTTCAATCATTTGAACAACAAACATATATAAAGGTATCCTTTATTTGTTTTGATATCTGGAATAATTCATCCAAGGATTGATAGTTCACACCCCAACTCTCCTCTGTAATGACCTTAGGACCAGTCTAGATAAGTAAGGCACAAAAATTAGAGCAAAGTATTTTTAGGAAAGAATTTCTTCAGTAGTGAACTCATTTCCTTATTAGTTTTGCAAGACAGCGATTTAAACTGAAATTGACTAAATAGAAGATGGTTGTTATTACCATTGTGTATGTCTTTCCAGAACCTATTTTCCCATATGAAAAAATGCAAGCATTGTAACCATCCAGAACAGATCTGATCAATGGCCTAGTATCCAAAAACCCTTCCTCTAAAATTCAACATGAATAATGTTATGATTTAAGATATTACACCTTACAATCATGTAAAAGGTTTTCAACACTCTAAAAAGAGAGCCAACCTTGAGTAGCATATGCTCCAAATACTTTGTTGAATGTGAATTATTTATGCATATCCTTTCCTTTCTTTGTGGGATCTGCAATCATAATTTGACCATCCTCCCCAATATAATCCACTGTACTCTGATAGCTGGATTGTCTAGGCAAGAATGGTCTGACTCGACAATACACCCTTATGCTTTGTAAGAAGAATAAGAAACACAAACTCAACATGAAGTTTGATATAAAAAACAACATAAATTTGTTATCCTATCAAATGGCATCTGATGTGCTTTCACTACTAGCTTGGTCAAGCAAGTATGCCCTGCCTCAACTTCTAAGTTTATGTTTTATAAGCAGAATAAGGTAACACAACACCATGCAAGAAGAGGCTAGAGTGAAATAATATTACATAATTTGATATTCTCTCCCAGAATTACTAATGCTCATCTTCCAGGCCCAAGGCAAGGTCGAACACTCAATTCAAACACAAAGCTCACAGTGACAGGAAGATGCAACATAGATAATTTTTTCATACATTTTCACCTGTCTGGAAGAAATCTTACCAAGTTCATTCATCCATCTCCTACTCTATTGAACCAACCTCATTTCCAAGTTCCCAATTAGTGGGAGAACAAGCTTCTTTAAATGCACAGTAAAATGCCCTTTTCTAGCATTTTTTGTCCTTTTATGTTCCTACTACAAGCTGTGATATGTCCCCACCCACATTGAATTAGATAAAACTATTCATTCACACTGAATTGGGAATAAAGATGCAAAATTTTTTGATATATACAATTTAAAGAGACTCCTAATTCCTACTCCGTTATAATATTTTTGAGACATGTCAGTTAAAATATAACACTATGACAGACGAACATGAAGCACACCTTTCAGATCCTGAACTTGATTGTATAGTTGTCGATTTTCCTCTAGAACTTTGTGGTAGCCTGTTGCAACCTGCACTACTATGCTTTCCTGTGCATTAAAGAAATACAATCAAAATTTAAGAATGTAGAAAAGTGTGGTTCAAATAATAACAATTGTTTGTGCAAAGCTCACCAAGATTGTACAATTGTTTATTCCATTCCATTTGCATCAACTAAACACCTTTCTTCGTGCTATGTAGCATCCATTTCAGTTCCTACCGATTTTATGGAAAAATCAGAATGATCCCTATGTTTGAATCACAATCTCACACACTCTTATATGATTTAAATACTTACTCCAATTCCCCTTTGTTGGAGATCAAAACGTATTTGCAGATTTCGAACAGTTTTTTCATCCTCATCTGCATCACTTGACCTATTAGAGAAGCAATCCTTATGTTTTCCTCGTCTAACACCATAATTTTTCTCTTTTCCTCATCTTCGCTGACATTAACCTTTAGATTGAAGTTTTAGTCTTGGATGTTAGTTAAAAATATACATCTATTGCAAGTATTTAGTGATGAACACAACAATATTGCAGCTCAAGCTCAACTCTATATTTATCAAAGTCCATTTCAGTAAAAATATGTATTCAATCCATTTCAGGCATTGAATTTTAGCTTTTCTATAGCATAAGCATTAAGATTTTATGTATTCGCAGATAATTATATCCTAGAAACTTGAAACTAAAGTAACTTTTACATATGTTGCAGAAAGGATTCTGGGCAAAAAATGGGCTCTCCTAAAGCTATTGTTAGTGTTGCCAAAAATTTTGACTTTGGGAAAGAATTTCCATCCCCATTAACAAGAAGTTCCTGTACTACCTTCTTCAACTATGGGCCACAATAACACAACAAATGAGAATTCACTTATTAAGTTATTTTTCATCTATTTCTATGCATTTCCAAAGAGCCTCTCTTTTTAACTTTTCACATAGAGAAAAATAATTGATGTGGAAACATGATATTGTTGATTTGGTAATAAGAACCACCTGCTCTATTCTAGAATTCAACTAGTTCCATCTCCACAGAAGTTTTTTCTTCTAAAAATCCTATACCTGATTAGTGAATACGGTGATTAGAATAACCTGGTCCTTTAGCCCCTTAAATGATATGGTCTAGGTTAGGTAATTTTTTAAATCATGTGAAATAAACCATCAAATGAATTAGGTTCTTTTCTATTTTTTATATGCAGACAATCTTCCAATTTAACCAAGCATTTCAGGTGTGCTCAATATTTCCCCTTTCCAACGGAAAAAGATATAATAATGAGCCAACACAGGAAAAATCTAGGTTATAAAATGAAATATTCCTAGAGAAACACCGTAAAATGTGAGAAAGGTATAATGATGAGTCAAAACATGATAAGGTTACATTATAAAATGTAAGAATCGCTGAGTTACATTGCAAAAACCTGTCACCAGTCTGTTACACCATCCTATAAAATTGAGGTGTAATCATAGAACCTAGGAGTATACAAGATAAACATGTAAAATCATCATTTGATAAAATCAAATTTCCCTGATACAAAGCTCCAAAGGGAAAAAATCCTCAAAATTATAAAGGAGACTCAGTAGTCTACCTGCTCACCCTATGTGGCTAGACGCCGCTAAAACTCTTCCATTAATTTTTCTAACATAGATTCCACAAGATGATAGAAAAACATAGGAGTATTAAAGGATATTAGTGAACATCATAGATATGCAAAGTCAATACAAGTGAACAACTTGTTATATTCGAAGAAAAAATTGAAGAGCTTACTGTAGGTACTTCTTCTGGTTTTTTGTCAGACAAAATTGATAGAATGTGCTGATTAAGTGGTTGTGACAAAGGATCCTGCTCAACATAATTCCCAAACATTTTCTCAGTGCGAACACAAATAATTGTGTGCATCATTACAGATCATATTAAGTGAACAAAATAATAAAGACAAATTAATAAGGGGGTCTATTAAATACCATCCCATTTGGATTCAAGGATTGATCCTGATTCAAATTATCCCTGGAAAGATTTCCTTCTGCTAAGTTTAAACCAGGATTATTAAGTAGAGTCGTTGAATCTGCAGCTGGATAATATTTCTTCAATATAGACTGGGTGAATGGATCAGAGTTTCTCCCTGGTTTAATGGGTGGTTTTGCAACACTGTGTGGCTTCAGGTTACCCCCATACTTCCCAAGACCATTTCCACCAGTTTGCTTCCAATCACTATATGATTTCAAAGTTAAAATGCAGTCCACAACTTTTGTTGATGATCCTCCCTGAAAGAAAGCTCAAGTAAGATAAGCACAGAAAGGATAAAATGAGGTAATCAGTTCATTGCTTGCAATATTTAGGGCTTCTTCCAGTGGACTATTTAAGGTAAAATCATAGTAAAGGTGTGTGAGGTGACTAATTGGATCAAGTTTTCCCCTTAACATTATGGTGTGAAGAAAGTAGTTTCAAGTCATGTAGGAGAGGCTGATGAATTAGCAAGCACTATAAGAGGAATTGATAGGTAGCTGAGTGGGAATTATCTACTTAAACATTGTGGGAGAAATATGGCTAGTTTGGATGACGATAGATGGGCCAAGCCAGTGGATGCTTTTGCTGATGGTTGTGATATGTGGATGGATGAAGATCTTAGTGGTTCCTATGTTGTGTTTTGACCTTGCTAAGGTTATAATAATGGCTTTTCAATAAATACCCGTGCAACACAAATGAGTATGAATGTCATCCTTCCTAGAGGGCCTTATGTGCAAGCACCACTTCCACAAGTTGGACTAGTGAGAAATAATTCTGATGCTGATAGGAGGTAGCATGCTTCTGGTTCACAAAATGGTTTCATTCCTCCTCCATAGCCTTCTCTGCCCACAATTCATATTCCAGAGAACCAATATGAAATGGGCAAGGTTTCTGATGAGGATCAGTTGAAACAAAGACAAATTAAATCCATCCTTAATAAATTAATGCCCCAAAATTTTGAGAAAATTTTTCAACAGGTCAAAGAAGTGAGCATTGAATCTACATCATGTATTCATGGTATAATATCTAAAATATTTGAAAAAGCTTTGATGGAGCTGAATTTTTTTGAAATGTATGCAAAATTATGTTTTCAGCTTACTGCATGAATAACAAAATTTTATGAAGATAATGAGAAGGTTGTTTTCAAGCGAGTTCTTTTGAACAAATGTTAGGAAGAATTTGAAAAATATGAAAGAGAGGAGGCAGAGGTTGAGAAAGAAGAAGTGCATGGTGAAAAAATCCTTTCAGTAGAAGAAATATGGGAGAAGAAGGCTACAACACGATGATGAATGCTAGGAAATATAAGGTTTATTGGTGAGATTTATAAAGAAAGTATGTTGACCAAAATAATTATGCATGCATGCATCAAGAAATTAATTAGTGAATTTCAACATCAAGAGGAGGAAAATGTTGAAGCTTTGTGAAAACTAATGAGAAATATTGGTCATATGATTGACCATTCAAAGGCTAAGGAACATATTGATGCTTAGTTTGATAGTATGACAAAAATGTCCAATAACCAAGGGCTTCCCTCTAGGCTAAGGTTCATGTTGAAGGATCTGATTGATATGAGGAGGAATGGATGGAAACGAAGGAGGAAATTTGAGGGCCCCAAGAAAATAGAGGAAGTGCATCAGGATCCTCTACAAGAACTACATGGACAGGGAGGCCGCTCTCAAGGTACCAATATGGGAAATTCAGGTTGGAGATTTGTGACACCACTTGATCATGGTGTGAGAAGAAATGTGACGCCAAATTACATGGTAGGTGCACACATGGGTTTAATTCCATAGATGGGTGGGATTAAAGGGCCACAACCCCATATGGGACCATGTGACTATGGATTCACTAGTCAAGATGCTTGGATTGTTGATAGGGATCAATTTGAAAATCATTCTATGCCAAGCCCTTCAACACACAGAGCTTCTGATGATGGCCACTTGATTCTTGGTCCTAAGGGAGGTCATGGAAAGGGAATAGGAGGGAGGGATCAGCCTCTTCCATATGATAAGAGTGCTCTAGTATATATTCCACCATTCACATCTTTGAGTGATAGACGAATATGTGCAGGTCCAATTTCAGGTTGCAGTTTTTACTGGATGCTATTTGGTATGAGAGATGGAATTTTGACAAGGACTTATGCTGCAGAAAAGCCTTTATTTTCAAAATCATATGTCCAGGAAAGAAATTTTTTGGATAATGACATAAGAGAGTTTAATAATTAATACTCATCAGGTGACAGAGGTGCGAAGACTGCAAATGCTGAATTTCAACTATAAGAACATTCTTCTGAAGGAAGTTTTAGTTCATAACTCATTGATATTCAACTTAGGAAAAAGGATGAAACAGAAATCAAAGAATATTATAGGTGCATTCCTTTACAAAGCTTCCATGCATTTTCATTATGTATTTTAGAGAAGTCGACGAGTTTCATTGACTTTTTCTCAATTTTGCATGATATACCATCTAGTGTGAGATATTTGAAGAAGGAAACGTTTTATGTAGATGACCTTAAAGCACCATTGTTCTATTTAACTATGGTTTCACTTCGGATATTAGATTTTTTTTTCCAGGAAATATGTTTAAATTGATCTTTTGGGGAATCTACTTACACATTTATGCAAGTTTGAGCCTTTCTTGCTAAATCAAGGACAACTTACTGAAGGGTAGTGTGAAATTATGAATTATAAATATATATAATTTTGATGTTTCTAGGTTGGAGACTATACTATTTTCATTGGAGGATGCTACTGTTGATGCACCCAAGGCTCCTGAGTTCCTTGGTCATGTAGGTTCAAAATACGGTAAGCTGATTCCATGTCATTAGGACAATTTTGCATCCTTCCTAGGAAACAAATCCATTACGGAATAGGATTTTCCCAAGAAGGAATTTATAACACGAAACCAAAAATTACAAGCAATGTTAGTGATTTTTGTCTTTCTAAGGCATATGATAGAGAAAAATAGCTTTATTTAGGGCTACTCACTACAAGGAAAAGACCCTCTAGTGGAGGTTATAAAGGAGGTTTTTAGTGTTATAAAATTGGCCAAAATTGTCAAAAAAACATATGCTACCACATCCGTTTCTGGGAATGGAGATTTTGGCGGAGCTTTTAACGGAAATTCAACACAACTAAAAAAAAAATGGGCGGTCGGAGGTTATTACGAATGTTTTTTCATTGGTGTGCTACTCTAGCTTTAATGCACCGGTGCGTACATGTACACGGCACCCCGGGGCGGTCTAAGGAGAATGCACCGGGCTGTTATGGTATAAAACAACATCAGGAGTAGTGTTGGTGATACAATGCATGGGGCTGTTCTAATTGGTCTTGGGATTTGAGCGGTGCCCATAGGTCGTATCAACGCACCGGTGCGTATACCTTTATGATGCATCGGTGCACCATATCACAAAAAGGCACCGAGATTTATAATTGGTATTGGTATTCGTGCGGTGCACATGGATCGTACAAATGGACCGGTGCTTATAGATACATAAACGCCCCAGTACGCAGTATCACACAAACACACCGATATTTATAACTGGTATCGATATTTGTGCAGTGCCCATAGATCATAAATGCGCTGGTGCATATAGACACAGGTGCGTATAGACACATAAACGCACTGGTTTACAGTTACTGACATGCACCAGTGCGTATAGACACATAAACGCACCGGTTTACAGTTACCGACACACACCGATTTTCATTTTTTTTTTTTAGAAACATCGACCTGTGACAGTCCAATTATTGTGATTGTTTAAAATTCATTATTCATCAAAAGTCGACACATCTTATTACAATATTCATATTAATTATATTTTCATTAATGCATTTGAATGTGCTGTTTGGATTAATTTGTTATATCATATCAGAATTATTGTGGTTTTTTAAAATTCATTATTCATCAAAAGTTGACACATATATATCTTATAACAATATTCATATGAATTAAATTTTTATTAGTGCATTTGAGAACAACAATGGAGAACGCAATAGCGACAATGGAGAATGCAATAGAATCAATTATAACATATTTTATGATTATATATATAATATATATGACTAACACAATCTTTATCATACAAAATGGGATAGTTAATATTCGTATCCTTTTGTCTTTCAATTGGGACACTATGTCCATTACATTAAACAAAATGTCTAATTTCACAAACATATTTCAAAAAATAAAATGCCTTACTTTGATATCCAAACATAGTGATCATCATTCTTCGCTTATTTTTGTTGTCACTGCTAGAGCTACTTCCATGACTTGGGTTATTTTTAGGAATGTTGTGTTCACGACGTTGATTGTTTTCTTTTTCTTCACCTTCCATCTACAAACATAAAAATAAACCAAAATGAGTGTATATACATTGGTGAGAATAATGAAAATTGCAATATTAAATAATATACATCAATGTAAATCGAAAAGAAAAATGATGTACCATAGCAACAATTGACTCATAAACTATACACATTCTTTCAAAACCATGTACCATGCCATCTTTCAAAATTTCATTTGTTGATGCAGTTCCATACATTATTTTCTGCAAGTTTTATACCCCATAACAAATCATATATTTAATATAAAAGATGTTTTTGTTCTATTAATTATAGACAGAGCTAATTAAAACAAGATCAATAGATGCTTACAAATTCCACAATTAAATTCTGATATGCTAACATATACTCACAGCCCATATTTAACCCAATTTCAATTAATTCGTCTGATGGTTCTTCTTTGTATGTTAGCACCTGTTTGAAGACATTCAATGATGATTTTTGTAAAACAACTTAAAAAATACAAAAATGAAATCTAGTTAAGTTGTTATAAGGAAGTAACAATTACCCACAAACTTAGAGATCAACCATTTTCTTCCTTGTCGTCATGTTTTATGTGCTGAATGGGTTCCATTTTATTTTCTTTTCTGCAAGAAAATTCTTGAAAATTAATATTTAATGCTAAATTGTTTATTTATTGTACCTAATGATAAAAAAATTCAATGATTACATATTACATTTGAAGCACGTTGTTGTTGTTGGAAAGAATGTCTATACATTCGTTCCACTAGATCCCTCAAACTTTTGTAAAAGTTTTTCCCCTTTCGTTAACTTCCAGCACCACTCCAGATGAGCTAAGGAGCAATTGATTTTCATTTGCATGTTCTATTTTTTTTCTTTTCTTAGAACAACATTCCTTTTCTGAGTTGTTGGTCCCTGTAGAACATTAAACATATGTGAATTAGTAGACTGTTTGACACATGTTATCTAATAATTTTAAGTATATTATTAATGATAATTAAAAAAAGAAACTCATATTGGATCGATAGTATTTTTCCATTCACCTGATTCATCTTTTTGCAATTTTTCCATTAAAATTTTACGCTCTTCTAGTCCTAGACCAGAAATAATCATATCGAGCTTCGTCATTTTGTGGCTCTGCATGATACACAGTAAACAATACATATTAGTTAAACTTACATATAATTCAAAAATAATATTTTTTATAAATAATTTACAAAGAACTTGTCTTTTTTGTTTTTCTTGATGTGTTAACAGTATTTTTGTTACTTGATCTCTTGTCAGACATTTCTTTATCAATCTTAAAGCTATACCATATCATTCATTAACATATTTATAAATAAATCCTCAAGTACTTTTCAGGTAGAAAATAAATCTCAAGGTACCGGTGCACCTTTCACGAAGTCCACACTGCCGCCGGTGCATGGGGATCTTAACAACGCACCACAAAACAGTATAACACAATGTACGGTGCATTGGGTATTGTAAATGCACCGCAAAAAAAGTTTAATAGAACTAACGGTGCATGGGGTATTATAAACGCACCGCAAAAAAGGTGTAATACACAGTACGATGCTTTCCTAGTTAAATAGAGCACCGGTGCCCTATTTCAGATTTGGCGCACGTATTTAGAAAAAATGTTTTCATTTTTTTTTACTACAGTACTTTCGCGGTGCTCTATATAATACAACACACTAGTGCAATATAGTACGTAGGGTGCACCGATAAAGAAAAATCCATTTTTAAAAAAATTCAAGCAATGACCGAATGGATTGGGATTGGACTATGCAAGTCGTCCCGTGGGTTGAAAATCAATCTAAAATGAAAAACCCTAATTCTGAAATCACAGAAACAAGGAGAAGAAATGGAAAAAACAAAAAAATGAAGGGTTTAGGGTAAAAATGGATAAAACTGCAGAAAAAAGTAAAAAATTGCAGAAAAAAGTAAAAAAATAATCAAATTTAATCACGAGATGGTTTCAAATTCTATGATACAGGGTTTGAATCACCAGAGGTTTGGTTTTTGATTGTCTGAATACTTCTGTTCGAACGTATTTCACTGCTCCACAGTGCCCTCCTACTCTCTTGCTCTATGTCTGTCTCCTGCAAATATTTGGCTGAAAATTTTAGCAAAAATAGTGACATAATGGAAAGTGTTTAGTATTTAAAGAATTATTTTATGAAATTAGATTTTCGAATATATTTTGCGCCCATTTTTCAAATTGCCGCTTTTTTTCACGTAAAGAAAATAGAGTTGTGTTTTTTTTATTTTTGTTTATTCGTTACCGGTGCGGAAGAGTTGTGATGCACCGATGCGTCTTATTTATACGACGCCCCGGTGCGTGCTAGGATGATAAGCGCACTGGACTGTATAAAGTTTTTTATTTTTGGTATGTAAGATCATAATAAAATAATGATAATTATAAATTACATGAATTTATTTTCATTATTTTCTAAACTTTATCATGTTACAAAAATTTGTATTATTATAGATTTGTTATTTTACAATTATTTGCAAATTTACAAATTTAAATATTTTAATAAAATCATTTCACATTAATACAATTAAAATTTTCACATTAATAGAATTAAAATTTTACAAATATTTTACATACCATTACAATTAAAAATACAATTACAATTACAATTAAAATTACAATTAAAATTACAATTACAATTTTACATTAATTTCACATACATGAATTACGATTAGAATTAGAATTAGAATTTTAATTTTAAATACAATTACATTTACAATTTTACATAGAATTACATTTACAATTACAATTACAATTTTACAAATATTTTACATACAATTCAATTAAAATTACAATTACAAATACAATTACAATTTTAGAACTTTACATACAATTACATTTACAATTTTACATAGAATTACATTTACAATTTTACAAATATTTTACATACAATTCAATTAAAATTACAATTACAAATAAAAATACAATTTTAGAATTTTACATATAGTTACATTTACAATTTTACATAGAATTACATTTACAATTACACTTACAATTTTATAAATATTTTACATACAATTCAATTAAAATTACAATTACAAATAAAATTACAATTTTAAAATTTTATATACAATTACATTTACAATTTTACAAAGAATTACATTTACAATTACAATTACAATTTTATAAATATTTTACATACAATTCAATTAAAATTACAATTACAAATACAATTACAATTTTAGAATTTTACATACAATTACATTTACAATTCCAATTTTACAATTTTTCATGTATAAAATTACAATCATTTCAAAATAAATTAAATATTTCAATTACAATTAAAATTTTACATTAAAAAATATTTTACATACAATTACAGTTTAAATTACAATAAGTACAAATACAAATACAATTTTACAATTTTACATACAATTAAAATTTAAATTACAATTACAATCACGACATAATATTTAATAAATATCATGGTCATTTAATATTAAATTAATTAATAAACATCATCACGATCATGATAACCATTGTACAAACATCATATTTGACTAATAAACACATTCAAACATCAAATTAACATTATATATTAAGATCATCACAACACAAACATCAAATATACATCTCAATATGTCAAATAACTCATGCTATCGCATATACACATCTATCTGCAAGATAAAAATTAAATGAACATATCTAACATGACCTAACAATATGTGCCACATCATGATGATCACCAACATGAAAATTAAGTACAACTGCAACATGAACATAAAATACATGGACCATATAACTGAATAATGTTAAAAATATACAATTGTAATATAAATGTCATGGATCAGGCGCTGGTGGTAGTATAACAACATCAATAGCAGTACTACAAGTGGATGCCTGCTCAGTAAAGTTGGGTGCAGCCTCGACAGTCGATGGTCGAGCTTGCTCATGATCATGATCACTAGAATTGATGGATGCATCTGCTGGTGGTAGTACAACATCAATACGAGTAATAGTAGTGGAGTCTTGCTCACTCAATAGTGCAACCTCAACGATCGATGGTCCAGCCTACTCATGATCATGACTAGTACTAATGGATGTAGCTGCAGGCTGTTGACTGGACGTGGCCGATGGTCTAGCCTCATCTCCATGATGACTGTCAGATGCTACTAGTGGGGCGTCATGCTCATCAGGGGCGTCGTGAGGTGAACGATCATGAGATGCATGTGACTCGCTGCTCGCGGACTGTCCATCATGTGATGCGGCTCGAATACGCCTATAGCTATAGACAATCCTCCTCAGTCGCGTAACAGCTGTTGTAGCTCCTACGACATGCTGCATCAGGCCATACGTGTTACCTGGCATGTCTCTCCACATCCGTAACAGCCTATCATTAGCTTGTATGTCTCTGTAATGAGTGGGCCTGATGCCCGCATCAACAATCAATGCACTTAGTTGGTTAGCCAACTCCATCCTATATCTGGTCTCAGGTCGACCACACTTAGAAAAAGGCGGCACTGGTGCACCATGATGAGCAGGAGCATGTCTCTCTGCTACATAGGCCTCATCCTCATCATGATCATGCTTGGCATTAGCCATATCCTGATCGTCATCATCAAGATCCACACCTGTATCATCTGGTGGACCCGACATCTCCTCGCCATCAAAAGAGCCAATGTTTGCAAAATATATACAAGTACACAACAACAATTAGACAATTTCATTACACAATTTAATAAAAACAAGTTAAAGAACATGTTAGAATAAATATAAATAAAACAATAATATTACCTCTATCATCTGGCGGCTTATCAGCTGTGAAGAGGATGTTGGGACACCCTTGCCAATCTAAGCCAACATAAGGACATGGGACCATAATGAAGGGATGCAGCCCATCAACACTGGCTAGTAAGTCCAGTGAGTCATGTGATATCATCGCTGGAAACAAACTGTCTCCCCTCTTGGGCATCATCTTCCCCCATATGTGCATCCGAGCCTCAAACACTGGTCTACGAGGCTGTCGAACAAAACTAGGTCTCATCTCTGGAAACCTATAAAAAAATAAAAAAAAAAACTCTGAAGCAAAAGGGAAGTTGACCCTCCCTTGTGCATGAGCACGATATCTATCTAAGGCCATACAAAACTACCGCAAAAAAAATGGTAGATCATCTGACAAGTCATGGCTGCTGTACTAAAGAATCAACAGAATATAAAAGCGAGCAACTAATGCATTTCCTGTCACTGGTGTTGTGCGAAATGGTCGAAATGATAAGGGAGAGGCACTGCAAATCCTGTCTACCAAAATAACCTATACGTAACTGACCTCCAGGTACCTGAAACTCTGAAGGAGACAATACATGTGATGCAATGTATCTCTGGGAGTAAACTAACTGACTCTCTGCTACACAACTAGTTGGCACGTCTGGGAATGAGGGAAAATCTACCCCTCTCCTCGATAGTCCTGTAATAAAATAAATATCCTCTTTAGTGGGTGTGTACCACTGGTCAGGACCAACTTGGAAAGCCTATCGGTGGTCATTCCACTTGCGGATAAGATATCTCAAAAACACACTATGGGACATTAGGGAAGTAGCCTCCTCATAGAACTTGAGGAGGCCTACCTGCCTAAGGATCTCCTAGGTATTTGCAGTAATAGGGTGAGGGTATGCATCTCTCTCCCTCTCTTGGGCCTCCCATTGGAGACTCATGTCATACTGTTCAACCTGTTGTTGCTGCTGTTCCTACTCTTTTCTCTGAATCGTTGCCATATTAAATAATTTTTTTTTATTAAAACAGACATATATTTAGGAATATACATATATATATATATTTTGAAAAAAAAACAAACAGAAAAGTCGGTGCGCCATAAAAACAGTCACGCACCGGTTGTGGTGCGTCTTAAGAATGTAGAGCACCGATCCCTGTGCCCCTAATGAAATACAATGCACTGGCCTTGGTGCAGTTGTCTATTTTTCAAGCACCGTTAACTTTATCAAAGTTCAGAATAGCAGTGCGCTAACTGAAATATATGCCCCGATGTGTATAGTCGTGTCAGCGCCCGACTTCATGACAATTACATAGTCGATAGTGTGGTCTTTTACCCGACAGCACCGTTGACCCTCTCTGAATCCAGAATGTGGTGCACTGACATACACCGGGGTGGATAATTCCGTCAACGCACCGCACTGTGATTCTCGTGGTCAACGGTGTGCTTGGATAAATAAGCGCACCACTTTTTATTTTATTTTTTTATTTTAAAATTATTCGGGGCGCCTTTTGGTACCACCCCAAAAATGGTGCAGATACCATTAGCACCGGTGGTGGTGTGGCCTGTAAATTTTATAAGCAGCACCGCTATCTGGTGCGAGCTGAACAACTCTGGCACACTACGCGACAATTTTTTTCTTTTTTCTTTTTTAATGGTTATTTTTAAGGTTATTTCAATTTATAATCCGCTAAAAGACTTAATTATGGAAAAAATAGAAAAATACCTGTACATTTCGCCGTCGAGGAGGCATATTGGCTGTAAACTTTGCAAAAGAAAAATTTCCCACCATTTTTCAAAATGCAAGCTGGAGATTGGTGGCCAATGCAGAGCAGCAGTGTGTGCAATGGGTGCAATGCGAGCACCGATGTCAGGGCGGCTCAGACAAGGGGAAATGACACTGGTGCTTGAGAGCTTTGGAGCACTGAGGAAAGTGAAAAATGAAATTTTTTGGCTATAAGTTTTTTATTTATTTAACCTTGTTCTGCTGCGCGGGGTTTTATAGGTGCACGGGTATGCTTACCTACAACCGAACAGGGCTATGTCAAATTTGACGCGTTGTTTATAATGCACTGGGGTGATTCCCTAACACTACACCGGGATGTTTCAGTTTTGGTGTGAAATTTTGATGATGCACCGGGGCGGAATATCCGTAAAGCACCGGTGCGGAATAGTCGTAAAGCATCGGTTTTTTGGCCTTATTATTTTTTTTTTTTATGTAACGCTATTCCGGTGCATGTGGTTTATAGGTGCATCGATGCTCTTGGATAAGAATGCATTGGCGCGTTTCTGTTTTGGTGCGATGTTTTATAATGCACCAACACGGAAGAGTGGTGAAGCACCGGTGCGTTACAGTAATAGGAGGCCCCGGATGTGTGTGTACGTCATGCAAGCTATCCGGTGTGCCAATGTTTCGTGCGCACCGGTGCATTCTATGGTAGGGTGCACACTGGTAATTGAGAGCTCAGGAGCACTGGAAAACTGAAAAATTTGGGTTATTTTGCCATAATTTTTTTTTTTTTAATTTAACCCTTTACCAGTGCACGTTGTTTATAGGTGCACTGGTTCTATTTCTTACAAATGTACCGGTCATTTTGTGTTTTGGCGTGATGTATTATGATGCATCGGTGCGGTTTCTTTGTACCGCACCGGGTGGTTTCGGTTTTGGCACAGTGTTTTATAATGCACCGACGTGGAAGATCTGTGACGCACCTGGTGGGTGTGTACGGAGTGCACGGTGTCCGATGTGCCAATTTTTTGGTCTGCACCGGTGCTTTCTCGATTCCAGAGCACTAGGGTGACGTGTAATGGTAAGCGCACCGAGAGGAAAACGTCCGCAAAACCCTCCGCCCGCCAACCTCCTCTAGTAACCTTCGCTAGAAACGGATGTATGGGGTATTTTTCTGTGGGGTTCCTCAAAAACATCCGCTAGAGGGTCTTTTCCTTGTACTGACTCATCCATATAGGGTTCAATGTGCAATTGGTTAACTAGATAATGAATTGTATTTCCTCAATATATGTGCAATTCTAATTAATGGCACAACCTATTCTTCTATCATGCCTACAAGAGACCATGGGTAGGTATGAATAATTGTTCCTCTGCCATTTGTTACTGTAGAGTAGGTGGTCTCAACAGAGTTATAACAGAGTAAAAAAGAACTATAAGCTTGACAACTATACAAATAGGAATTTCCCTAAAATTGACATATTTACGTTCTGTCGAGTATGTCTTTCTTTTGGGTGATAGGACCAAGGTAGATGCAATTATGCTGAGGGACCCCACCCTTGAAGAAATGAAATTCCTACCTTAAAGAATACCAACAACTGGGGAGCTACAAGAATCAACACCATCTTTGATTTGAACCTAAATAGTCTTATTATCTCTGAGTATTTCCCTAATCACAATGACCAGTAGATTCTCCTCATGGATTATTTCTCTCATTCTATTTATTAGTAAAATCCACAAAATTTATCCCTACATTTGAATCTTGGGAAAAAAATAGATAATTGTTATCATTTAAATTATCCATATCTCTTGGAGCCAAAAAATCCATTTTCTTTGGATAATATTTATCTATAACCTCAAAATCAAACCTATTATAAGCTGAAGGACCATTATGTCATCTTGAGTCTTGACAAAGTATGATGGAATGAAATTGGGTGAAGACCAGAACTAGGTTTACCATGTCAGAACCTAGGTTCATTGAGATGACAACCTTGGTTTGAAGATATCCACCATACAAACTAGGACCACCCATAATTATCGTTTCCATCTCTATTTCATCATCAAAATTAATATATTGAGGACCTATATCCCGTGTAGGCCCATAGTATTCATTGCAATGTAATTTATTATAATACATTCCATTTCTTATTATGATATTTACCACATCTGAAAATGGCACCATTCACATCATTTTGAAGAAGTCTGCAAATTAGGTCAACATAATTTTTTTCACATTTATGACTTCCCTGACATTTGTTGTTTCTTGAAGCTCGAGCACTTTCATAACAAAAATAGGAAAAGTCAAACAACAAAAATGGTCCACTCTCTTTTCATTTTCTAATATGATAATGAAGTTTTATTAGAGACACTGTTTGTTTGTTTGTTTTGGTTACAAAAGGGTTTGCTCTTAGTTTTATGTGAATTTCAATTTATCATATGTAGCATGTTGAGAAATGGGAAAGAATAATGTGACACTTATCTTGCAGAAACTGATGTTGAATGAAAGGATACATAGTTCAACCAAGCTACAATTCACTTTGGTAAAGGTGAAGGAACATCTTAAAAAACTGCTTAAGAATACACCATATACAAAGTTTGACCATAAGTAATATATGCATTTTTATTTTGCAGATATGTTCTTTTTTCTACCTTAGATATCACAACAAGAAAAAATATTGATATTGTAGAAATTGTTTGAGGACCTCATTGAGGTTTATTTTTCTGATGTCCTATTTTATTGAGACTTTCTCATATGTTAGGAAGGCTTTAAATATGAATTAATGTGTTCATGAAAAAAATAAAATTTGAATTTTATAGATATAAAAGATAAAAAAAAATGTCAATGTATTTTTTTGATTGTTACTTGAATCTGTTGTGGGTAGGTTACAGGAAATGTGATTGGAAAAAGGATGTGAAGATGATGCATATCACGTCTTGGATATGGTTCATTCGCTGTTAGAGATCACTTAGATACCTAAGCCATCGAAATACGAAATGTTTCTAGTAGGAATTCCCATGGTTTTTGTTGTTGTGATTATTTCACCTTATGGTTATTTTGGGCAAGCAAATGTTTTAGGAATGGCAGACATGACATTGGTGGACAGGTAAACAAATGTTTTATAATTGCAATTTCCATTCCATGATATCCTCTCTTTATTGTTTGATCGTATTTTGGACGTTTCTTTTGATTTTGTTTTGCCTTTTAACTATGAAATTGAAAATACTCAGTTCCATGTCCATTTAAACAAAAACCAAAGCTTGAAGATGAAATTGGTATTACACTATATTGATTGGAATCCTTATAGCTATTTTGTGTTAAAAACTTTTCATGATTATCAGAAAAAGTTACTTTCATGTTGTTATTTGAGTACATGTTGTTTATATACTTGACTAAGATCATGCGTTAGAAAATTAAATATTGTTGTGAATAAAATGACAAGGATTAAACATCACACCTTAGATTATTTGTTTTCACAAGTTATCTATAGCTTGAGATTTTTAGCATATAACTTAGTTGACATGATTGTTCCTAAGCTTTCCTTGAAAGTTGAATACTAAGTTACTAAGGTGTTATTTTCTATATATGGTGAAATTTTATTTGCTTTGTTTATACAGGTTATCTGGCAACATTATAGTGGAAATTATCGTCCCAATGAAGAAAATTTGTTCGATTTTCTTACTTGTATGGGGAAAAATGGATTTGACATTGATGATGTTGAGATATATGTCGTTTAAACTATTTATAGTCTAATTTATTTTGTATTCTAGTGTTCATTGTCTTTCATGTTTTATACTCTGCATTTCATCTTCTTTGTTTTCAGAAAATGAACTCAGTATTGATGGTAAGAAGTAGGAATTGAAAAAAGTGGGGAGCAATAACATTAGAGCGAAAAATGAAAAGAGAGAGAGAGGAGAACTGGTCTGGTGATACTCTTAGATCCAATATACCACATAAGACACACATATAAAGACTGATGGTCAAATCTTCAGAGTTGGTGAATTCACCTGCAATGCCTTGAAAACACAATGATAATGTTTTGAAGTGATGAAACACCATTTCATGTGTAAATTGTAGTACAACCAATATTAATTTGGAAAATCATATTGTGATACTTTAAAATTTTATATAATATAATTTATGTGGTTGAAATTATTTATAGTTGCACTTGATATTGTTAGTATTGTAATTAAAATATGCGACTTTGTGTTTTCATACTATATGAACATGCACATTGTATGACATTTTTTAAATCATACAAGTTAATTTATGTTGATTAATAATGAACACAAAATCAATTTAAAACTACTAAATTAGTAGTTTATATTGATTAATAATGAACACAAATAAAATGAATATAGAACTAAATTAGTCATTTATAATGATTATTAATGAAAGTAAATGAAGTGAATATAAACTACTAAATTAATCGTTTATATAATGAATAAATGAATACTGCAAATGATAAAATTGTGATTACAAATGACGACGAAATTTTGCATATATACGACTATTAGTAGCTAATTTACAGTATCTTATAACACGACTAAAATTTAGTCATATTTCTTCGGTCATTAATTGGTTTCAAACGATGACTAAAATTTTCATATATATGACTATTAGTAGTTAATTTACCTGTCTTCAAAAAAGAGGAACTTCAAGATGAAGTTGTTTGAGCCATGAAATATTTTTTTGGAAAGAATGTTCAGATTCCATCCATCAATGTTTTTGTTCCTGCATGGTTATAAGAATTGTGGCTTTATTCTTGAGAGGAAGGTAAGGACTTCATGCAGAGGATAGGTGGAGTACCTTGATTGGAGCTTGAAGCCACCAATTGAAACAGAACATAAAGGATTGATACTGGGAAATTTTGTGAGAGTTTCCCTCATTTTGTTTGCTAGGAGAAGATAAAAATTTGGAGTCCAAAGGTTCCAAGTGGGGAGGTATGATTCGGAGATCAAAATTTTTCTAAAAAATGAAAGCGCCTAGAATATTTCTAAGCTGGTATCAAGTCGTAGTGTTTGTTTTTTTATTCCAACAACACTTGAATTGCCTCAAACCGATGTTGTATGACAAAGTTATGATCTAAATTTTTTGACCCACAAAAAAAAAAAATTGCAGGTAGGTTGACTTGAGATTCTATACTACTGATGTCATGATGATGTCATCATGATTGATGGGTGTATGGTGGACCAATTGTAGAGTGCCAAGTGTTAGGTTCATACATGTCAATTTGGTTGATTTTGATAGGTTTGTTTTTTTTTTTGTGGTCGAAAGGGAGGTTTCCAGATGGCCTAACTGAAGACTGCCATGTGGCACCTCCACACTAGTAAAAAATTTGTTATCTCGGTTGAGATCGAACCAAAAACCTGTTGCACCATAACTCCAACCTTTACCATCTCCCTTATGCAATTGTTCTTAAACATATAGGCTTCCACATATATTTTAAGACTTATGAATGGCGCATTGGGAGGAGGGGCCAAGTGGTGAGCCCCAACCGCCAATCATATTACCCCCCAAAAGAACTGGCGCGGAGGAGAACTAAGAAAAAGAACTGGGAAAAACCCAGCTCCTAGCCCTATTCACCCCCAAACGATCACCGGAAAGTGGAAATGGTGCTCGACGGAGAGGGCTAGGCATTAAGCCCTGACCCCTGGTCATGACCACCATACATAAGACCCTAGTGTGGGTGAAATAAAGGAGTGAGGGCTTCGGGACCAGCCCTAGTACCTGATCACGAAACCTCCCACAGGACCTTGTGCACAATTGGAAGGGAGCTACCGAAGCGAGGTGGGGATTCATACCTATCCCATGGTGCTAGGGTACCATGCGACTTGATGTGGATCTAGGTTCGACATAGGCATATTTAAGGCCTGAACCCTTGTCACTTTTCAGTTGTGTAATCGACATCTAAAGCTTTAGATCTAGCGTGGAAGGGGTAGGTGATATTCCCTGGCCCCCAGCCACATCACCCCATGCGAGCACCTGTTGACAGGAAAGGTTCCAAAGCTGGCAGGGGAAAACTAATGGCCCATCCCCCGACCTTATGGTGCACATGTGGTCCTATTTTTGGGCTAACGGAGTTATTGGGAAATTAAATTAGGAAAAAAATGCACCTATTGTGGTAGAAATGGCCACCTCTCGAGCGATTTAAAGGGAAAAAATGTCACTTAGTTTTCAGGTTCAACCAATTTGGAGGATGAATAGCAAAAGAAACTTGGGAGAGCCATAAATTGAGGTTATTTTTTTATTTTTTAGCCCAAGAAGAGCCCAAATAGGGTTTTTGAGCATTTTGAATCCAATGGAAACCTATGTTTACAGATTGGAAAGCTTTTGGAAGGAACTTTTGTAGGTTTGAGTCTATGAGCATTGGGGACAATCAAAGGTTTGAAGCAGATTTGAAGGCTTTATGAGCATGGAGAGGACCTTGTAGGGGTTTTCCAACCTTCATATGTTATCTGCAACGGTTGTGACTTCTATGGTGTAGCTCATGTTTGTGTTTTCTCATTATGTCTTTTTTTAGGAAAGCTATTTTTAGTAATTCAATGTGGAATTTTTGTACAATTTATGCTCATTTTTAGATGGAGTATAGGGTCTTGATGTGAGAGTAATTTTTATGTTTATTTTTTCATGAATGACTGTAGGTGTTCATGATATTAAGAGTGAGATTTATTTTTAGGAGAATGTTTCCTTGAAGGGGAAAGAAGCCACTCATTTTGTCAACACATTTCATGTACTCTTTATCACTAAAATATATGGAGTGGTATAGTTGTGTTAGTAGGCCTGAAGATGTAGCTCAGGAGAGGTGAACTTCGTCATTAAATTTTGTTTTGTCTTTCTTCATGTTTGAATTATGAGATTCATGTGAATATGTTGTTTATTTAAAGTTCATAAGAAACCTAACACACTATCCCTTAAGAGACCATAAAACTTGTTTACATAAGACCCATTTTTGTTTACTTGAAAAGCATTAGAGGACGGTCAATTTTTATGAAGCATAAGTTCTTGTGAGTGTTTTCAGCATAAAAAATATTCTCCTTATGTGCTTTTTGGTAAAAGTGGGTGGCTTGAATCATCTTCAAATTCGTCATTAGCATCTGAAGTAGAAAAGATGGTTGGAAAATTCAAGAGCTGCTAGCTCGGATGGGTTATGAATGAGGAGGCCTCAGAATCAATGGTCAAGGTATCAATAATACTATTGAGGTGATGGAGAGACCAAGATATGAAGGATTGGGTTATGGTCATGGAGAATTTGGAGAGTTTTCTAAACTTTTTGAGGAAAAGAAATCATCATATGATGATATGTCGCACCAAGATGGTAGTGATAATGGAAATTTGTTTCCCAAGAGAGATGAATGTTTCAAAGGAAATTGTATGTCTTCTTCCAGTCCTCATCATCAAAGTTATAGCCCAAGAGACATGTATACATGTCATGTGAAATTTCAAAATGTTTGTAATTTTGATTATTTTTGGGACATTTATCCTTGCACATTTTGTGATTCAATTGATCATTATGTGGCTGATTGTGAGAAATGAAAAGTGATGGTCAAAAGAATGGACCAAATTCTTGCCATCAAGCATGAATAACCTCTCTCAAGTTTTAAGACTTCCTTGTCGATGGGCAAGCATAAGTATTTTTGTACCCATTGTAACATGAATGGGCATGGGAATGAAAGGTGTTGGAAACTTCATCTAGAAATTCATCTCAAGAAGGACAAAAAGATCATACAATCCAATCCAATGCAAGGAAAGATATAGGTGGCAAAGAGGATACTGACATAGTTCCTAACATGGAAAATTTTCTCCTTTGGGAAACATTAAGGGGTTTAAAATTTTTAAAGGGAAGGTTTTTGGTATCATAGTACATTATTTCAAATAACTACAAATTATTTATAAAAAAATTAGGTATGGAGGTTATCCCACCTTATTTTAAGGGAGAGGGCAAAAAAAGTAAATTTAGCCCTTTAAATTCATATTTACAACCTTCCATTCACCCCAATTTACAAGAATAGGTATTTATGATACTTATTTAGCCCTCCCCATTTGGTGTAAAAAAGGTTTATTTCTTTCATTCACCCGTATTTCATGGTATTTAGATTAATTTGGAGAAAATGGCCCTCATTTTTTGGAACAAATGGTCATAAAAGAATAATTCATCTTTATTTAAAAATTGAAGAGTCTTATGGTCATGTAGATTTAAAGATTGAATAGTGTTTTTTCCATCTTCCAAGTTTGCATTTGTTTAGTCGTAATCATATATAATGCATGAGGGTTGTTCGCAAAGTTGTAGAATTTAAATTAAGAAGTCAAGATTGAGCACATAGTGGTATAGGGTTTTTCACAAAGTAGTGTAATTTGAATTAAGAAGTCAAGAATTAGCATACACTGGTACTAGTAAGTCTGTGAATCTGTTCTAGGTTGCAATTCCTCTTGCATGCTCTCCTTTTTCCTCTTTTTTTTCTTCTCATTTTTGGGAAGTTTCATAACAATTTTTGTTTAGAAATATTTTGGTTTTTCATAATAAAATAAGTATGATTGATTATCTCTTCCCATTATAGAACCTGAGAGCCTCCTTATATTTTCCCTTAGGTAATGAGTTTTTGGTATATATAATTATTACTTTTCTGATATATACTTATCATTTTCAAATATTATTTGCATAATAGATTTTTTGAATTTTCAATCTAGTTAAAATAATTGATGCTTGGTTTTTTCTTTTCATATTCGACCCATGATGAAGTCAACATTTATGAAAAAAATTAAAAATCTCCATTCGTAAAAGGCAATCCCTCACATTCTGAAATCAATACAACCCAAATTTGTCACTTACCCTTTATTTTCAATGTATATTCTATGAAAATTAGGTTTTCTACAAATAAATGATAAAGTAGTTGTTTCTATTTGAATACCAAGGTGCTGCCAATTTGCAAAACTCTACCAGAAGACCATCTATTGTAAGACACCCTATTAAAGAACAAATTTCGCTAAAATTGTTTAAATTTTATCCTTTACATTTGTACTATGAATTGATAGAGTAGTTGTTGCTATTATTGGAATATTAAGGTGTTGGTTGTTCGAAAAATTAAATTGGAATCCAATTGAATGGATTCTTGGACACATCTTATTAAAAACAATTAAATAGCTATATTTAAAGCCAATGTATTATTGAAATAAGGGCTGTCATCCAAATTTTCAAGATTAAAATTAATATTAAAATGAGAATTTAAGAAAATGAATAATAAATTTGAAATTATTTACTTCAAATAAATTTCATTAGCAAGATGAAGATGAGGGACATATTTTGAGAGATTCTATATGCATTCCACGCTATGAGAGATGTAGTGAAAATTTTATTCACTAGGTGCCCATAGACATCAATGATCGTTGACATCCTATTCATATATATGGTAGCCGTGAAGAGGAGAGAGATTTAACATTTTTAATACAGACAAAAAAATGAAGACATTAAAAAATTACATATGGTGTGTGTGTGTGCGTGTGTGTATTATAAATCTATTAGGTTTCGAGAGAGATTGAATCTCTTATGTGTAAATTTTTTAGTCAATTTTTTCACTATAAATTTTGAAGACAATGAATCTATTTTATTCATCCAAAAATATAATTTAAACAATGAAAAATTACAAATGATATATATATATATATATATATATATATATATATAGATATATATAAAAGGCTGGGATTAAATTTGTTGTGTGCAAATATTTTAATTAAAATTTTCACTAAAAATAAACAAATGTGGGCTATAACGTAAGAAACAAAAATGAATATTAATGTTATACTCTTAATGTCAACCATAAATAAAATATTTCAATGTCCATATAAACTATTATAACCTTATACCAATTTTATAAAGAAATAAAGTAACTAAAACTAGTAAAAAAAAATGTTATACTTTTGAGTACTAGAAATTGTATAATTCTTGTACTTTATAAAAATATTTGATTACATGAATTGAATAAATTTTTAAAAATATTTTAGTATGTGATTCAAATACTGTTTTTTAATATGCATGTCGAATAATTTATTTCAATCTCAACTTCATGCATACGTATATGAAGAGATTGTAAATGACAAATCATTTTAATGTTGATCATAATAAAATATTTCAATGTTGTAAGATGAGTAATTAAAAGTAAAAATATTCAGAGATATGTAAATTTTTTATTTTTTAATATCCAACTAAAATACAACATTTAAAAATATACAATTAATAATAAAATATTTAATGTGACTCATAAATAAAATATATTAATATGGAGGGTTAATTAATATTGAAATATATTCAAAAATATACTAATAAGAGAAAAATTGTTTTAATGTGGACAATATAATCAATAGATAAAATATTTCAAGAAAAAATCAAATGTGTATATATTTATATGATTAAAAAAAACTATATACACATTATATAAAGTAATTGATTTTTTTTTTTTTTTTTTACTTTTTTAATTTTTTTTAAATTTTTATGGCTATATCATTTTAAGTAGTCTCATTGTGACCATTTTTTAAGAATATTTTTTGGTTAATTTTGTTTGAAACTAAGCAATTATTTGTTCGAATTTCAAGTTTAAGCTATGTAGTTTACAAAATCCAAGTTCTCAAGTAAATTTTGATGACATTGAATATGTTTTTTACATTCTAAAATATATTTTAAACAATGAAAAATTACATGTGGTGTGTGTGCTTACACACACACACACACACACACACACACACACACACATATTACAAATCTATTAGGTTTCCAGAGGGATTAAATCTATTGTCCGCAAATTTTTAAACAAAAATTTCACTGTAAAAGAGGTTTTCCTTCGAGCCACAAGACTATATTTCTCCCTAGAAAAAATTCTATATACTCCCTCTGCTAGATTGAAATCCTATATATATATATATATTAATTACAAATCTATTAGGTTTCAGGAGGGATTAAATCTGTTGTGTGCAAAGTTTTAAGCAAAAATTTCATTGTAAAAGAGGTTTTCCTTAGAGCCACAAGACTATATTTCTCCCTAGAAAAAATTCTATATACTCCCTCTGCTAGATTGAAATCCAATATAAAGCAATACAAACATGTACCTATACATCGATTTGATCATGTGTGCACATATTTTTTGTTAGTTCCAAGTATTGTAGTTAAGTTTCTAATTAAAGAGTTAATCCTCATATCTCACATATGAAAACATAAATGCAAACAAAAAGAGAATTTGATCATGTATGCACATATTTGTTGTTAGTGCCAAGTATTGTAGTTAAGTTTCTAATTAAAGAGTTGATCCTCATATCTCACATATGAAAACATACATGCAAACAAAAAGACAATCTTGATTGCTCTCACTAAGAATTCGAGGTGTTGTACATATGGACTTTGATCTAAAGTTCTTAAGAAGCACTTCCATAAAGAAAAATCTTCAAGATCACAAGGTGAATGAGTACGATTAAGTAGACGGGGCAGAATATATACCTCTAGTTTCATGCATAACGTTAGTAAAGAAAACATATGTTCCATCCACAGTTCATTATTCCCTAATGGTATCCTATAACCATAATATCTATTCACATATCATGTTCATCACAATCTATAACACTATGGATGTTTACTCGCACACTTACATCCAAAAATAAATAGAGATAATGATACTTAATAAAAATATTGTAGCATCATATAAAATTATATTTACAAGAATTACATTGGAACATATAACATTGATTTACCATTATGAATAAATAGTAAACCTCTAGCAATATTCAACACTGAAATAGTAAAATACTCCAACAAAGTCATGCATAAACAAACTAAAGGAATAACTTATATATTTGAAAGTTGAAGCCCAATATTAACTTACGTAGAGCAGTGTTCCACCCAACCATAAACTCTATTGAGCATATTATTTTTATAATAGGCCACCCTAATTGATGCTATGATACCTTTAAGGTAAATTAGAACATTTTAATGGAAATCATTCTATCTTAGGAAAAAAAATTACCTATCCCATTGTCTCACTGCTAATTTTTTTTCTTGGAACAACAAAACTATTTCGGTGACACACATTGCTTTCCTTACATAGCACATGCAAACATTTGTGGTAATGATAAAAACATGCAAAAATATTTGCAATAGTGTATAATAAGAACCTAGAGAAACATTACGAGTGATTTTTCTTTTCCAAAACATGGAAAATTAGTATATCATAGTTTAACTAAATATTTTTCTTATTATTATATATGTTTCTATACATTGTTAATGAATAATTAATATTTTACAAAGGTTTATAAATTTTTAGAAGATTAACCAAGAATTTGAAATACTTTATAACCTAGTGAAAAAATTAGCGAAAATATTTTCCAAAAAAATTATATGTGTATATTATATTAATGAAACTATACATTTTTCTATATACCATGGGGTTCATCCATTTATTATACATATAAATTTGGGGGGTTTCTTAAAGTTTTCTCTGGTTCCTAATGTAGCCTTCAAAGAAGAATAGATGCATAAAGAGAATGCATAGGCCTATGAGAGTCAAAGATTTGGTAGGCTATTTTGTATAGTTTGTTGTTTTGTAAATTGTAAGTACTTTTTGTTCATTTGTTATCTTGGGTACTTTATAAAGTTAAACAAGAATAATCACTTATTTACAACAAGTATGTTTTTAATTTACATGTAATTTTGTGTTGGCTTGTTGATGAGTCCAATTTTTTGAGGAATTTTGGGATGATCATATGTATGTCATCCAATATGTCTACACTTGTGTCATGTACAAACCGATACAAGTGTTTCAAGATGAATCTGGTTGTGAACAAAATCTTTGATAAAGATTGTACCAAAAATGAATATGTTTATGTGGACAATGCCAATTATGTCATTGAATAATGCATCCAGAGTACCTTAGTGTACAAGATTAATTTGAGGATAGTAAAGAATATTTTGAATCAGTGCATGGCAAGCATTGAATTGCTTTTTATTTCCAAGAAAGACGAAGTTGTTTGAGCCATGAAAGATGGTTTTGGAGAGAATGTTCAGATTACATCCATCAATGTTTTTGTTCCTACATGGTCATTAGAGAACTTTTTAGGTCTAAATTGGGCCTCCAAAGGAAAATGTACAGCTAAAATAAACTTTATAAAAACCAATAGGATTCAAGTTGATGATGTCAACCATGGGGGATGATTCACCATTTTTGGGGTAAAAAAGTAAAAATATTAAAAAATAATAAAATAAAAAAACTATTTTTTCAAGTTGTATTTTTAACTTGTCTCCCTAATATTTTACACAAATTTCGAGTAGGAGTAGTCATTGTATGAAAAATTTAATTCCTCTTCTAAGGTTTACCCATGTTGCATACTTTCGATGGTTTGTGCTACAAATGAGAAATACATAAAAAAACATTATTGCAATCACGTTTTTCATGCATTTCTCATTTTTTGTGTGGTAGGGTCCATTGAAGGTATGCAACATGGGTACTCCTTGGATGAGGAATCAAATTCTGCATCTAATGAGTGTTCCCACTTGAAATTTGAGTGAATCCATAGGGAGATAAGTTGAAAATACGAGTTGAAAAAGTGGTTTTCTTTTCCCTCTAAAATTTGATGATGTAATGTAATCTTATTTTATTATTTCCAATATTATTTTATAATTTCCTTAGGAGGCCCATTTTAGACCTAAAAATTCCCCTAATGAATAAGAATTGTGGCTCGATTCTTGACAGGAAGGTAAGGACTTCACGTAGAGGATAGGTGGAGTAACTTTACTAGAGCTTGAAGACATCAATTGAAATAGAACTTAAAGGATTGATTTTGGGAAAGTTTATGAGAATTTTACTATCTTTATTTTCTAGGAGAAGATAAAAGTTTTGGGTCCAAAAGTTCCTAGTGGTGAGGTAGGATCCAAAGATCAAATTTTTTCTCAAAACTAAAAATGCTCAAAATATTTTGAAACTAGCGTCAAGTCATTGTGTTCGTTGTTTTGATTCCAATGACACTTGAATCACCTCAATCCAATGTCATATGAAAAATTTAGGATGTTCTTACATTTTTTACCTACAACAAAACATTTTGTAGGTAGGTTGACTGGGAAGCCCATATTGTTGATGTCATGATGAAATCAACATTCTTACTAGGCGTATGGTGGAAAAATTATAGAGCGCCAAGAGTTGGTTTCGTATAGTTCCATTTGGTCGAGTTTTATTGGTTTGTTTTGTTTTGATGGTCAAATTGGAGGTTTCCATGTGGCCCAACCAGAGGCCTCCATGTGGCACCTCCACCCCAGTCAAAAATTTATTAAGGCCCAGAAGGCCTCAGTGGGGATCGAGCCAATGACCTTTCGAAACATAACTCCAACCTCTACCATCTCATTTATGCCATGTTTCTTAAAGATATAGTCTTCCACATATATTTGAAGACATACATTGAGAGGAGGGGCGGGGCGGTGAGCCCCGACCCCTGGTCGTATTACCTGCCACAGGACCTGGCATTGAGGTAGATGGAGCAAAGGAGTGAGGACCATCCCTAACTCCTAATCATATTTTCCTCCATAGGAACATTGGAAACTGGAAATGGTTCTCAGTGGAGAGGGATATGCATTAAGCCCCGACCCCCGGTCATGAACAAAGTGCATAAGACCCTGGCGCGGGTGGAGTAGAGGAGTGAGGGCTTGGGGACCAAACCCTCGTCCTTGGTCATAGAACCTCCCACAAGACCCTGCGCACAATTGCAAGGGATCTACCGGAGTGGGGTGGGGATTTATCCCCAGCCCCTGGTGCTATGGTGCCATGCGACCTGGTGTGGATCCAGTTCTAACAGGGGCAATATTTAAGGCTCGAACCCCTGTCACTTGTCAGTTGCATAACCGACAGCTAAAGCTTGGGAGCTACAATGGCAGGGACGGGTGGTTGGCCTCGCCCTTGGCCAAATCACCCAATGCAACCACCTGCAGACAAGAAAGTTGCCAAGTTCGGCATAGGCACACTGTTGGCCCAACCCTCAGCCTTATGATGCCCATGTGACCCTATTTTTTCACTTACGAGGTTATTGGGAAATTAAACTAGGCAAAAAAATTCACCTATTGCAAGAGAAATTATTGCCTCCCGAGTAGTTTAAAGGGTGAAAATGTCGCTTAATTTTCAGTTTACGCCAATTTGGAGGACGAATAATAAAAGAAATGTGGGAGACCCATAAATTGAGGATTTTTTGGACCTTTTGAGCCCAATAAGAGCATATATATGGATTTTTGAGCATTTTGAATCCAATGAAACTCGTTTTCTACTGATTGGAGCACTTATGGAAGGAATTTTTGAAGGTTTGAGTCTATGAATGTTGGGGACAATCATTGGTTTGAAGCATATTTGAAGGATTTTTTTTATCATGGAGATGACCTTGTAGGGGTTTTTGAGCCTTCATATGTTATCTGCAGTAGCTGTGACTTCTATGGCACAACTCATGTTTATCTTTCCTCATTATGTATTTTTTGAGGAAAGATATTCTTAGTACTTTAATGTGGAATTAATGTACATTTTATGCTCATTTTTCAGATGGATTATAGGGTCTTGATGTGAGAGCACTTTTCATGTTGAATATTTCATGAATGACTGTAGGTGGTCATGATTTTTGGAATGAAATTTATTTTCAGGAGAATGTTTCATTGAAGGGGAAACAAACAAATCATTTTTTTAACACATTTCATGTACTCTTTATCAATAAAATCTATGGAGCGGTCTAGCTGTGTTAGCAGGCTTGACGATGTAGCCCAAGAGGGGTGAACTTCTTCATCAAATTCTAGTTTGTCTCTCTTCATGTTTACATTATGATATTCATTTGAATATGTTTCTTGTTTCAAGTTCATATGAAAACTAACTCATTATCCTTGAAGAGACCATATAACTTGTTTACATAAGACCCATTTTTGTTTACTAGCAAAGCATCAGAGGACGGTCAATTTTTAGGAAGGAGAAGTTCTCGTCTAATTTTAAACCAATTGGTATTAGAGCTAGGTTCTAACCAAGTTACAGGCATGGGAAAGAAGATGGAAAGTCTCCAAGAGATATAGGAGATTAACTTTTATCTTCAAATGGAGAATGTTGAACTAAGGAGAAAGCTAGAAGTTGTTGAAGAGGAATATGCACCTTTAGTTGCAGCATGTTCTTGAGGAACAAGTTGGTGAGAGTTATAGTCTAGAAGTAGCAAATAATTCCTCCAAGATGAAGCCAATATGTGGGAATGGTCCAAACACAAGATAGGGACCCTATGTGGAGATTTATGCTTGTGAGTTTGGTCAACATCTCAAAGATTCTCCTTATGTGCCTCTTGGTAAAACTAGGGGGCTTGAGTCATCTTCAAATTCATCATCAGCATCTGAAGCAGAAAAGATGGGTGGAAAATCCAAGGAGAGGCTAGCTCAGATGGGTTATGAAGGAGGAAGCCTCAGAATCAATGGTGAAGGTATCACTAATCCTATTGAGGTGAAGGAGAGACCAAGATGTGAAGGATTGAGTTATGGTGATGGAGAGTTTGGAGAGTGTTCTAAAGTTTTTGAGGAAAAGAAATCATCAGATGATGATATGTCACACCAAGATGGTAGTGATAATGGAAATTTGTCTCCCAAGAGAGATGAATGTTTCAAAGGAAATTTCATTTCATCGTTTATTCCTCATTATCAAAGTTACAACCTAAGGGACATGTATAAGTGTCATGGGAATTTTAAAAATATTGGTAATTTTGATTATTTGTGGGACATATATCCTTGCACATTTTGTGATGCAGTTGATCATTTTGTGGCTGATTGTGAGCAATGCAAAAGTGATGGTCAAGAGAATGAACAAAATTCTTGGCATCAATCATGAAGACCCTCCCTCAAGTTTGAAGACTTCCATTATTACACCATTTTTTGGTCATCTAACCCATTAGTATTAGATGGACCCAAGTACATCGTGTAAGACCAATTTTACCCTAAGTATAATTGCATTCACTATGAAAATAACTTAGTAAAACCAGCTTTATTAAGTTGTTTATGGTCTAAACAAGAAACCCCATGGGGAAACATTAAATAAATCCATATTTTTTTGATTTTCCTCGAGGAATAATTAGTTAAACAACCGTTTAATTAATATTCCTGGTTATATTTAACCCAAAACAAGGAAATTAATTAGATAAATCATTATTTATCTTATTATTTTCTAAGAATAATTATTTAAACATTACTTAAATAATATTATTTGTTAAATATGACTAAATCTCCCCTAAATAATTAAATAAATCATTATTTATTTGATTATTACTCAACCATATCCTTAAAATGATAAATAAATCATTTATTTATTTATTATTACTCAACCACATCCTTAAAATGATAAATAAATCATTTATTTATTTATTATTTATAAATAAAGGGATTTAACCCAAGTCAAATTTCTTTTCCCTCCAAAAAATATAATAAAATATTCCACAAAAGTTAGATCTTGATTTGGTTAATAATATTTTAACTATGCACCAATATCTAGACTAACTCAATATTTTGTTATAAATAGAAGGGTTTTTCCATTCATTTGTCACCTTTTGTTGCCTAAAGATCACTCTGGATCTAAACTTTTGGTCTGGCTATTGATCCACCATCATAGCCATATTTTTCCATTTTTGTCTGGGTTTTCTACACCATCAAGAGAGAGGAATTCTAGATCTGAAGTGCTAAGGACTTACAAGAACCCATCCCATTGAGGAGAACCGAGAACACCCTCTTGTGTTTTCCTCCCAAGTGCCATTAATACAAAATTCATTTGATATATTCTTGTCTTTTCTATTGGATGCATGGAGTAAATCTTGTTTTTTCTACTGTTTAATGTATTCTAATGCATAGATCTAGATTTTTGCAGCATTTATCTTGATCACCTAACTACAGATATGAAGATATTAGCAGTCATTTCTGTTGTTAGGGCTGTTTGTTATGCATAGCTAAAGTGGTATTTTTTCGTACGCTTGGAATTAAGATTCATATTAACAACTGGCAACTCCACACGGGTTTACGATTACGACCGTTGTCATTTTTTGATCCTTGCATATCCATTTACTTCAAACCCTAGGATTTCTCTTCAACCCCTTGTTTTTTCTTTTCTTGATGTTGTTTTTAACCTATAAAACCCTAAAACGATAAAAATTCTAACTTTCGCGTGTTTTCGTACCTATTGCGCAGGTGATAGACATCAACTGCAGCTGAGATGGATTTTTTTTTCTGAAAGTTTCTCTTGAGAGTGCTGGAGGTTCAAGTCTCACTTTTCAGCCCAAAACCTGTGGCCTGGACCCTCAGGGCGCACATTACAGCCCAAAAAGTGCGACCTCTGCTGAAAACAGGTCAAAAACTGTGACCTCGACTTTTTGCAGGAATTTTTCTGAAAGTTTTCTGGGTTTGTCTGAGCCTCTGTTTAGGCTTGTCTGACCTCCGTCTCCGCCTGTTTTCAACCTGTAATCATTCTATTTTTCTCAACTAAGTGGGAACCTAGCCCCCTAGGGCTTCAGTACCCTCCACTTTTTGTGGAAGAGTTTTTGCTGTTGCAGGTTGTCTGAAATTTCAGAGTCTTTAGCCATTTTTTCAGATCTGATACCTCACCTTTATATTTGCTTCAGATCGGCTTGTTATCCATCCAAATCTCCTCATTTAGCTTTTTTTTGGTTTTCCTTTAGGGTTCACTCTGCTTCCCTCCTAGAGATAGCCTTTCGCCACCTCTTTTTACAACAATTTTTCCTCTGATCTGTTGCTGTTTCTGCACCACTTTCCAACAGATTTTGTCCTTTAGATCCCTGCCCCTATTGACCTTAGATCTATTGGTTGTTTTAGTGTGTTTTGATTAATTTTTTTTCACTCACCTATAGACTAGTTGTTGAGAGGCTCGCCTCCTTGGGTTTAGATTATTGAATTATTAGCTGTTTATTTTATGTTTTGCAGGCTTATATACTATCATTTGTAGGTTATTTACAGCTATACAACACACATTTTATTTTTCTCTACAAACATCTGGGTTTAAAAATTAAAATTTGCACACTTCACACACACACCCTAAGCGAAAAAGGGCTTGGTTAACACCGCCAAGCAAAGACTCTAAAACATTGAAATCAATTGATCCTGCACCTCTCTGCCCTTGTTTCGACATTGTAATCAGTTGATCTTGCACCTCCCTACCCTTGTCAGTCTCTTTTTCCTTTGTGCCATGTTTGTGTTGTCATCATTGCTCAACCTCCCATGGGCTCTGGTTTTCCTCAGGGGGGACAACACCTCCTCCATTTTTTCCCCTCCTGGTAGCACGTATTCAGGATACGGCATGCGTCCTCTTTTTTCCCAACCTCCTATTTACCACACTGTTACCCAACCTCTTCCATTTGGTACACCTGATTACCAGATTCTCATGATGAACTCTGATCAACCTTTCAACCGTAGACATCAATCTTCAGACTCGGTCCTGTCAGTACAACAAGCCTCCCGTTACGTCTATCCCTGAGCCACCTCCTTTGGTCTCTATAGAGCCTCTTTCGACACCTAAGGGTCCCTTGCAGATCCCTCAGCCTAGGGTGGAGGTTCATACCAAGATCCCTAAGGGTCCCTTGCAGATCCCTCAGCCTAGGGTGGAGGTTCATACCAAGATCCCTAAGGGACCACTGCGTCGAAATGCTGCTTTTGGCAAAGCCACCCATTCGCATATCATAGTCGATGATTTGGCACAATCCCCTGCTGCCATTTCAATGCTGGAGCTCCTCCAGTCATGCCCTTCACAACAAAAAGCTCTTCTATCTATCATGGGCACTGTAGATCCTTCCGACGATTGATTTATTGTATTTGATGTTGACTAGTTAGAACATCCTCCTCTCTCGGCTTCCATCACCTTCCAAATCCCAGTCAAGATCTGGAACACTAATGTTTCCTAGTGCATTATTGATGAGGGGGCATCCACCTGCATGATGTCTGCTTCGGTTTGGAAGAAACTCGGATTCCCTGAGTTGGTTTCTTCCATGATCACTCTCCGAGCGTGGGATGGCCATGCCTCCAAGCCCATTGACTTATTCTGCAATTGTCCTATTACTCTTGCGGGCAAGACTGTTTGCGTTGATGTAGAAGTCATAGATGCCCCCTTAGATTACAATATTCTATTGGGTCATAGCTACACTTATGAAATGCCTGCTGTCCCTTCCACGGTCCACCGCAAGATGTCCTTCCCCCATAACAGAAAGATAGTCACCATTGCCAAGTTGACTTATACGAACCAAAGTCTTAGACCTCCCCTGAGTCCACTATCTCTTCGGTGGCCAATAAGGAAATCGTCGACCCTTTGACCAGTGTCTCACCCAGCATCTACAAGGATTCCTCCTTACTTCGTACATTCCCTGGTCTTCCTCCTCCCATCTCTGATCCCATCTCATCGAATGTTTGCATGATGCAATCGTCTCGGGCTTCTCTCAAGAGGCTTGCCTCGGCTAGTCAGCAGCCCCCTCACCCTCCACAGCCATCTCCTAGCCCTTCGATGCAGCCTTTTGGACCTCCTCCTCTTGGCCCTTCAGCTAGTACTCATGAGCCTCTTTACCCTCCTGGATCGGTTCCTCCAGGCCTTGACCATTTAGGATCCGTCCCACCTGGCCATTACCCCTTCGGTCAGATACCGTTCCTAGTCCCTCCACTAGGCATCTATACGGCACCTGTCATGGCCACCCTCTCTCTTCATAACTTGACCATTAGGATTCCTATTTGGTACCTTGATCCTCCAACTGTTACACCACTAGGTCAACCTAAACCTTATCTTGCTTTGACCCTGGTTCAACTGGTCCCCCTGGCTTCTCCCGTTGTCACAGTGCCTTAGCCACCTCAACAAGAACCACCTCCTGTTGCGACCACTTCGGGTAAGAAGGACAGAGCTCGAAAAAGGGCCTCAAAGGAAAAAGCTACCCCGAATGACCCTACACCTCCTTCGCCTCCAAAGCCCTGTGCTTTGTGTGATGTCGTCGGTCACGCCACCCATACTTGTCTCGAGTTTCCCCACATCAAGCCCATGGTTAATGTCGCATTCCCTGAGTCTACAGTCCCTGAAACCTCTGCTTCTTCATCGACTGCAACCAAGAACACCAAGACAATTCACACCAAACACCCTTGTGCTTTGTGTGGTCTCCATGGCCATTAATCTCATCATTGTGCCCGCCTTACGCATTACCATTCCTCTTTAGAGGTAGTTCGGGAGTACAAGATTAAATAGAATCAATCCGCTTCTCTTGTACTTGCACAGTATGTTGCAGGCTAGATTGAGGATTTACTCGCTCCTATTGACATTCCCCCCCTTGATGTCGAAATGACGGAGCATGCGGCCACCATCCTCTACCTTTCATCATCCTTGAGACCCTCGATAGAAGCTCCCTCTGCATCTTCTCTTGTTGTTTTGCTTGACCTCCTTTCAGATCTCACCCTGGGCTCAACATTAGTGGATCCTTTACCTTCTTGTTCTTATGTCATCTCCCATGACGATGTGCATGTGAGCCTTTCTTCTCATGATGATGAGTCAGGTAGCTTCGCTGCGTCACGTGGTATTTCTTCCTCCCGTCATTCCACCTTCTTTTGTGATGACGACATCATGGAAGCCATGTCCACCCCTGACTTCATCCTTCCCACCTATAAACGGGATGCCATCATCCATACCTTTGGTGACTTACGCAACATGAGCTCAAGCTACGCTTCCGGTAGCTCCCACACTTCCCCTCCCCGGCGGCATGTGGGTAGTAGACATCCTACCCAGATCACTCCCTTCTGCAGAGTGCGTTTGATTTCTAATTTGCACTCAGGTTGCCAGCATTTTTCTTTATCCTCCCATTTATTTTCTTGTGGCGCCTTTCAGAGGGACCCCCCGTCCACACCTTATATCGGTTTTGCCGATGGTGCAAGTCGCTACTCCCAAAATTTAGCCTTGACAGGTTGGGCCATTTTTACGCCCTTGCATTCGCTTGTTCTTTCAAACGGTGTATGCATTGGTACTAGACCAATAATCAGGCCGAATATGATGCAATATGAGGATTATTAGCCAATGCCCTTTCACATCGCATCCTCCATATTCATGTTCATTTAGTTTCCCTGCTTATTGTCATGCAATTGAATGGTGTCTATCGTATGCATAATCCTATCCTTTTTAGAAGATATTTACGAGTGAAGCTTTTGATGTGTGAATTTGAAATCATTACTTTCAATCATGTACCTAGAGCACAAAATCACTATGTAGATAGCATTGCAAACCATATCCTGGATTGGCATTTAGTACACACATTTAACACAAGAAAATAACAGAAAAATATCAAAACGATGCATATCCATAATATGTGTCATATAAAATGTTTTTGAGTCCATCAACTTTGATGCATATGACATGCCCATAGTATGTTACAAAAACTCAAAAATGGGGGCACCACTTGCCCCTACACACTAATCACTATCTGGAGGATCTCGAGCCAATGGCTCTGCCCTCGTAGCTCGTAGATCATGCATACCCTATCCAGCCGTCTCCATGCGCCGCATGACCCCTCGCCATTATGAGGGCAGACCAATACATGGATCTATGTACTAGTCATCTAAGTCTTGGTAGCCGCGCTTCGAAACACCGGTCAGAAGCCTCTCACATCTATGATGGATGTCCTCCAGAAGGGCTGCTGCATCCTCATTTTGCTGCGCCCTTGGTCCACCAGATCTTATGGCCCCCAATACTGCAGGTCATCCCATGTACCCGGGCGGTTTTATCGGTGCTGTATATGCATACCAAAAGTAAAAGAATAAGTACCACATAAAATATTCTAGAAACTTTACATGCACATAAAATATTAGCAATTTGTCACTTACCATTGGGTCCCCATAATCGACCAGGCGGTAGTGGCAGATCTGGGTCCCCACAATAACTCATCCCACTATAGGGGTAGTCGTCTATATACAATAGCATCTGATCCCAATGAAAAAAGAAATGAGGATGGAACACCTGTCCAACTACTCCGCCTCCTCCTCTACACAGTAGTCGCCCCCATGGGCGCATCCTAGGATCTCTTGGGCCCCCATCTTGGAGCTGTATGCGAGGTTGAAGTATCGAGATCTTCTCAAAGAAGAATGAGCACAAAACTGTACCATATGCATAGTTACAGTTCACTTGCCGCTTACATAGCGACAACTGTCGTTTCAATGATGACAACATCATCTGGGCCCAACCATGGTAGGTCCCACTCAAAACACTCTCCACAAGCATCATTTCCCCCCTAGTGATGGGATGGAGTGCCTGGTTGCCTAGGATCCAAAACATGGGTCTCTAACCTCTCCAAATCCCCGATGGGTATCCGAGTCCCCTTGAATTGGAGACTTGAATGATAATGGCGCTCTACAAACTCTATGATATTCTACCCACGCTGTAATACTGGCTGAGTATTCCCTACCATCCCAAGTGGTGGAAGACCAGTCAAAAAATATATATCCTGGACTGTCAACTCAATCCGGTGCCCCTGCACTATAAAGACCTCATGGTCCGGGTCCCAATAGTTGACAATCCGGGCCAATAAGGGCTCTCCAACTCTCATCAAAGCGTTCTCGACAAAATTCAGAACCCCAAACCTAGCCAAAGCACTGCGTACAACTTGATCCTCCTGGATCTCTGACCGTAATGGGCCCAGGGCTCTCTCTCTCCAGTTGATCCGTAATTCTACCATATCTGCACAAAACCATCATATTTGTCAGTATATAGATAGGAAAGACTGTTTCTCATCACAAAAGCCTAGTGCTCAGCCAAAAAACAACACAGAAAAACCCCTCCCTGACAGGTCGCACTTTTCAGGCCCAAACCTAGGATAGGTCGCACTTTTCTGCCCAAAACTTGCTACGCAGGTCGCACTTTTTGCCCCAAAAAGTGAGATCCGGCTGTGAAGAGGAGTATGGGGTTGTTCCTGAGCCCTAAGGACCTAATATGAACTTTTAATCCACTGAAAAGAAAGAGTAGGGTTAGGCCTCTTACTTGCAACTGACAGATCTTGATTCCAATGGTTGGTTTGTCCACTACGATCACTGCAAGATTTAGGGCTTTCTCTCCTCTCTACAATCACCATAGCTCCACATGCAAATGAATGAATTTGGAGGGAAAACGCCTTATTAAAAGAGAAACCACTATTTTTTCTTTCGCATGATGTGACCCAACTGTAGCTCCATTTACCAAACCGTCTGCACCGTTGGAAAGCTCTCTTCGAGCCCTCAAATGGGTATTTGTTATTTTTTAGTGTTTTGATACTTCACTGGGACAAATTTTTCCAAGAAGCACCACTTCACCCTTCCTCAAAATCGAATTTCTTCACTTGCAACACTCGTACTGGGGGCACCAATTTTCCTCCATACTTGTCCATGCTCGTGTTGACTTTCGTCGTGAGTTAACATCTTGTACTCATGATTTTATGATCCCCATTGGACCCTTTTCCTATGTGGCAGCACCATAGAGTCACCCTTATTTAGAGCATCCGAGTTGAGTCATCATTACTTTCATGGAGTCTATCCCGAGTCCCTTTGCATCCCGCTATAGTCCTCCATCCTTCATTGCTTGGTCCCTCTCTCGTGTCACACATTTTGGACTTTAGCCCCATTGTCCCCCATCCCTCATGATGTTGTGTTAGTCAGTGCTAGGTCATCCATGCCCTTTATGCTCTATTAAGGGAAGTCATCTATTCGCTACTTAGTACCCCCCATTTCATCATCATCATTGGTGTCAGCCTGTTAGTCGCTCTACTATTGTATCTCGTGCCTTAGTTGAGGATCCCTTATTGCCTCACCTATGGCGGACCTAATTCTATCGACATCATCTCATTCATTCAAAAAGACAGGTCTAGAGGGCGATGTACCTTGGTTCCAGCTTCCACTGTTGTTTGGTGCCCCAGATCAGGCAAAGGGATTCATTTCTGTTTGACTTGATTATTTCTTAGCTCCAGCTCCTTTCAGCATGATCAAGATCCTTATAGTTGATGGTTCAGTGATGCAGCAGCTGATATCAGTGATTCCTAGGTGTGTGTGAGATGTCTCAACCCTCATGAGGGGGTGGCCCTACAGGTAGCCCCCCACAAACCTGGATGACTTCTTCACTTCAGCCTTCGATGTAGCTCCACAGATTTGATGATACCGACCTCAGTCACTTGCAGTGCATTCTTGATTGCATATATCAATCATATTTTCAGAGCCCTTTCCTGTTTACAGGGGCATCTGGGTTGTATTCATATCTCATGTACTCAGATATTATTTTACAAAGTCCTAGCTGTTATCCCAGGCACAATATCTATGTGGAATTCATTATCATGTTATTCATCTGGCTCATGTTTATGCCAGCATATGCTTTATTATTTTGTCCCGTGGTTTTACGGACACCTCATTGTTTGTACTTTCCCTCGGCGGGCATAGGTATGCCTCCCCCGCCGCCTATAGCATAGGTACTTACTCATCAAAGAGACTCATCGCACTTGTAAGTCTCACCTCCTCAGGGTCTAGTTATTTCAGAACTTTGGTCTACCTTATACTCCTCTCTCTTTGACTTCCCCTTCGACGTCTAGTGATTGAGTTCTTACAACGTACTTCGGTCATACGATTAGCTCCTAATGCTCACACGCTGGGGGGGAATCCGTTCCACCATTTTTTGGTCATCTAACCCATTGGTATTAGATGGACCCAAGTACACCATGTAAGACCAATTTTACCCTAAGTATAATTGCATTCACTATGAAAATAACTTAGTAAAACCACCTTTATTAAGTTGTTTATGGTCTAAACAGGGAACCCCATGGGAAAACATTAAATAAATCCATATTTTTTTTATTTTCCTCAAGGAATAATTAGTTAAACAATAGTTTAATTAATATTCCTGGTTATATTTAACCCAAAACAAGGAAATTAATTAGATAAATCATTATTTATCTTATTATTTTCTAAGAATGATTATTTAAACATTACTTAAATAATATTCTTTGTTAAATATGACTAAATCTCCCTTAAATAATTAAATAAATCATTATTTATTTGATTATTACTCAACCATATCCTTAAAATGATAAATAAATCATTTATTTATTTGTTATTACTCAACCACATCCTTAAAATGATAAATAAATCATTTATTTATTTTTTGTTTATAAATAAAGGGATTTAACCCAAGTCAAATTCCTTTTCCCTCCAACAATAATAATAAAATATTCCACAAAATTTGGATCTTGATTTGGTTAATAATATTTTAATTGTGCACCAATATCTAGACTAACTCAATATTTTGTTATAAATAGAAGGGTTTTTCCATTCATTTGTCACCTTTTGTTGCCTAAAGATCACTATGGATATAAACTTTTGGTCTGGCTATTGATCCACCATCATAGCCATATTTTTCCATTTTTGTCTGAGTTTTCTACACCATCAAGAGAGAGGAATTCTAGATCTGAAGTGCTGAGGACTTACAAGAACCCATCCCATTGAGGAGAACCAGGAACACCCTCTTGTGTTTTCCTCCCAGTTACCATTAATGCAAAATTCATTTGATATATTCTTGTATTGTATATTGGATGCATGGAGTAAATATTGTTTTTTCTACTGTTTAATGTCTTCTAATGCATAGATCTAGATTTTTACAACATTTATCTTGATCACCTAACTGCAGATCTGAAGATATTAGCAGTCATTTCTATTGTTAGGGTTGTTTGTTATACGCAGCTAAAGTGGTCTTTTTCGTACGTTTGGAATTAAGATTCATACTAACATCCATGTTGACAGGAAATCATAAGTATTTTTGTACCCAGTTTCACATGAATAGGCATGGGAATGAAAGGTGTTGAAAAATTCATCCATAACTTCGTCCTAAGAAGGACAAAGAGATCATGCGATCTAATGTAGGGAAAATGATAGGTGGAAAAGAGGATACTGGCATAGTTCCTAAGGTAGCCTTCAAATATGAATAGATGCAGAAAGAGAACCCATAAGCCTATGAGAGGGAAAGGTTGGGAAGAATTTTTTGTATAGTTTATTGCTTTGTAAATTGTAAATACTTGTTGTTCATTACATGTTTTAGGTACTTTGTAAAGTGAAAAAAGAATAAGCACTTATTCACAACAAGTATGTTTTTCATTGACATGTCATGTTGTGTTGGCTTGTTTATGAGTCCAATTGTTTGAGGAATTTTGGGATGAACATGCGTATGTCGTCCAATATGTCTACAGTTGCATCATGTACTCACTAATACAAGTGTTTCAAGATGAAGTTTTTGTGAATGAAATATTTGATAAAGATTGTAAAATAAATGAATATATTTATGTGGACAAAGCCAAATTTGTCATTGAATAATGTAGCCAAAGTACCTTAGTGTACAAGTGAAATTTGGGTACATTAATGCAAAGTTTCAATCAATGCATGGCAAGCATTGAGTTGCTTCTTATTTCGAATATGGAAAGTGTTGGCTCCCCGTGATTTGCAAGAACAAAATCTGCAGTGAACCACTTCAAACCACTTTGGAGTCCAAGGACCTAGCCTTCCTGGAATCAGAGAGGGCTCTCTCTATGTAAGTGTTTATAAATTAAATGTATTTACGCTTTTGTTATATGATTTTAGGCTAGTTAGGAAGTTTTGAGGACTTGTTTATTTTGATTGATTGGATTGGTTGATAGATAGAATAATGGTGTGATTAGTTGAGGGAGTGTTTCAACTGAATATATAGACCATGAGAAACATTAATCCATTGGGCTATGGAGTCATAAAAGGATTTAATTTTTCATCAACTCTGCAAGGGTTTTCATGGGGAAACCTAACTATATCAAGTGGATCTCTTAGATTAGATGGCATATGAAATGACAATAGGTTGTGAAATTAGAAAAATTAAAAGTCAGTTAAGAATCTTCTAGCTCTACTTCAACAAGAAAAGCCTTTTAGGTAACTATTTGAAGCAAACCAAAGGACATGGCATGCCATAGAATTCTTTGGCCAGATTTTAATAAGAAAACCTTTACGACAGCAATCCAGCAATCCTATAATTACTTTCAGACATTGAAAACATTTAAGATAACAATGAGTGAAACTAAAGAGCAAGATAGGCCTATCTTCTTTAACCAAAAACTCTAAAGACCTTCAAAGTAATAGTTCAAGACAAACCAAAGGATAGAGCATACCATAGACTTATTTCGATGGAATCCACTAAGTAAACTTCAAAGAAAGGCCTTAAAAACAATATTTCAAGCTACACCAAAGGACATGGCATACCATAGAATTCTTTGGCTTGACTCTATTAAATCAATCCCAAGACAACAAGCTAGGTGGAACCAGAGAGCAATTAAGAATAGTATAATCAAACCTTGCAGAAGAAAACATTGAGATAAAGAATGTAGACAAAATTAGGGTACCAAGACAACATATCCTAATCTAAAATTTATGTTCTTTTATCAGAGAAATAATGGACAGAATGGAAAATAGAAGGAAAACATTGACAAAGAAGGAAAAATTCACCATTAACATAGCTCAAGAATCATGTGAACTTACTTGTATTACCGACGTTTAAAACAGTTACATTACTCTAGTACAATGGATCTTTGCAATTCAAAGCTTTCTCAAATCTAGCCTAGCAGTCATCAACTAGCTCAACAACCAGTAATTAGCCAACCAACGAACCAACCAACACCAAAAATGAATAATATATGCTGTATAAATTATACAAGATGCATGTATATTATCGGACTCCCCTGATATAACAAATAAACTTATGTTAAATACAAAATCCTTTTGGACACTTAATTCTTTGCGGAAATTAAATCACCAATTGCAAAACACATATGAAGAAAAATCAATCGCACATAAACATAGTTGTTTAATGGGAAAGCTTAAAGCTAAAAACCCCAACTATCATATATTATGTATATCGATGGTTCATGTAATAATCTCATACAAAGCTTAGTACATCAAGCTCTTAGTACAATCAACAATCATTACACACTGTCATGCAGAAATTTGCATATCTATGCACCAAATTCTTGCCTCTTGATATCCTGGATCCACTCCGCAATCCCTGCTGAAGAAGACCTATGAATAAGTTCAAATTGGCCTTGAATTTATTACGCAATCCTCATTGGCATATCCAATGTGTGTCAGATGCATTGAATGCATCACTATAGTCACAACAGATAGTCCATCTCACCCTTTCACCTATCTCTCCACTGGGTCTCCACTGGAACTGACATGCAAGTAGTTAACTGTTGTATTTGTTCAGTTGCAAGTGAGTCTCTAGTTGTGAATTAATGAAATAATTAATTCACTAAACTCTCACTAGAGTATCTTCAGTTAAAACTAGATAAAACTAGCACAACTGAGTTTAACTCACTTAATTGTGTTAAACTAAAAAAAAACTCCCATAACTACTCTTCTAACTCTGTCACAACTCTTCCACTTTAGTTCTAACTGAGTCCTCCATGCATCATTCGCCAACCACCCTAGCAATTGCGTAATTCCTTCAGCTCACTGATTTTCCAAATTTGTTCACTGAAATAAAGTGCTCCAAGAGAATAAGTTGATATTTATTGTCAGATTATTATCAAGGGCTAATAATAATCGACATGCATCTATTTGTAGATTAGCGATCTATAAATAGACTTCGCCCAATATTCTAAAAATAGAATCTCATCTATTTTTCCAACTTGATAAATCATCTACAAATAGCATCCTACAACTTATAGAAAATGCTCACCATGTCTAAAAACATACATACACCTAAAAATAGTATGTGGGCCCCACTTAGTGAAGGTGCTTAATTTTCACTAAGCTCATCATCTTGTTTAATCTCAACACTCCCTCTCAACAAGATAGGGATTATCTGTCACCCTAATCCTACCTCTATGGTATTCTAATTTTCTCCTAGTGAGCACCTTTGTTAGAATATCTGCATCTTGATCTTCCGTAGGAATGTACTGAAGCAACATGATCTTCCGCTGCACACAATCTCTGATATGATGATACCATATATCTATATGCTTAGATATATCATGAAACACAAGATTAATGAATATTTTAATGCAACTCTGATTATCACAATGTATCAATGTAGGATCTAAATGGGAACCAAAAAAACCGAATAGGATCTTCTTCATCCAGATAGCCTCACATGCAGCTTGACTTGCTGCCATGTATTTTTCTTCCGCTGAAATGAGTGCCACGAATCTTGTTTCCTAATGTACCAAGAAACTGCTATAGATATAATACTGAAAACCCCTTCTGATGTGCTCTTTCTGTCTGTTGGGATGCTTGTCCAATCTGCATCTGTGAAGCCATGCAACTTCACCTCATCCGTCTGTCTGTACCATAGGCCATACTCAGATGTGTGCCTGAGATATCTCAGGACATGCTTTCTTACCTTCCAAAAGAGCTTGGTAGGCTTAACCATTGCTTTACTAAGCTAGTTCACCGCATTGCATATGTACAGTATTGTATTAACTAAATACATAAGTGAACCCACCAACTGTCGATAGACAGTAGCATCCACTACCTCTGCCAATGTAGCTTCCTCTTTCCTACAATTTCCTGGAAGAGGAGTATCCATGGGCTTGCAGTCCTACATGTGAAACTTACCAAGTATCTCCCGAGCATACTTGCCTTGAGACACAAATAGTTCACCTTCTCGCTGCCATATTTCCAATCCAAGGAAATAATGAAGGAGGCCCAAATCCTTCATCTCAAACTACTTTGCAAGATCTTCCTTGCATGAGTGTATCAAGTGATCATCACCAATTAGTATTAAATCTTCAACATAAAGAAAAATGATTAATAGCTTACCCTCCACCACAATTTGGTATAGGTTTGCATCCGCCTCACTCTCGGTGAAGCCAAGTCAAAGTGAAATAGTTGTCGATCCATGTGTACCAAGTACGGGGTGCTTTATTTAGCCCATACAATGCTCTTTTGAGTCTGCACACATGCAACTCGCTGCTGAAGATCTAAAATCCTTCAGGCTGCTCAATGTATGCTTCTTCCTCAATGATCCCATTAAGGAACACAATATTCACATCCATCTGATGAATGTGCCAACCCATATGTGCTGAGAGAGAAAGGATGGTCCTTATGGAAGAATACTGTGCGACAGGTGAAAGGTTTCTTCATAATCAATCCCCTCGTTCTATGAGAAGCCCCGAGCAAAAAATCTTGCCTTATACTTCTCGATGCTCCCATAAGAAACTTTCTTTACCTTGTAGATCCATCTTGAACCTACCATTGATTTACCAACCGCCCTTGGAACAATCTCCCAAGCATTTTTTCTGACAATGGAGTCATACTCCTCCACCATGGCATCTACCCATGTGGGCTCCTGGGCTGCTTCCTAAAAGGAAGATGGCTCTGTCATGATACACTTGCTCATGAGAGCCATGTATCTAGTGAATCAGTCAGGTGAATGTATATATCTGTGTTGTGATGTAGGGACTCCTAAATTCTGTGCCGCATCAAGCTTAAACCTGTCAGCTTCTGTGGTACGCCTTCTGCCTGTTCTGATGTTTGGTACTGTGTGAGTGGACTCCTCCACTCCAAGATCCTCCTGCTGTGTCTGATCCACATACTAAGGCTCATCTTTGGGAACAAGAAGTTCCTCCTCTGCATGCAAATGTAGCTCCCTCTTAAGCAAAAACTTCATGGCTTTCTCCTCATTGAATTTTATATCCCGTCACACCACAATCATTCAATTGTTTGGAAAATAAACATGATAATTATGGGGTGTTTCTGTGTACCCCACAAATATCCCAGCTTTTGCAGTTGGTTCCAGATTCTTCCTGGCATCCTTTGTCACATGAATGTAAACAAATGAGCCAAAAATATTCAAATGAGAGATATCAGGCTTCTAACCAGTATAAGCTTCTTCAGGTGTACTCATGCCAAGTAGTCTATGAGGACAACGATTTTGCACATAAACTGCAGTGTTGCAAGCTTCTACCCACAAGTGCATTGGTAAGCCCTGGTCATGCAACATAGCTCGTGTAGCACCCACGATCGTTCTGTTATTCCTCTCCGTGACCCGATTCTATTGTGGGCTATGAGGCGCTATGGGTTCTCTTCGAATTCCTTCTTTGCTATAGAAGTTTTTGAATTCGTTTGAGATATATTGCCAACCATTATCGCTCTACAGAGCCTTCACTTGCTTCCCCGACTCCTTCTCCACCAATTCTTTAAACTCACAGAACTTTGAGAATGTTTCAATCTTATTTTGCATGAATAAGATCCAGCATCTACGAGAATAGTCATCGACAAATATAACATAATACATGTGTTTTGCTGTTGAGGCAACTGATAAAGGTCCACACATGTCTGTGTGAATTCCCTCCAGGCTCATCAAAGCACGGTTCTCGTTCTCATGAAAGGCAGTCTTCACAAGCTTACCCATAGTACATCCCTTGCACTGATCTGACTGCACAAGAGTACCCTTGGGAAGTCCAGTAGAAATTTGCTGCAAAATCTTCAAGGCGGCATGGTGAAGATGGCCCAATCTCCTGTGCCATAATTCGCCCTCATCCCAGCTTACCACTTATTTTTCTTTTCCCATCATTGTAGCACAACCATCTACCTCTAGCTTGTAGAGATTCTTAACTCGAATCCATGTCCTCTGGGTTTGACCCATTGTTTTATGTCATAGGAAATATTTTCCCTCGCTGAAAAAAACATCATAACCTCTGTCCTCCAACATCCCGACTGAGACCATGTTCTTCTTCAGACTGGGAACATGCATACCATATTTCAACAGAAATGGTTTACCTAACTCCCTCTGAAATTTAATGGTTCTAATTTTGGTCGCACTGTATCTACCATCGTCGCCCATCTCTATATACATTTGGAGATATTTCTCCTCCAAGTCACTAAACAACTCCTTATCTCTCGTCATGTGGAAGGAAGCACCACTATCATGATACCACACCGATCCCATTGCGCTTGAAACCAAGAATGCGATCAAAGAGAAATCAAGTTCAAATTGCGAGGCTAAGGCCTCATTCTCTATAGCTCCAACAACCTTCTTGTTCTTCTTTTTCTGTGGGCAGTTAGTGGCGGGATGCCTATGTTCGTGACAGTGAAAACACTTCACCTTCGACAAATCCAGCTTCTTGCTTTTAGCCTCGAATTTTGGATGGGATTTCTTCCCCTTCCCTCTCCTTCCTTTGGCAGCCAAAGTGCAATTCTCTTCATCATCATTTTTCGATGAAGAGCCATCCCTGGAACTTCGCCTTATCTCCTCCTGCACAAGATCCGACATAAGTCGCTCCCAATCCGATAGTTTCTCTCGTCCATTAACAGAGTCCTGATAACTATGCTAACTCTTCGGTAACCCAAGGAGATCCAAGCTCACCAAGTCATCATCCGCAACTGTGATTCCCACACTTCCCAGCTCATCCCTACGTTGGAAAAACTTCGTGAGATATTTTGGAATACTATCACCCTTCTCCATTTGGATTTTTCTGAGCTTATCTTTTAGCGCCAACTTCCTATGGTCGCTTCTGCTTTGGAGAGAACTATCAAAGCCTTCCACATTTCAAATGGAGTCGCTTTCCGGTGAAGGCTTGACACAATATGTTCCTTCACACCTTCCAATAGAATTCTTCGTGTCTTCGCTATCTTATTTTGCCATGCGTCAAGTAATGCAACATCGCTAGAAGTAGGCTTAGGAATATCGCTGTCGATAAACTCCTTCAGACCATTATCTTCAAGCACTGCCTCAATCCTGTCCTTCCAGGCTATGTAGTTTGAGCTACCCTCAAGGGAATACTCCAACCACAACCCATTGAAAGCCATTTCAAAGAATACTCAACTGTCACACCAAGAAATTTTTTGCAGCAAATTCGAATTGTCCACCAGCACAAAACTCAACATCGCTTCAATATTGCAATCTCCAGTGATTAACACTGCTCCGATACCATGTAGAAATTATACAATATGCATGTATATTAATATACTCCCCTGATCTAACAAATTAACTTATGTTAAATACAAAATCCTTCCACTTAATTCTTTGCAAAAATTAAATCGCCAATTGCAAAACACATATGAAGAAAATCAATCGCACATAAACATAGTTGTTTAACGGGAAAGCTTAAAGCTAAAAACCCCAACTATCATATATTATGTATATCAATGGATCATGTAATAATCTCATACAAAGCTTAGTACATCAAGCTCTCAGTACAATCAACAATCATTACACATTGTCATGCAGAAATTTGCATATTTATGCACCAATTTCTTACCTCCTGAGAGCCTGCCTCCACTGCGCAATCCCTGCTGAAGAAGACCCCTGAATGAATTCGAATTGGCCTTGCCTTGACTACGCAATCCTAATTGGCATCTCCAATGTGTGTCAGATGCATTGAATGCATCACTATAGTCACAACAGATAGTCCATCTCACCCTTTCACCTATCTCTCCACTGGGTCTCCACTAGAACTGACATGAAAGTAGTTAACTGTTGTATTTGTTTAGTTGAAAATGAGTCTCTAATTGTGAATTAATTCAATAATTAATTAACTAAACTCTCACTAGTGTATCTTTAGTTAGAACTACATACAACTAGCACAACTGAGTTTAACTCACTTAACTGAGTTAAACTAAATAACAACTCCCATAACTACTCTTCCAACTCTATCAAAAATCTGCCACTTTAGTTCTAACTGAGTCCTCGATGCATGAGTCACCAACCACCCTAGGAGTTGCATAATTCCTTCAGCCCATTGATTTTCCAAATTTGTTCACTGAAATAAAGTGCTCCAAGAGAACAAGTTGATATTTATTGTCAGATTATTATTAAGGGCTAATAATAATCGACATGCATCTATTTTTATATTAGCGATCTATAAATAGACTTCGCCCAATCTTCTAAAAATAGAATCTCATCTATTTTTCCAACTTGATCAAACATCTACAAATAGCATCCTGCAACTTATATAATATTCTCACCATGTCTAAAAATAGACATACACCTAAAAATAACCTGCGGGCCCCACTTAGTGAAGGTGCTTAATTTTCACTAAGCTCATCATCTTGTTGAATCTCAACACTCCCTCTAAAAAATATAGGGATTATATTTCACCTCGATCCTACCTCTATGGTATTCGAATTTTCTCCTGGTGAGCGCCTTCGTCAGAATATCTGCATCCTGATCTTCCATAGGAATGTAATGAAGCAACATGATCTTTCGCTGCACACAATCTCTGATATGCTGATATTAGATATCTATATGCTTAGATCTATCATGAAACACATGATTAATCGAGATTTTAATGCAGCTCTGATTATCATAATGTATCACTGTAGGATCTAAATGAGAACCGAACAAACCGACCAAGATCTTCCACATCCAGATAACCTCACATGCATCTTGAATTTCTGTCATGTACTATGCTTCTGATGAATTAAGTGCCACGGATCTTTGTTTCCTGCTATACCAAGAAATTTCTATAGATCCGATACTAAAAACCCCTCCTGGTGTGCTCTTTCTGTCCGTTGGGTTGCCTGCCCAATCTGCATCCGTGAAGCCATGCAACTTCACATCATTCGTCTGTCTGTACCATAAGCCATACTCAGATGTGCCCCTGAGATATCTCAGGACATGCTTTCCTACCTTCCAAAAGAGCCTGGTAGGATTAACCATCACTTGAATAAGCTGGTTCACCGCATAGCATATGTCTGATCTTGTATTAACTAAATACATGAGCGAACCCACCAATTGTTGATAGACAGTAGCATCCACTACCTCTACCAATGTAGCATCCTCTTTCCTCCAATTTCTTGGAAGAGGAGTATCCATGGGCTTGTAGTCCTGCATGTGAAAATTACCAAGTATCTCCCGAGCATACTTGCCTTAAGACACAAATAGTTCACCTTCTCGCTGCCATATTTCCAATCCAAGGAAATAGTGGGGGAGGCCCAAATCCTTCATCTCAAACTCCTTTGCAAGATCTTCCTTGCTTAAGTGTATCAACTTCTCATCACATGTTAGTATTAAATCATCAACATAAAGAAAAATGATTAAAATATTACCCTCCACCACAATTTGGTATAGGTTTGCATTCGCCTCACTTTGGTGAAGCCAAGTCCAGTGAAATAACTATCGATCCATGTGTACCAAGCACGGGGTGCTTGCTTCAGCCCATACATCGCTCTTTTGAGTATGCACACATGTGACTCGCTGCTGAAGATCTCAAATCCTTCAGGCTGCTCAATTTACACTTCTTCCTCAATGATCCCATTAAGGAACACAGTCTTCACATCCATCTGATGAATGTGCCAACCCATATGTGTTGAGAGAGCAAGGATGGTCCTTATGGAAGAATACCATGCGACAGGTGCAAAGGTTTCTTCATAATCAATCCCCTCGATCTATGAGAAGCCCTGGGAAAAAAATATTGCTTTATACTTCTCGACGCTCCCATCAATAGATTTCTTTACCTTGTAGATCCATCTTGAACCTACCATTGATTTACCAATTGGCCTTGGAACAATCTCCCAAGAATTTTTTCTGAAAATGGAGTCATACTCCTCCACCATGGCATCTACCCATGTGGGCTCCTTCGTTTCTTCCTCAAATGAAGATGGATCTGTCACGATACACTTTCTCATGAGAGCCATGTATCTAGTGAATCAATCAGGTGACTATCTCTATCTGCACTGTGATGTAAGGACTCCTACATTCTGTGCTGCATCAAGCTTCATCCTCTCAGCTTCTGTGGTACGCCTTATGCCTATTCTGATGTTTGGTACCGTGTGAGTGGACTCCACCACTCCATGATCCTCCGCCTATGGTTGATCCACATCTTGAGGCTTATCTTTGGGAGCAAGAAGTTCCTCCTCTGCATGCAAGTGTAGCTCCCTCTCAAGCGACAACTTCATGGATTTCTCCTCATTGAATTTTATATCCCATCGCACCACAGTCATCCGACTATTTGGAAAACACACACGATAATTATGGGGTGTTTCTGTGTACCCCACAAATATCCCAACTTCTATAGTCGGCTCCAGCTTCTTCCTGGTGTCCTTTGTCATATGAATGTAAATAGATGAGCCAAAAATATTCAAATGAGAAATATCAGGCTTCTTACCAGTATAAGCTTCTTCAGGTGTACTCATGGCAAGTAGTCTATGAGGACAACGGTTTTGCACATAAACCGCAGTGTTGCATGCTTCCGCCCACAAGTGTGTTGGTAGGCCCTGGTCATGCAACATAGTTCGTGCAACACTCACGATTGTTCTATTCTTCCTCTCTAAGATCCCATTCTGCTGTGGGTTATGAGGCGCTATGATTTCTCTTCAAATTCCTTCTTTGCTACAGAAGTCTTTGAATTCATTCGAGATATATTTCAGCTGCAGTGGGTTCCATCTTTGGCATCTTAGCAACATCATTAAAGTCAAACAACTCTTCTAGATGAACCAATCCTTTTGGAAAATTATCATTATTACACTACAGCACCTCAAAGTCTTCTTTTTCTGAATTAGTACGTAGCTCTGTTTCATATGTGTGTTATTTTGTTAACAGATTTATATCAACATCATCAGGAGGTTCTTCTTTTTAAGATTGTTCCTTAGTATAGCAGTCTTCTTCAGAATTTGAGTTTGAATTTGGCACTTCAAACTCGTTTATGGACTATAGGAAATCTTCTATCTGTTTATCTCCTTCAAAAAATTGCCATTATTTTATGTTATCAAGGATTGCTGGTTTATATTTGACTTGTACTGTGTATTTTTTTCTATGATAAGGTTTTTAGCATGTACTGGCTGCAAATGCTAGTCCATTGGCAAGGATGTTTTGGTTTCTAGGGAGAAAGGTAAGATCATATTCTGTGAATGTTTTCAAGAGGTCAATGGCATCATCCCTATATGATTTTAATCTAGGATTCTTAGTTGTTTATTCTCCCTTGATCTACCTAATAACTAGCTCAGAATCTCCATGGACAATTATCCTCTTGGCTCCTAATTTCTTCAGTAATTGTAACCCTGGGATGCATGCCTCATATTCAGCTATGTTATTTGTGCATTGAAATTTTAGCTTTTATGAGTGACCTTCTGCATGATTTTTCTCTGTGTTATGCACCCATATACCTTCTCCTGAACCAATTTTTCCACAAGAACCATCAAAACTCATACTCCAAAGAGGTTCAATTTCAGATTTATCATTATGTTGGTGATTATGGTCTCCATTATGTTGTTCATAGTGGCTACCACTATGCTTGTCATTGTTTTGCTCCTTGTGGTCTCCACTATGTTTGTTGTTATATTTTGTTTGGGGAAACTATTTTGATTGTCCCTGCTCTTTTTCCTCTTCTTGTTCTGCTGGTTGCTCATGTTCTGTCACTTGTTCATTAAGGTTTTCATCATTGTAAAGGATAAATGAATCAAGATTAATGTGAATTGAATAAAGAGGGGAGTTATTTGTCCTTTCTTGACTGCTAACCATGTATTTCATGTGAGTTTCCATATATAGTCTTCCTGGTTGACTAAAGGCATGGATGGTAGCATAGGTCATGTCCATTTGGAGGGTACCTTGGAGTTTGGCTCCCCATGATCTTGAAAGGAGCATGCCATATTTAGGAGGAATATCAGCCACTACAATATCCATTACTAGGCTTTTGGCTGGTATTTGTGCTAGATTAACACATAGATATTTGATTAGGCCCAGACATTTTTCTCTACTGGAATAAAAAGAGTATAAATATTTGTATGGTATAGTTATCTCTAGGCCTAGTCTTTCCATTAATCCATTTGGCATGAGGTTATGTGAAGCCCCTGAGTCTAGCATGGCATTATGGAGAATTTTATCATGGGTGTTTAAACTAACATAAAATGGAGGAACACCTCCCTCTTTAATTTTACCTTCTACTTCTAGTCCAAACAGAAGTTCAGGTTTGTCATCATTTAAATTCAAAGAATCATCATTTTCTCCTATGTTTAAAGCTTTCAAAAGTTGAGATCTATATACATCTTGAGTGACTAATTTAGTAAGAGGAGCAGAGATTTTAATCTTAGCAATTTCATTCTCTATATTGAAAGGTGTTTAAGTTTTTGAAATGTTGAGTTAAGCTTTTTCAGACACTATTTTCACAACAATTTTACCTTGTTGGTTTTTATTAAGAGTCTCAGTTAAAACAATTTTGTTAGGGGCAATAGCTGTGTTGCTAGTGCTGCTTTGGTCACCACTACACTTGCCACTAGGTTGGCTATTTTTATTTCTATTAGAACTTTCAACCACTGTGTTTAGATTTTCTTCTGTCTTTTTAGGAATTTTTTCAGGGGTCTTCCTAGCAGAAATTTCAGAGATCTTTCTTTTGGGAGTGTCTTGGTTTTTCTTGCTCCTGAGGTCATACTATCTATGTACTTCCATGATGGCATTTCCAAAGCCTTGTTTATAGCCTTCAGATTCTAGGCTTTCTTCCTCATTTGGTGCAAATATGCCTTGTTCTTCCTCAGAGAGGAAAACAATATCCTCATTATTTACTCCCATTAGATTTATGTGATTTTCCTCTGTTTCTTTGATCACCCCCTCATCTTCATCAGCATAGTTTTCTTGGAAAGGAGGTTTGATTTGCTGATCAAGACCTATTTGTATTATTTGAGGGGGTTTTCTTCTAAAGTTTTGGTTTTGGTTCTAATTTTGATTTCTGTTTTGAGGAGATGTTTGTTTTCTCTAGAGTAAGCTCTCCCATTTACATTCGTCCTCTCCATCATCCTCTCCATGGTTTTTAATAAATTTTCAATCTTTGTATTAGATGTGGAGGGTACAACTTATTCCCTATATGTGAGTCTTTTTTCATTTTTCATCCTAGCTCTCTTGGCAATCAGATTGACTTCTACACTTACTGCTCCCCTTTGCATGTCTTCTAAGGTGAGGGGTTCTCTTTCTCTTAATTGATAATCCATTTCTAGGTCAAAACCATAATGGAATTTTATTAGAGCTAGAGCTTGTGGAGGTTTCATGTTTATAGGGAGGGAATTATATACACTATTGAACCTAGTGCAGTATTCTTGGACACCTTCTCCAACATTTCTCTTAATTTTTTCATACTCTAATAATATTTGGAGAGGGTTCTTCTTGACCTCCCATTTGTTTAAGAATAGTTGGTCGAAAGTAGGGAGGTCATTTATACTATTAGGGGTTAGACCTTTAAACCATTTTCTTGCCTCTCCCCCTAAGCTTTGAGAAAACATTTTGGGTTTAACAGTTTCATCATCTATTTCTTGTCTACCAAAGTAGTCATTCATTCTATCCACATTTTTTTGAGAAGTAGTGGAACTACTAGCATCATATAAAGGAATATTGGACTGGTAGTCCATATAAAGGAGGCCTCAGAATCAATGGCCAAAGTATCACTAATCCTATCGAGCTGAAGGAGAGACAAAGATGTGAAGGATTGAATTATGGTCATGGAGAGTTTGGAGAGTGTTCTAAAGTTTTTGAGGCAAATAAATCATCAGATGATGATATGTCACACCAAGATGGTAGTGATAATGGAAATTTGTCTCTCAAGAGATGTGAATGTTTCAAAGGAATTTTCATTTCATTGTTTAGTCCTCATTATCAAAGTTAAAACCTAAGGGACATGTATAAGTGTCATGGGAATTTTAAAAATGTTGGTAATTTTGATTATTTGTGGGACATATATCCTTGCACATTTTGTGATGCAGTTGATCATTGTGTGGCAGATTGTGAGCAACACAAAGTGATGGTCAAGAGAATGGACCAAATTCTTGGCATCAATCATGAATAACCTCCCTCAAGTTTGAAGACTTCCATGTCAACAAGAAATCATAAGTATTTTTGTACCCATTGTCACATGAATGGGAATGGGAATGAAAAGTGTTGGAAAATTCATCCATAACTTCGTCCCAAGAAGGACAAGGAGATCATGCGATTCAATGCAAGGAAAATGATAGGTGGAAAAGAGGATACTGACATAGTTCATAAGGCAGCCTTCAAAGATGAATAGATGCAAAAAGAGAACCCATAAGCCTATGAGAGGGAAAGGTTTGGCATACTTTTTTGTATAGTTTATTTCTTTGGGTACTTTGTAAAGTGAAACAAGAATAAGCACTTATTCACAACAGGTATGTTTTTCATTGACATGTCATGTTGTGTTGGCTTGTTTATGAGTCCAATTGTTTGAGGAATTTTGGGATGCACATGCATATGTCATCCAATATGTCTACAGTTGCATCATATACTCACCAATATAAGTGTTTCAAGATGAAATTTTTGTGAATGAAATATTTGATAAAGATTGTTCAATAAATGAGTATGTTTATGTGGAAAAAGCCAAATTTTTCATTGAATAATGTAGCCAAAGTACCTTAGTGTACAAGTAAAATTTGGGTACATTAAAACAAAGTTTGAATCAGTGCATGGAAAGCTTTGAGTTGCTTCTTATTTCGAAGATGGGAAGTGTTGTATCCCCATGATTTGCAATATTGGAAAGAAAAAACTCTGTAGAGAACCAAATCAAACCACTTTGGAGTCCAAGGACCTAGCCTTCCTGGACTTAGAGAGGGCTCTCTCTATGTAAGTGTTTATAAATGACATGTCTTTATGCTTTTTTTTAATGATTTTAGGCTATTTATGAAGTTCCGAGGACTTGTTTGTTTTGATTGATTGGATTGGTTGATAGATAGACTAACTGTGTGATTAATTGAGGGAGTGTTTCAGCTGAATAGATAGACCATGAGAAACATTAATCCATTGGGCTATAGAGTCATAAAAGGATTTAATTGTTCATAAAATCTGCAAGGGTTTTCATAGGGAAAGCTAACTATATCATGTTGATCTCTTAGATCAGATGGCATATGAAATGACAATAAGTTGTGAAATCAACAAAACTAAAAGTCAGTTAAGAATATTCTAGCTCCACTTCAACAAGAAAAGCCTTTTAGGTAACTGTTTTAGGCAAACCAAAGGATAGGGCATACCATAGACTTCTTTGGCCAAACTTTATTAAGCAAACCTTTAAGACAACAATCCAGCAATCCTAGAATTACTTTCAGACACAAAAAACATTTAAGATAACAGTGAGTGCAACTAAAGAGCAAGATAGACCTGTATTCTTTAACCAAACACTCTAAAGACCTTCAAAGTAACATTTCAAGACAAACCAAAGGACAGGGCATACCATAGACTTCTTTGGCTGGAATATACTAAGTAAACCTCAAAGAAAGGCCTTAAAAAAAATATTTCAAACTACACCAAAGGATAGGGCATACCATAGACTTCTTTGGCTTGACTCCATTAAATCATTCCCAAGATAGCAAGCTAGGTGGAACCATAGAGAAATTAAGAATTCTCTAATAAGATCTTGTAGAAGAAAAAACTGAGATAAAGAATGCAGATAGAATTAGGGTGCCAAGACAACATATCCTAATCTAAAATTTATGTTCTTTTATCAGAGAAAAAATGGACAGAATGGAATATAGAAGGAAAACATTGACAAAGAAGGAAAACTTCACCATTATCATTTCTCAAGAATCCTGTGAACGTTTTTGTATTACTGATGTTCAAAATAGTTACATTACTCTAGTACTATGCATCTCAGAGCTTTGTCATATCCAGCCTAGCAGTCATCAACTAGCTCAGCAACCAGTAATCAACAAACTAACCAACCAACCAACACTAAAAATGAATAATACATGCAATATTTATCTACATAATGAGGAGGTGATCCTAAGCTAGGGTTTCATACATGCATTTATTACAGAGTTAATGAGTTTTTGACCTTTGAGATCATGCAATGCCCAAGGAAAAATATCTAACACAAACTTACTATAATATTAACTCCTAACTTCACTGTTTGAGCTAACTTTTGGAAATATTTGACTTTTAAGGCTTTTTAATAACTTTTACAATAACTGCTGAGTAGATGAGAAATATCTTTGACTGTCTCAATAACTTCTAGTGTCTTTATTTGAATAAAACATGTTGTAGGTGTCAAAATGTGTCCTTTGAAGAAGTGAATGCTTTGGGTTTAGTCATTCGAATTTTCTTCTGTGCTGATCTGCCTTTGTTTTATCTTTTAAACTATGTTTTAGGCTTTAAACTTGGATTTATCCTTTAACTGTCTGCCTTACTGTATTTTCCTTTAATTCTGCTTTTATCTCTGATTTGTGATCAATCCTTTTGATTTGTCCTTTAATCCCTGATTTGATCATCAATCCTCTAATATTCACTGCCATGACCTTTAACTGTTTTTCTTCTTTGCCTGTATGTCTTTTTGTATTTACTGAGTAGTGTAGGCACCTTCTATTATTGGAGGGCTTAAATAACCATCAATAGTCATGAATTATTGATGATCAAGCTTGATATAATGCCTCTGGTCCTTAAAATAAAAACATGTACTCTGGATCATCACCCAGATCGCTCATTTAAACAATTTTGGACCCTTGGAATGCCTAATTACTCGCTTATGCCATGATACTTGCACAATACCAACAATTTATCAATAAAAAAACCTGCATTGAGTGGATTTTCTGCATTTGTTTGGAGGTTTTGGGGCTTCAGAGCGCTTTGTAGAGGTTTATGTTGGATTGAGCTTCGCTGGAGTGGTGGAAACCTTCGAAAATTTTTAATGGAGGCAGTGGTATTAGGTTTTTGCGGGAGGAAGGACGATGATTTTCGCATGGGATGAGGAGTGATAAACGGGTTTGGGGGATGACATGCAATTCCATAGGGAAGGCGCCACATGGTGGATGGGACATGGGAGAATACCATCCATTTCACAAGGTTAGGGATTGTTTAACCCCTGCGCGAATAGATGTGAGATATTGGATGTGGGCCATTAGATCTCGAGGGACAGAGATCAACGGTGGTCGGGTGAAAGGAGCAGCGGTCAAGTCAAAGGGAGTGGGGACCGGGCGGATAGGTGGAGGGGTTTCATTTTTACGTGGGATTTGGTGTATTTGGGCCCAGTGGGTTATTAAAACAAGCAGAAGTGTTGTTTATTAAAAAAAAGGGAAGGGTCATATGAGGTTTTAACAAAGGCGGGGGGTTAAAAAAAATTCAAGTAGGGGGATTTAATATTTTATAAAGGGTTAGGTTTTAAAATAACAAAATAGAGTTTTAATATAAATCAAAGGGTCCTGAATAATGTTATTTTTTAATTTAAAAACAATGTAAAAAGAGCTTTCAAAATTGTTTTTAGTGTAAACGGGAGAGAATGATGAAGGTGAAGGGGTTAATGGGGGTTTTTGGGAATGAAAGTGGGTTTTTAGTGGGGAAAATGAGGAAATGAGGCTTTAGGATGGAAAGAAGGATGAAAATGAGAGAATTAAGCCCATAATGAGTTCTTAAGAGCAGCAGGGTGACTTTGAGAAGGAAATTTGAGAGATAGGGAAAAAGGTTTTATGAAGATAATGAAGGCAATGAGATTTCTGAAGATAGCTAATAGTGAAGGAATGCTATCTTCAGCAGACAGTAGAAAATCCATAGTCACCTAGTGAATCTATAGAATATAGGAGGATAATAGAAAGTCAAGTTTATATTCAAAGAATAGGAACTTCAAGATGAAGTTTTTTGAGCCATGAAATATGGTTTTGCAGAGAATGTTCAGATTCCATCCATCAATGTTTTTTTTTTCCTGCATGGTTATAAGAATTGTGGCTCGATTCTTGAGAGGAAGGTAAGGACTTCATGCAGAGGATAGTTGGAGTACCTTGATTGGAGCTTGAAGGCACCAATTGAAACATAACATAAAGGATTGAGATTGGGAAATTTTATGAGCACTTTCCTCATTGTTTTTCTAGGAGAAGATAAACTTTTGGAGTCCAAAATTTCCTAGTGGGGAGGTATGATCTAGATATCAAATTTTTTCTCAAAAATGAAATTTCCTGGAATCTTTCAAAATTGGCGTCAAGTTGTAGTGACAGTTTTTTTTATTCCAACAAAACTTGAATCGTCTCAATCTGATGTCGTATGAAAAATTATGATGTTCTAAAGTTTTTGACCGACAAAAAAAAATTACAGCCAGGTTGATTCGGTTGCTGACTGGGCAGTCCGTACTATTCATGTCATGATGACATGAGCATTCCTATTGGGCGTATAGTAGACCAATTGCAAAGCACCAAGACTTAGGTTTGTACATGTCCATTTGGTCGAGTTTGATTGTTTTGTTTTATTTTGGTTTTCCAATGGGAGGCTACCATGTGGCCCAATCGCAAGCCACCATGCGATGCCTCCACATTGGTAAATAATTATTTAAGGGGTAGAATGCCTCGGTAGGGATCGAACCAATGACTTTCCGCAACACAACTGCATCCTTTACTATCTTTCCTATCCCATTTTTCTTAACCATATAGTCTTCCACATATATTTGAAGACATATGAATGACACATTGGGAGGAGGGGTTTGGCAGTGAGCCCCATCTGTCGGTCATATTATCCCCCATGGGACCTGGCATGGAGGCTAAAAAAGTAAAGGAGTAGGGACCAGCCCTAGCTCCCAATCATATTCACCTACCATGACCATCAACAAGTGGAAAGGGCGCTCGATGGAGAGGGATAGGCATTAATTCCCAGCCCTCGATCATAATCATCGTGCATAAGACCCTCGCGCAGGTGCAGTATAGGAGTGAGGAATTTGGGGCCAGACCTATCCCTTGGTCACAAAAAATCCACAAGATCCTGCGCACAAATGGAAGGGAGATACCGGAGTGGGACGGGGATTCATCCCCAGCCCCTAGTGCTATGGCACCATGAGACCTGGTGTGGTGTTGGGTCTGATGGGGGCGGTATTTAAGGCCCAACCGCCAGTCAATTTTCAGGTGTGTAACCGACAACTAAATATTGGGATCTAGTGCAGTGGGGGCAGGCAGTTGGCCTTGGGCCCCAAACACATCACACCATGCGACCACCTGCCAACGGGAAAGGTGCCAAGACCGGTGGGGGCAGATTGTTGGCCCAACCCTCTACCTTATGGCGCCCATGTGGCCCTATTTTTACGCCTACGGGTTTATTGGGAAATTAAAATAGATGACAAAATGCACCTATTGCGGGAAATATTTTTGCCTCTCGAGTGGTTTAAAGGGCGAAAATTTCTCTCGGTTTTTAGGTTCAACCATTTTGGACAACGAATAGGAGAAGAAACTTGGGAGAACCATAACTTGATGACTATTTGGACTTTTTGAGCCCAATAAGATCCCATATAGGAGTTTTTGACCATTTTGAATTCAATCGAAGCCTCTGTTTACTGATTGGAGCACTTATGGAAGGAATTTTTGCAAGTTTGAGTCTATGACTTGGAGGGACAAATCAGTGGTTTGAAGCATATTTGAGGGATTTTTGAGCATGGAGAGGACCTTGTGACTTCTATGGTGCAACTCATGTTTATCTTTTCTCATTATGTCTTCTGTAGGAAATCTCTTTTTAGTACTTCAATATTGAATTTTTGTATATTTTGTGCTCATTTTCAAATGGAGTACAGGGTCTTGATGTGAGAGCCCTTTTCATGTTAACTGTTTCATGAATAATTGTAGGTGGTCATACTTTTAAGAGTGAGATTTATTTGTAGTAGAATGTTTCCTTGAAGGTGAAGCAAGCCACTCTTTTTGTCAACACATTTCATGTAATATTTATCATTAAAATATATGGGGCGATCTAGCCATGTTAACAGGCCCGGAGATGTATCCTCGTAGGGGTAAACTACACCATCAAACTATGTTTTCTCTCTTCATGTTTTCATTATGAAATTCATGTGAATATGTTATTTGTTTAAATTTCATATGATTACTAACTCATTATCCCTTAAGAAACCATAAAACTTGTTTACATAAGACCCATTTTTGTTTACTTGCAAAGTGTCAGAGGATGGTCAATGTTTAGGAAGGAGAAGTTCTCCTCCAATTTCATATTAGTCAGCCTTTCCTATTTTAATGTTTCTTTCAAATATCATTGTTTGCATCGACCTTTGAGGCCTCTTATATTCCAGGAGATTATAATAATTAAGAAGATTTTTTGGTTTGGTGGAATACCTCCGAAAGCGGTACCACCCTTCTCGAATTAACCAACATATCTCTGACCATATGTATTGATTCTTGTAAATTCATACGGACTCGTTTCTTCCCTTCTTTGCCTTGTCCCCCCTGATCCATGATGTTACTCAATTGAGAAACAGGTGGATTTGGTGGATATTGAGGGTTTTGGCTTTACTTTTCTTGATATTGCTGGAATGTATCTCAATACAACTTCTTCTGATCTTCTGGTATGAATCTCTCATCCAAGTTAAATCATTCATTCAAAATATTATTTAGCATGTGTTCCCCCATACTTAATTCTTCCTTTGAACCATAAATCTCCATATGTGTTTGGCCCTTTAGTTGTTCATTATCCTCCTTATCCAATGGTTCTCCATGGGATTTACATTTTGGATTTGGGGCATTCTTTGGTGGAACCTTGGTATTTATATTTTGCTATTGATGACCACCCTCCTTTGAGACTTCACCGAAATCCCGCATAACCTCATACTTATTTTGATTCTCCTGATTTCTCCGTTGTGGGGAATGAGTATTCATTTGGGAGTTTTTGCAGGCTATTTTTTGTAGGTTACCTCTTGAAAACCCTCACTATCTTTTTGCGACTTAGGCAAGTCATTACGAGAAATTGTTTCTGCATAACCCATTTGTTTCAGAGGGCATTCTCTAAACAAGTTCCCATATTCATGACATCTCCAGCAGTGAAAGAGACTGTGTTCATAGTCCAGTGGTTGCTGCCCAAGCTCATCCTGGTATTCAAGCTCCACAAATTCAGGGAGAGGCACAGTTATGTTCATGTAAACATAGATTTCAGCATATGACGTGTAACACTTGTGCAGAGTGGATTCTGATCCTTTGAAAAATCTTCCAATAGAGTTTCCTATTCCTTCTATAATTTCTGCATCCAAAAAATAAACTCGTAGGGAAAAAATTTGAACCCAGACCAGGGTTGCCATAAATTTCTCTTGATATGGGTTATAGCATTCTTCCCAGAAGAACATGAAAAGACAAACATTATAGTAAAATTATGGCCCATTTTTTAAAATCCCTTCCTTATCTTCTAGATTGGTAAAAATGACTGTGAAAAAACCACAAGATCCCAATTTTAAGTCTATATGGCCTTTCGACTTCCATAACTAAATCCACTTGATCAGATTTTACTCTGAGGGTCATATACCAATGAACTTATAGATCAAGGCATGATCCTTCATAAAATTGTGGTAATTTTCCAATTTATTATATGGAATCATAAATATTAGTTTTTTGGTTACCTTGACTAGAAATTTGCCTTTGAGTCTAGCTTGCCATTAGGCCCCCATTACTGGAATGTTGTTGAGGTCGTCTCCATTATTTTTTTCTAGAGGAGCTCTTCTTTTGCTACTCAATTCTCCTACAACAACCTTTCTATAGGATGGGATCTCTCCCCTCCCCACGTGATCACTCATTCAACCTATCACAATCGATGTGTTGAATAGATGCGACAAGGAATTTAAATTCTGACACTACAAAAAAATTCAAAAACAACTAACCAAAACCCTAGCAAAGCGGTACTAAATTTTTATTTGTTTTGATAAAACTTAAATGTTTCCTATTAAAACTACAAAAAAATATTATTCCTCCTATTAAAAATAGCGATAATTTCATATGAAAATAATTATTATTATTGACAAGTTTTTTTAAAAATTATCTTAAGAGGATTAATTTCACATCTACATTTAAATATATAAAAAAAATATTTTAACTTTAAAATTATTAAAAATACTAAAAATAAATTAAGTGACCATAGATTAATAACTTTAAAATTATTTATTTTCTTTCTTTGACTTTGAATTTCAACTATCATTTAATTTACCATAGAGTAATACTTTTAACATTATCTTGATTTAACATTGAAACTCAAGATGATAGTCATGTTAAGTACATAAATGAATAATCCACTCGTACATATGGGAGTGGAACCTTAGTGTTGAAAATTGCAAATGACATAGTAGGAAACTTATTATTGCGTTGGGATGTATCATTCAAATTAGAAATTCCATATAATATTTAACTCGAGCTAAAATTTAATATCATTTTCTCCACAATGATAATTTAATTTAATGTCTTTATAATCATTTTTCAAAGTGAAATATTGGTTGTGTAAGAAGATGTACTATGTTGCTAAAACATGTCTACAAACTTGATTAAATGATTTAATCAATATTTTCTTAGTTTGATTTTTTTTAATTTGATTATAATTTAAAGAGATTTTTTTAATTAAAGTATATTTTTTAAATTCATTTTTGAATTTTTTGACTAAAATATTGATAACATTACATTTCCTATAATTACTCCAAATTTATATGGTGATAACAATTTTTTTTAATTTAACGCCTACATGAGATTCAACTGCGTTAAGTAAGTCATTCATTTATGACCATTTCTATGAGAGGTAGTTGTAAATGACTAATTTATCATGATTTTTGAATAGTCCACTTAGCACTCATTGCATCGGGTGATACTCATAGGGTTGAAGAAGTGGGATTGAAACTAGTGAAATGAATCACATAGCGTCAATCATCACTTCTGGGGCTTGCACCCAGTAACCAGGACTTCTCAGGAGGTCACCCATCCCAGAACTCCTCTGGCTCAAGCGCGCTTAAATGTGGAGTTTTTCCCCACAATCAAGCCCACTTAGCTTGCTACTCCATTTGCAAAAACTTAGCAAGTATTTTTCCTCATGAATCATCCAAGTAGAGCTCCCTTTACTCTTTGTATTTAAGTATGAAGGGTTTCCGCAGTGCATTATATTAGATATCATTTTTGGGATTCAACTGCATTAAGTAAGTCATTCATCTATGACCATTGAGAGGTAGTCATAACTGACTAATTTCTCATGATTTTTGAATAGTCTACTTAGCACTCATTGCATCGGGTGATGCTCACAAGGGTGAAGAGTGGGATTGAAAATAGTGAAAGGAATCACATAGTGTCAATCATCACTTCTGGGCCTTTCACCTGGTCACCAGGACTTCCCAGGAGGTCACCCATCCCAGAACTCCTTTGGCTCAAGCGCGCTTAACTGTGGACTTTTTCCCCACAATAAAGCCTACTTAACTTGTTACCCCATTTGAAAAACCTTAGCAATTATTGTGCCTCATGAACCATTCAAATATAGATCCCTTTACACTTTTTATTTAAGTATGAGGGGTTTCCATAGTGCGTTATATATTAGATATCATTTTTGGGATTCAACTGTGTTAAGCAAGACATTCATCGATGACCATTTGTTATGAAACCAACTCCAAAAATAGAAGAAAAGAGAGATCAACACCTCAGAAATCAACCATTTCGAGGGGACAACTAGTAATATAGGGACTAAACTAGGATCTTGTTTCAACTTTAGAATGAGTGTCCACACTGCTTCATCCTTATTCCATTCAGCCCTTGCTTCGGTTATCCAATCTGGTTGGATAATAGAAATGGCACAAAGCAATGCTTCCACCTCTTCATTCTTTCTTGAGAGTGCATCTGCAACAACATTTAGCTTCTCTTTTTTGTAGATTATTTCAAAGTCATATCCCAACATCTTTGTGACCCATTTTTGCTGCTCTTCTGAAGATAGTCTTTGTTCCAAAAAGTGTTCAAGACTGTCATGATCAATTTTTACCTTGAAATGTCTTCCCATTAGGTAAGGTCGCCATTTCTTTAGTGCATGTAGTATTGCTAATGTTTCCTTCTCATAAATAGCTTTATGTAAATACTTTCCTTTGATTGGACGGCTTTCAAAAGCAATGTGTCTTCCTTCTTGCATTAAAACAACACTAATTCCATTTCCTGAGGCATCACATTCCACAATAAATATTTTTGTGAAGTCTGGCATAGCTAAGACCGGTGCTAGGCACATCTCCTCTTTAAGATGTTCAAAGGCCTTAGTTGCTTCAAGAGTCCATGAAAATGCATCTTTCTTTAATAATGTTGTTAGAGGTGCTTCTATTCTCCCGTAATTCTTAAGAAACTTGAGATAATACCCTGTTAACTCGAGAAATCCTCGCAACTTCTTTATGGTTGTGGGGACTTTCCATTCCTTAATGGATTTAATTTTGTTAGGGTCTACCTTAACACCCTCATGAGATACAATATGATGTGGATATTCCACCTCTTGTACTCCAAAGAAACATTTGGATGTTTTTGCATACAATTGTTTCTCCTGTAATAGTTTGAGCACCCTGTCAACATGTTGAACATGATCCTTCAAAGACCTGCTGTAGATTAGTATATCATCAAAAAATACTAGCACAAATTTTATAAGGAAGGGTTTGAAAATGGAATTCATCAATCCTTGAAATGTAGAAGGTGCATTGGTAAGGCCAAAAGGCATGACCAAAAATTCATAATGACCCTCATGAGTTCGAAATGATGTTTTCAGAATATCTTCAGTATTCATTCTAATTTGATGATATCCTGAATGAATATCCAACTTTGTAAAATAAATTTCTTCATGTAATTCATCCAATAATTCATCAATCACAGGAATGGGAAATTTATCTTTAATGCTGAGCTTATTGAGCTCCCTATAATCCGGACACATGTGCCATGATCCATCCTTCTTATGCACCAATACTACTAGAGCAGAGAAAGAACTTTGACTAGGTTGAATTATACCAGCCTCTAACATTTCTGAAATAATACGTTCAATTTCGCTCTTTTGGACATAAGGATATGTATAATGCCTGATGTTTGGAGGAACACTTCCTTGAATCAAATAAATAGAATTATCATGATCATGAATAGGTGGGAGTCCTTTGGGAGTTTCAAACACCTTGGAATGTTTGTCCAAGACTTTTTGGAGATCTGCAGAAATAGATGATTTTTATGTTGGAACTTCGAGTGAGCATAGTTGTGAAATTACGCCTCGTTGTTATTTCTTCAGAAGATTTGTCATGACATTAGAGCATATTATATTTCCCGGCTTCTCTACGATACCTTGTAACTCGAATTCATTTCCTTTTGAGAAAATTTCAAGAAAAGTTCTTGAAAATTAAAATCTACCGTCCCCAAAGATTGTAACCATTATACTCCTAGTACAACATCAACACCTCCCATTGGAATGGAAAGCATTGGAATATTCAATACATATTCCCCCATGGTTAGCTTGATATTATGGCATTTTCCAGAGAAATTTATAGTTCCTCCATTTGCAACAATGACTTGACATTCTGGTACTGGGTATCAGAAACAATTCAATTCCTTCACTACCTTACAATGAATAAAATTATGGGTACTAGCCGAATCAATCAACACTATTACCTTTTTCTTCTTGATATGCCCTTATATCTTGAGAGTTTGAGGCTTTGTAATTCCTGCCAATGCATTACATGATATGGTCAGACTCATTTCTTCCTCTTCTCGAGTTGGTTCCTAGTATATATCCTCTTCTTTTGAAGATTCTTGTTCATTTTCTTCTTCCTCTTCACAATCTATGTAAAATAATTTATTTTCAGCACACTTATGACCTTTAGTGTATTTGCTATCACAACTATAGCAAACCCATTTTTCTATTTTTTCTTCCAATTGTTGTGGTGTAAACCTTGTAGGTTGCGGAAGTCTAGGAGTAGCAACACTTCCATCTTTATATATGTGAGTCGTAGGCTTCCTTGTAACCATAATTTTACATTCAATTGGTTGGAAATACTGAGAGGGGGGGTGAATCAATATTTCTTTCAATTAGAGCATTAGTTAATCTTCAATTATTATCAGTGTTTGTACAATGATAGCAGTAAACAAGAGGAACAAAAATGCACACAGTTTTTAAGGTGGAAACCTACTCCGGGACAAAAACCACCTAATGCTTTTGTAATAATTCTTTTCAACTCCAATTGAAAATAAAGCTCCAACTTCCTAGAATCTAGAAAAGCATTCTTCTCCAGCTCCCACTGGATGGACGCTCCAACGCCCAAGATTCTTTATTAGTCAACTGAACGAATGCCCCAACACCCAATGATCTACAACTCACCCTACCACCACCCTACCAACCTATAGAAGAATAAAAGAAGAATGGACTCTCGTACCAGGGAAAATGGTCCACTTTACAAAGATATAGAATGATGTAGAAGAAGAAGATATACTAGACCATAACCCCAAATTTGACATAGCCACCTAATGATGATCCTAGACCTCCCAACAATGCCTCTTCAACCCTTGGGAGATAGACATTAGTACAATTTGTACAATAATGTATTTACAATGACTAAGTACAATGATACCTTTACAATGATTGTATGCAGTGTTGCCCACTTGAAGACTTCATATGATGAACTCCTTGCTGCTGTTATGCACCTTGGTTGCTGCTCTTGTCATGCTACCCTCTGCTGTACCTTGTTTTTCTTTTTTTCCGTAGAAAGTCTGGTCCTTTGCAATCCTTGACAACACATGATCTAGCTTTTTCTTGCCTTCTAGGAGCTCGATATTGAATCTAGTGTATCTCTATTATTTCAGATCCTCAATATTTGATTTTTGGTCCCGTAGTAGTCCTTTGAGTCTTCTTTCCAATGCCATAGGTTTGACCCAATTTAGATTCTTCAAGAGAGAGTTATACCCAATTTCTCACACTTCCCTAATTATGGACTGTTTCAACAGAGCACATTTGTATGGCGTGCCACATGTCATTGTTTCTTAATTTGCCTCTGAAATTGATAGAGAGAAAACTATAGACTGTTCAATATCTACTAATTTTTACGAAATTCCAATCTGATACTCAGAGAGAGAGTTATGATGATTTTACCAAGGTCACTTATTTGAGATTAATTTCAAGAGCCTGCAAAAGCCCTTATTTCCACAAATCATATCTCCAAAAATATTGCACAAATTAATCTGAAATTTTTACTGCAGCTTCCTTAGGATTTTGGCTTCGCCTCATAAAAATTTCAGCTTCTGAGCCTTCGTAGAAACAAATTTAGAGCGACAATGCCACGATGACATGTTTTCGATGGCCGGATCCCCTGCCTAGGGAGGAAATGAAGATCACAATATATATGAATGCTTAAGAGGGGCTTCAACAAGTGAATGTGGAAGGGATTTTAGGAGCTTAAAAAATATTAATTATGACTTTTCAATGACCCATGCCCCAACCCCATGGGGTTTTATCCCACTAACTGGGGTACAAACTTCAAACATGAATATCTCTCAAACCGTGAAGAATTACATGGCATGCCATATATCAACGGAAACATCTCGACAAGTAGAAACCATCAAAAGAATTATTGACCCATAATAAATTAATTTGGTAGGTCAAAATTCCCATTCAATATTGGGTTAGCCCCTAGTTCTTCTTGGGTTGACATCAATGACAACCGCTGATCAACAATCTCCACTTTTGGCATTGATGGCAACACAAGTACTCCCCCTACGATCATGACACCTCTTCCTACAACATTCTCTCCCCCTTTGACATCAATGGCAAAGGGTAACTCCCCCTGAAACAAAACCATCCTGCAGACCTATACACACTTCCACTCGCGCTGACACACAACAGTCCTGCAGACCTGTACACACTTTCACTCCCCCTTTATATTCTGAAAAAGGAAAATCTAATGAGAACTTGGGAGAATCCCAAGCTTCTGGCGAAGATATTCCATTGCTGGCGAATAGTTAATATGTGATTCTTTTGGTGTTGCTTGGAATCTTGCTACTTGTCCAAATTCTTGCATAACATCTGGTCGGGAGGCTGTTACATATAGAATACTACTAATCATAGATCTATACAACCTTTGATCCACATCCTTAGATGAGTCATCTATGCTTAATTTGCAACCAAGTAAAGACATCTCGAAATCACTTTGCACCTTTGTAGAAAAATTCTTACTTAGTCAATCATCATTGCTACCAATTATTGTATCATCCTCTTTAGCTATTAGACATGCTTTAGTTGCTTCATCCAGAACATATATGTCGTTTGGAGCTCGACTTGCTGTAGCCACAATTTCACCATACACGCCTTTCCCGATTTCACATTTCGTGGAGTTGAATAGTATTGTGTGTCCTTGATCACACATTTGTCCAACACTGAGCAGATTGTGATTCATGTTTTCAACTAGTAGAACATTATTGGCTAGAGAATATTTGCTTCCGAGAGTGACAGTACCTGATCCTATAACATTTGAAGATCCATCATTTCCAAAGGACACGGTTCCATCCTTCTTCTCTTTCAGAGATACAAATTTATTTCTATCTCCAGCCATATGCGTTGAGCAACCGCTATCAACATACCACACATCTTTGTTCTTTTGAGCCTTGAGAGCGAGAGCACAATTATCATTCTTCTTATTCTTCCATGTTCGTTCATTCTGTGGCTTCGAAGATTCTTCTGGAGGATTTTCAAGTCTGCAGTCTTTGGCTATGTGTCCAAAGTTTCGACATTTGTAACATTCAATATTATTTCTTAAATGTTCAAATCTATTGATGTTTCGCTGAGCCCTGGGAGGTTCATATTTGACAAATCTCCTGGAATTTTATTCGTTCCTAGGGTACGTGCGACATTCTACAGCTTTATGACCAAATTTTCCACATGAATAACAGTAGCCATAAAAAATATGTTGGTACCTGGATGGAAATTTTCGTCAAGGAATTGTCTTCCAAGGTTGTTCTTGCGAATCTTGTCCAATGAAGTCTACATGCATGTCAGATCTCATAGGTTCATTGTATTTTGTTGTAGAAGGTCCTGCTTCTTCTTCTTTGTAACCGATGCCAGTTTTTTCGTTGTAATATCGTTGATTGTTGATGAGTTCTTCCAATGCCCTTGAGTTGTTGGCATAGTTTTGGATAGTTTTTCCTTTCTTCACTTCCTCACGCAGCGAGACTACTTCGGCTTCTAATTCTTCCCTTTCTTGGTTGATTTCTTCCAAATTCTTTTGAAGTGACTCTTCAATGCATTTGTGTTCTTCAACTTCAATTTTGAGACCTTGAACTTGTTCTTCAAGAGTTTTGAAACGGATCTTCTCCGCCTTGAGATATTTTATAAGCTTGATTGATTCCTCATAAAATTCATCTATGGTCCATCCTTCTTCTTCATTGTTTGATACCTCTTGCTTATTGTGCTTGGGTTTATTGTGCTTGGCCATAAACAATACTCTCTCATTGGCTTCTTCTTCACTATCATTGTCTTCATCGGATGATGAGTTATCTTCTTTAGAGAGAAAGTTCCTTTTGGATCCTTACTTGTTGAATTTCTTAAAGCCTTTCTTTATTTTTGAGTTGCCATTACTTTTGTTTGGACATTTTGCTGCAAAATGCCCAACCTCATTACAGCTAAACATATCAATGGAAGTTTACCTTTGAATTGTCCCTTACCAATTTGTAGTTTTCTCATGAAGTAATCATATTCTTCATCTGAAAGACCTTCTTCATCATCTCCCTTTTCTTCACACTTGCAGGTGCATGTCTTTTCAATTGAAGGTTGTTTATCCTTATTGGTTTTCTTAGATGCAACGAACGCAGTTTCTAGATGCGAAGTACCTTCTTCTTCATCAAGTCTCATTTCATATGCTATGAGAACTCCATGTAATTCCTCTTTGCTGAGTTTGTCCAGATTTTCACTGTATTCTAAGACCGATACCTTTGGGTTGAATCTCCCTGGTAACGTTCTAAGAATCTTCCATATAATAGTCTTCTCATCAACTGGCTCTCCCAATCCTTCCAGAGTATTGGTTATTTCATCAACGTATTGGAAGTATGCAACAATGTTGAAATCTTCTTTCATTATGAGTTGCTCAAATTTTTATCTATAGATTTGAAGCTTTGCTTCTTTGACATTTGAGTCACCTGCATATATATTCTCAAGCTTGTCCCATACATTTTTGGCAGTTTTACAACCCAACACCTTATGATAAGCAGATTCAATAAGTCCAATGATAATAATATTCTTTGCTTTTGCATCACTTACCAAATTCTTCGTACCTTGTTCACCCGTAGTTGATGTAAATCCATTTTGAACAGTGTCCCATACTTTGTAACCTTGCGCCAAGAGATAGACCTCCATTCTTCCTTTCCAGAGTGCATAATTATTTTCATTGAATAGAGGTACACCATTCTTGGTATGCTCCATGACCTCCTTCCAGTTGTTAAACTGCTATTGAAGGAACCAAGCTCTGATACCAATTGTTGGAAATACTGAGAGGAGAGGGGGGGGGGTAAATCAATATTCCTTTTAATTAGAGCATTAGTTAATCTTAAATTATTATCAGTGTTTGTACAATGATAGCAGTAAACAAAAGGAACACAAATGCACATATTTTTTAAGGTGGAAACCCACTCTGGGACAAAAACCACCTAATGCTTTTCTAATAATTCTTTAATATTCAACTCCAATTGAAAATAAAGCTCCAACTTCCTAGAATCTAGAAAAGCATTCTTCTCAAGCTCCCATTGGATGGACGCTCCAACGCCCGAGATTCTTTTGTAGTCAACTGAACAGATGCCCAAACACCCAATGAGCTACAACTCACCCTAGCACCACCCTACCACCCTATAGAAGAATAAAAGAAGAATGGACTCCCGTACCAGGGAAAATGGTCCACTTTACAATGATATAGAATGATGTAGAAGAAGAAGATATACTATACCATAACCCAAAATTTGAAAAAAACACCTAATGATGATCCTAGACCTCCCAACACTGCCTCTTCAACCCTTGGTAGACAGACACTAGTACAATTTGTACAATAATGTATTTACAATGACTAAGTACAATGATACCTTTACAATGATTGTATGCAGTGCTGCCCACTTGAAGACTTCATATGATGAGCTTCTTGCTGCTATTATGCACCTTGGTTGCTGCTCTTGTCATGCTACCCTCTGCTATACCTTTTTTTGCTTTTCTGCCGTAGAAATTCTGGTCCTTTGCAATCCTTGACAACACATGATCTAGCTTTTTCTTTCTTTCTAGGAGCTCGATATTGAACCTGGTGTATCTCTGTTATTTCATATCCTCAATATCTAATTTTTAGTCCTGTGGTAGTCCTCTGAGTCTTCTTTCCAATGCCATAGCTCTGACCCAATTTGGATTCTTCAAGAGAGAGTTATACCCAATTTCTCACACTTCTCTAATTACGGATTGTTTCAACAGAGTGCACTTGTACGACATGCCACGTGTCATTGTTTCTTCATTTGCCTTTGAAATTGATAGAGAAAAGACTACAAACTGTTATCTATCTATCAATTTTTACAGAATTCCAATCCAATACTCAGAGAGAGAGTTATGACGATTTTACCAAGGTCACTTCTTTGAGATGAATGTCAGGAGCCTGCAAAAGCCCTTACTTCCATAGATCATATCTCCAAACATATTGCACAAATTGATCTGAAATTGTTACTACAGCTTCCTCAGGATTTTGGCTTTGCCTCATAAAAATTTCAGCTTCTGAGCCTTCGTAGAAAAAACGTTAGAGCGACAATGCCACGATGACCTGTTTTCGATGGCCGAATCCCCTGCCTAAGGAGGAAATGAAGATCACAATATATATGAATGCTTAAGTTAAGAGGGGCTTCAACAAGTGAACGTAGAAGGGATTTTAGGAGCTTAAAAAATATTAATTATGAATTTTCAATGACCCATGCCCCAACCCCATGGGGTTTTAGCCCACTAACTAGGGTACAAAATTCAAACATGAATATCTCTCAAACCGTGAAGAATTAAATGGTGTGCCATATATCAACGGAAACATCTGGACAAGTAGAAACCATAAAAAGCACTATTGAACTAGAATATATTAATTTGGTAGGTCAAACTTTCAATTAAATATTGGGTTAGCCCCTGGTGCTGCTTGGGTTGACATCAATGACAATCGCTGATCAACACAATTTTTCTTGCCAACTTGAATGCCTTATCCAATGAATCAGGTTCCCAAACGCGAAATTCATGTTGGATGTTATCCTTTAAAGTCTCTATGAAGACATCAATCTGGTGTTCCTATAGAATATAAGTTACCCTTATATTCAATTTTTGGAAGTCCACAATGTGCTCCACCACTGAATCCTTTTGTTTGAGATTTATCAATTGGCTAAAGAAGGTGTTGCTTTTTGTATCCTCATAATGTGCTATCATTTCCTCCATAAAAATTGACCAAGTGAAAATTTTTTTATGGGAGAAAAGCCTTCTATACCATACAAATGTATTTTGTTCTAAATGTAAAGTTGCAATGCGTACCTTTTGTGTGTTTTTCACATTATTGAGATCAAAATATTGCTCCATCTGTAGTATCCATGTTATAGGATCCTTGCCATCAAACTTCCTCATATGCATCTTTGGAATATGGTGGTTCTTCCATCCAACATTAGAGTTTATGAAATCAAGATTAACATTTATTTTTTTCTCATTATTAGTTTCCTCTACTATCTTTTCGGCATTAGGAAACATTTCCTGTATCAACTTTGTCAAACCTTCCATGTGTGCATTTAGATCATTCTTTATGTTTTCCATGTTGTCTTTCATGTCATCCATCTTAGCTTCCCTACCATCTTCCATGCCATCCATCATAGCTTCCACACCTTTCTTCAAACCATCCATCTTAGCTTCCACGTCTTTCTTCAAAACTTCCATTTCATTTTTTTTTTCTCTTTATGAGAGTGAAATTTGGTGCACTTGCTCTTGTAGTTTTGATATGTCATGTTGCAATTCTTCGTCTTCATGGGTCATAATAGAGCCTTCTCAAGGATTAATGGGTGTTTTGTTCTTTTTAGGGGGAATTTTATAACCGAATACTGATATCTATTCTACAATATTCCCTTGGAATCAATTCAAATTGATTTTTCACACAAGACTTATGTAATTCGAAAAAAAAATACACACCTTTTTATTGATTTTGAGGAGCTCGATATTGAAACTGAATTATCTCTATTATTTCAAATCTTCAATACCTGAAATTTGGCCCTGTAGTAGCCCTCTGAAGCTTCTTTAAATTTCCACAAGACTCAACTGATTTGAATTCTTCAAGACAAAGTTATGCCCAATCTCCCACAATGACCTAAGTATGGACCAGTTCAGTAGAGCGACCTTATACGACATGCCATGTGCCACTGTTTCCTCCTTCGGCTTTAAAGTTGGTACATAGGAAACTAAAATTCGTTTACTTGTAGCCAATATTTATAGAATTCCAATCCAATGCTCAGAGAGAGAGTTATGACGATTTTCCCACAGTCACCTCTGTTATCACTCAGGTTTTCCTAGAAGTTGTGTAAGAGGAAATTATACCCGAGGTAACCACAAACCAACCTTTTAGATACAGAATCTAGCCAATATGCATCCAGAGAGGGCTCTCTCTTTATAATTTATCTTTGTTCTTAGAAGGTTTTAGGCTAGTTATAGATTCAAAGTTTGTTTTGGGAAAATGGTGGAATCCACAAACTAAGGGCAAGGTTGAGAGCTTTCAGTCCATTGGGCTATGGAGTCAAAGGATGGCTTTACTGGATTTCTATTCTAAGCACAAGATGGTATTACAGGGCAAGATAGCTAGACAGAGAACAATCCTCAAAATTTAAAGTGGATGGGATGATCTTGAAGGGATGAAAGGCAGCTAAGAATCTTTCACCATGTTCAAACGAAAGAAATGAGATGACTACAAACAAAGAGCAATGAAGAATTCTTTATTATAGTAATCAACAATGTTTAAATTAGCAAAGCAGGAGCATTTAAGAATTCATGCTTATAGCTAATTTAGAAGAAAACATTAAGAATAATCACATTTGAAAACATAGTACAATTAAGCAAATTCTGTTTCAATCCTTTATGTAAATTATTCAGAAATGGATATGATGATATTATAAACTAATATAGTATTTCAGACAAAAGGGTAGAAAAACTTATTGAACTGTAGTCCAACACATGAATCCTGCAACAAGTCCAGTGCTTTAAATCGTCATCCAATAAGCCACGAAAAAATTTCTCCAAAATGCTTTTATTCCGAAAATCTCAATGTTACAGCAGAGTAATAGAATCCACACTCAATACTCTCTTTGAGGGTTTATTTATACACTAGATAATTGAAAATATCTCACACTATCCTAGCCCATATTTTGGGGTGACTAAGGATTAATCTACAAGTAAACAGGAGATAAATGGTCTCGTAGATAGAATAATAAGTAACTGCTGATGTGTTGTTTCCTTTCTTTATGGGTGTGCTGGAGGCAAGTGCTGAAAAAGAGCTTGTTGCTGTCTTCTGGAGTAATTTCTTTGCTTGTTTGACACTCTTTGTCTTCACGGATACTCTTTAACCTGTGTAACTGATACTCTTTCATCTGTACTCATTTTTACCATTTACCTAATAGTAAAGATAAATCCTCATCCTGAAAATAACTTTTATAGAATTTCTAATAAGTCTCTCCACCATGAATCATCCGGTATCACAGTCCTTTTGAGTTTTCTCAAAGTCTCATCTGCTTCTGTGAGTTTGTAAAAGGTGGGTTCATTAGGAAATAGATACTTAATCTCATGTTCCAAATGAAATAAATTCCTCACTCTATCATAGATATTTCTCCCTGTTGGTAATGTGGATGGTGGTAAACTAGGAGAACAAGCAGCTGTATTTTGAGCATGAGCATTTATTTTCTTTACATAGGTTTCTAAGTCCATTATTTGATCCTCTGAGAGCATAGGACTTGGTAACCCACTGTCCAACAAAGCTTGAAATTTCTCTCTGAAAATATTGATATCAACCAAAATATCTGTGCACTTCCTTTCTAAATTCTGCATGAAAGTTCTTTCGATGAAAACTCTCTTTATTTCCAAAACTGTGCCGGTCCTGTCTTCAATCCCCAAAACTGCTAGCTGTTGCTTTGTCCGGGTGTTCAAAAATTGAATAAGCTGATTGGCCTGCTCAGGCCTGCCTCTTAATTCATTTCTGGTTCTGTTTATTTCTTCTTGGGCTATTTTAACCAACTCATTTTGTTCAAAAATAGCTTGAATAGAGGGCCAAATACCCTTTATTAACTCAATGATGTTACCCCAAAGAATGTCATTTACTTCCTTTAAAGGCTTTTCCAATGAAAGATCTTTTTCCAAAGCCTGAACCAATTTTTCTAACCTTTTTATTTCCCTGGTGTTATCAGCAACTGTCTTTTTAGATGTATCATATTTTTCCTCCAATTTTACTAATTGAAATTTCGTTGTTTGGAGTTCTGTGACCCTTAGTTGTAGACTTTCCATCTGTTTTATTAATTCATCAGAACTCAAACCAGAAGTGTTTACCTAGGATGGCTGTGTTTGCTGACCTGTTGTTGTAGTACCTGTTGTTGATGTCTGCCTGATAGTTTCCTGTTCCTGCAAAGCTTGTTCCAATTCCTTCTTCGTTTCACTTAGTCGCTCAGTCATATTTAGGAGCAACTCCATTATTTCTTCCTGTGAATTCCCCTTTAGAACTTCTTGGGTCTGAGGGTGCCTTGAGGCTGGCAATTTTAGCTGCTTTCTCAGTGCAGCTATGTCATCATCTTTCTTCTTGATTAATGCCTCAATGCTTTTAATATCTTTGGGGTTGTGCCCCAAACCAATGATTATGTCCTCTAAAGACTTTATTCTGTTATCTTTGGCCTGTGAAGAGGCCTTCTCAATTTGCAATTGTGCAGTTGTGTTATTCAAAGAATCCTGCAGCGTTATAGCTGCCATGGCCTTATTGGTAAGAGTGGAATATACCATTTCCCCAGTTTGTCTGTGTAGCTCTATCTGGTCCAGAGGATGGATATCCTTTGCCAAAACTTCAAAATTTTTCCTGATGTAGTCAGCTGCAGTAATGGGTTTTGGCACCTTTGATTTAAAGTGACTCATTATCATTTTGCCTTGTGACATGTCAAATGCTGACATTAGCCTTTCTTGATTATGGGGAGCCATTTTCATATATTGATAATATACCTTCATTTTTAATGATCATTTCGTTTAACATTAATGAAGGTTCTTTTACGTCCTGTCCTGGTTTTCGTGTCCGGAAGAGGATACCGCACTTAATTACTTTTTTAAAGCTCATCTTCTTTCGTCCTCCGTGTTTTTTTCACTAATCGTGCTGCCAGTTGACTCGTCTTCCTTCCATCATCAAACACTTGTTCATGATTTCCAATATCCGGAAGTGGATCTGATTTATGTTTTTTAGTTTGATGTACCTGTGAGGTCCCTTTTGGAGGTGTGGTATCTGGAACCTGCCTCTTCTTTCCTATTTCCATATTTAATGGAGTTTGCAACTCTGGAACTTGTGTGTGCTTTGCCTGTGTGGGAGAAACCTGTGATTGTTCAGGTGCTTTGGAAGTTTGTGGTTTCTCCGCCATGACCAAAGTTTCAATGACCTGGATTGCAGGTTCCTTTCCTTTGCCCTTTGATTCTGCTGCAACTGATGAACTGCTTTCCTGTAATGTGTGTTGTAGAGTTGCTGCTGAAGAAGTGCCAATGTAGGGTACCTGCACTTGACCACAAGATTCTAGGTCAAAGTTCTTCTCAACATCTTTCATAATTTTATTCGTTTTGTCAGCTTCACTTTCTTCCTCAACAAGTGTTCCTTCAACCCATTCATCTTGATTGGCATATTGTTCTAGATCAGGAATCTTGTGGTGTATATAAGGGGATGATTTATTCTTTAATCTATTTTCACAAATAAAACCAAATGGGTCATAAGGAACCCAACGGAAAGATGTTTGGAACTTTCTTTGTAATATATTTTCTGCCTCTCTCTCGGCCTCCCTAGAGTTGCAGATGAAAGGACCTAATTGACTTTTGATCCTTAATTGAGCTTTCTTCTTTACACTACAAAAATGGATCACATATGAATTGTTTATTTGCCTGAAGTATTCCAAGGCAAAAATCCTCATGGGCACATATCTTGGTAACCTGAATGGATGTAATTCACATCCATAAATTCTGATGACTGTATGGTTTTGATACAAATACCAATCCCCAACTTTATAAGTCCTTGAAAGTTGCAACGTTTTTTTTATTTCATTACTGAGCCTTGGGGGAGAGATTCCTGTTAACAAAGTTGTTGCAGGATATACAAATTGATCAATGAATTCAGTGTAGGAATAGGGAGAATCAGAGGAAGAATGAATTATGGGGGACCAAAATATGACTGACCTGGGGTTTCCCTTGGCATCAAGTTTTTGAACAGGGAAAGGGAACTTTTCTGAATGATAGTAGATAATGAGATGATAGATGACTGAGGAATATTTAAAAACTTTTTCATCATCTAGCCTCATGAATTGATCATGGATCTTGTTGGCTATGAAGGAAGCAAAGTCATATTTAATCTCAGGAGGTTGCCCAGGAGTAAAAATGGATAGCAAAACCAAGGTTATCTCATCCACATATTCACTGGTGTTGAATCCCAAGACAAAAGATATCATATTTATAATGAGCCTTCCCAATGTATTGAAATAATAAAAACCATAGGCAAATGCTCAGGCAACATGAAATTCTGGCACATGGATTTTAGCTTTTCTGGGGTTAATTGCCTGGTCTTCTCAATCAATTCTTCCATGGAAAATGGTGCTAGTTCTTGGTCTGGTTCAAAGTGTAACATGGCATTGATAGCCTGGGGAGTAATGGGAAACAGAACACTTTGATTAGGAGCTATTACAGCCCTTTGAGTGGGATCATAGTTTGAATGGCAATAATGGATGATTTCTGGGAAATAAATGACTGAAGGGATGAGATACCTTGGGAGATTGGATTCCCACAACCCTATAAGATCTTGCCCCTTTGAGTATTCGTCTCTGCAGCGACAATAACTCAAAAGGGGACTTTCATCAAAATGCAAGTCTTTAATTTGGAAATCTTTATCTACCAAAGGTAAGTATTCCAATTCACGGTGAGGGGCATTCAGTGGAGTGATATTCAAAGCTGCCAGGGCCTCCATTTTGGTTCTTGTGGATTCAAAATGGAGGTTTCTGGTTTTCTTCACAGGCCGGGCGTGATTTATAAAATGAAGGAAATTAACACAAATGTAGTTTCAGGGAGAAATTGCACAGTTTTAAAACCTCTGGGGGAGATCTCAGTGATGAGTTTTGATTATCAATTCAGTAGAAAACAGGGAAAAACAGATTTTCTATTGAAGTTCGGGGCGCTGTGAGATAAATACCTGTTTTTGGACGAAAATTGGCTTTTAACAGGTATCAGGCGATGGCGGGAGTGTACTCGAACACAAGTGCAGCGGAATCTTGGAGCGAAATCAGATAGCACAGTAAATTTCAATGGAAATTCGAAAATCGTAGCAGAAGGCGCTGTTGTTTTCAATAACGAAAATAACGGAAAAAACACGAAAACTAGCTTTATTTACAATTTAAATGGTTTTTTAGTTTTCCGAGGTGTGACGTCATCAACGTACAGGCTGATGTATGGTGGAGGGGCCGGGCGGTAAGTGGTAAGTCCCCGCACCGCTTCTGAGCAAAGGCGGTATTAACCGCGAGGGCAACGATTCCACAAAATTGTTGACGCGTGGATGGGTGACTAGTCAAATACCACCCATCCCCCGCTGGTTAAAACGCTGACAAGGAATGGGTAGCAGGGTGAACGCTGGCCGTAGATCTTACAGTGGGAGATCGGACGGCGAAAAGGACAAAAAATATGGTGGGGTTTCGTGTGCGGGCCCGGCGGGTTTTAAAACATAATTATCTTTATTTAAACATCCCGGGGCGTTTCTAATTGGTGAATGAGGTTGGTTATTAACTAACTCAGATAATTAGTTAATCCCGCTATATAATGGAACTAGGGGTTGCGGTGGGTTTTAATCATTGGGGAAATGCCAGGTGGATGAGCCACGTTGGCATAAAACTTCGGATTTTTTTTTTTTGGTATTTAAACATGTAAACCATATGTTAAAAGCTTTTCGGATATATGTTTTTATTTTATTATATGGTAATTTAACGAATGTAATTAACTTACCATAGGGGCGGGTTTATATTATAATGACAAATTTAACCAAAGGGCGTATAGTGAGTTTTTATTTGAATGCGCGGGGAAATAAACACTTTGGTTAAATTTTATAATAGAGGGGTTTTTTGGGTTATTTATAAAAAGGGAGTTATATACTTAGGATAGGGTATTTCACTAGGGATTTAGTAAATAGAGTTAAATGTATAAATATGGCAAAGGACAAGGAACTCTAAATATTTTGCACATCTAAGAAAGTGAGAACTTTTGAAGTAAATTTCAATATCTTATCTTCAATACTTAAACTTAGAATAGCAAGTTATCATGAGGGATTTTTATGGAATTTTGCATGATTTTCCTAAGTAAAATGGGATTTTACTTAGGACAAGGTTAAAGATGGATGATTATAATGATGAATTATCTCAAGTACTTAGGTCTTTTTGATCATTAGGCCGAGGGTCCGGTCCCTCCAGAAGTCAAGGAAATGCCTTGAGCCCCTTTGATCTCCAAATACCTTAGTACTTTGGGGAAAATTAGTAAAACTTTTGAGGGGAAAGTGATGAGGGAAGTTAATGAGTTTGACTTTGCTTGCTGTGATTTTCCAGTGTATTTCCTGCTTTAGTACTTGTGATGAAAGTAAAGGATCAAAAACATGTAGCAGCATCATTCATCAGATAACACTTTGCAGCACCATCTACCTACCCTATCTACTTGACACTACCATTTTCTCTTCTTTATTAGGGTGCATTTAGACTTGCAAACCATTTTCAACATTTTCTTTTTACATGATAAATCTATCTATTTCTACCCTTATTACATCCAAGGGCTCATATTAAACTGTTGAGCACCTCTTATTAACTCTACCTATCTACTTATCTGCCAAGATTAAACTGTTTGGTCAGATATTTATTCTCTAATCTACAACATAAAATTGAAATATGAGTAAGCCAAGTTTAAACAGTTTGACTTATTCATGAATTGTGGCAAAGGTTTGACAAGCTGCACACAATTGCTTTATTGCAAAAATGAAATAGTAGTGGCATTTGGATTTGCACACTTTCCTTGGTCTATTTTTTGCTTGGGGTTCATTTCTTTCTCTTTTTTGACCATTTTATTCTTTTTACCCTTTGATCTTTCTTTTAGGGTATACCCTCTTTATATTTTTTAAATTTTTTGATTTGTTTGTTTTTTTTTAAGAATATGGAACACCTTTGCTCAAGAAAAAGGTTTGAACATATTCCATAGTTCAATCAAGACAATCATGAAAAATGACACCTATTGATATAGGAGGCTAACACTGGCTCCACTTGGGGATGGCTTTTCCTTGTGGAAAGTCAAGAACAGCAGGTCAGATGCCTCAAAATGTCTTCAAACTGAAAGTATGAAATCTTCCTTCTTCTGGTAGCTTTATTTTACATATGATAGTGAAACTTTTGGAACTTAGGGCCTTCACTTCGGGCTTCAATTCCAAGAAGTCACCATCCAATCCAAAACTGCATTAGAAAAAATGATATATTATGTACAAGTTAGAAAAATCAAAACATTCTAGTAAATGGGATCAAAATAATGCTTAAGCATTCGACCATTGACTGGTCCTTCTTCAACTTCTGAATTGTCCAACTCCTTCAAAAAGTAAGTGTTGTTTCCCTGCAAGGCATGAATGATATAAGGCCCTTTCCACAAGAAATCAAACTTTCCATGTTTCCCTTTTTCTTCTCTTCTAGAATCCCATCTCAGGACTTTATGACCTAGTTGAAAATCTTCTGATTTAGTCCTTTTATCAAACATTTTCTTTAGCTTTTCCTGCAAGACTTGTGATCTTTGGTATACCTCTTCCCTGGTTTGTTGCAGGTGGATTGTTTGATTAATTCTTCTTTGAATGTCATTTGGCTCCACTTGGGCCTCCTGAAGTAATTTCATAACAGGAATTCCTAAAGATGATGGGAATCTTGCTTCAATGCCATAAACTAACTCATATGGACTAGTCCCAATAGATTTCTTAGTTGTAAGTCTGTCTGCCCATAATGCATTGATCAGTTTCTTATGCCAGTTCTTTTTATTTTCTTCCAACAATTTCTTAATGATATTAATCAGGCTTTTATTGGAGGATTCTGCTAGTCCATTACCCTGGGGGTAATAGGCTGTTGAATGGCCTAAAGTAATATGATATTTATGGCAGAAACTAATCATTTTCTTTGATTTGAATGCAGCAGCATTGTCTGTTATAATCTTTTCTGGACAGCCAAATCTTGAAAGTATGTTGGTTTCTAAAAACCCTATAATCACAGAATCATTGGACTGTCTACATGGGATGGCTTCAATCCATTTAGTGAAGTAGTCTGTGGCAGTTAAAATCCATATGTGTTGCCCTGAAGAAGGGGGGTCAATTTCTCCAATAAAATCTAACCCCCATTGTTGAAAAGGTCTTTCTGTGGAAATTGGTTTTAAAGGCAAAGGTAACAACTTTCTTTTACCTTCAAATATATGAAATTTATGACAAGTTGTTACAAATTTCTTAACATCAGAAAATAGAGTTGGCCAGTAAAAACCAGCCCTTAAGATTTTGTCTGCAGTTGATTTCCAGTAGAGATGTCCTCCACAATCCCCTGCATGAAATTCATTAAGCACTTTATCAATTTCATCTTTTAATAGACAATTCAACAAGATTCCTTCATGATTTTTCCAAAATAGAGTGCTATCTAAAATACAATATTTCAAAGATGTCATTTTTAAAAATCTTCTTTTCGTTCTGGACAACCCTGGAGGAGCTTGAAGGTTTAATAAAACATGAATAATATCAGTGTACCAGGGTGAATCTAAGAAAGCTTGACTGATTTGTGGAGTCGCCATCTCCTGATTGTCATCCAGTTCGTTAATGTCTAAGGCTTGGCAATTAGTTTCAGTCATTAGTTGTGCCAAACCTTGACCCTTTATGAGTTTTCTTGGTTTAATCTCAATATCATATTCTAAAATGGTAGCTATCCACTTACCTCTTTTACCTTCAATGCCATCTTGAGTCAAAATGTCTTTAACTACTGCATTAGGCACATAAGCTATCACATGAGAATATAATATGTAAACTCTGAAATCTTTAATTGCTTTTACCAATGCAAAAGCCTGTGTTTCTATGATATTGTATTTTAGAGATGCATCCCTAAGTGCTTTACTAAAAAATGCTATTGGTTTTTCACACCCTTGGTCATCTTTTTGAAGTAAAACAGCTGCAACTGTATGTTCAGAAGAAAACGAAAAAATAATAAAATCTCTGTCAAATTTGGGACTGGTAAGAACTGGTGTCCTTGTTAAAGCCATTTTAATTTCCTCAAATGATTGTTTGGCTTCTACAGTCCAGTCAATGCTTGAATCTTTCCTCAACATGTTAGTTAGTAATCTAAGTAACTCTGCTAGACTAGAAATAAACCTTCTTAAGAAATTAATCTTTCCTATGAATGCTTGCAACTCTTTTATGTTTCTGGGGTGGGGTATTTGCAAAATTGCTTGAATTCTTTCTGGATCAATCCTAATGCCATCTTTTGAAATAATGTGCCCTAAGAGCTTTCCTTCTTCCAAACCAAACAATGACTTCTTAGGTTTTAAAGAAATTCCATATTTTCTGCACTTTATAAATACTTGCCTTAGGTGATCTAAATGTTCTTGATCTGTTTTAGAAAAAACAGTCAAATCATCTAGGTAAATAACCAGAAAATCATGTATCTCTTTAGCAAAAGCAATGTCCATTGCTCTTTGAAATGTAGCTCCTGCATTCTTGAGCCCAAATGGCATTTTGACATATTTAAACGTACCCCATGGTGTGGTAAATGCTGTTTTATCCTGATCATTAGGATGAACCAGAATCTGGTTGTACCCTGAAAATCCATCCAGTAGTGATATTCTCGAAGATCCCACTACCCTTTGCAGAATGTGGTCCATTTTCGGCAGAGGATAGTTGTCTTTTAAAGAAACTTTATTCAAATTTCTTAAGTCGACACACAGTCTAATTTCTCCTGTCTTCTTTCTTGTTGGTACCAAGTTAGAAACCCATTCTGAGAACCTGATAGGAGCTATAATCCCTGCCTCAAACATTCTTTTGATTTCCTTTTCAATTGAAGGTAATAAAACAGGATTTATTCTTCTAAGCTTTTGTTTAAAAGGTTTCTGATCTGGTTTCAAAGGTATAGTGTGTTGAATGATGGATGTATCATAAGATTTGAGGTCTTCATAACTCCAGGCAAAAACATCCTGGAATTCTTTTAATAGTTCAACGTATTTAACCTTTTGATCTTTTGGAAGAGATTTGGAAAACTTGACCATTTTGGGATTTTCTGGGGTTCCTAAGTTGCATTCTTCCATATCAGCCTTTACAGGTTCCATTTTAGGTCTAAATGGAATATCATTTGAGTCAAACAGATCTTCCAAAGGAGTTAATCCTTTGGGCAAATGGTTATCTTTTAAATTGATGATTTCTGTCTCATCTTCTATGATCTCATCAGATTCCATGTGTTTCAAATTTTGCATGTCTTTTTCAGTGAATGTGGTAGGATGCAGCATATGAATTGCATTTTCTCTTGAAATTTCTATTTTTTGTTCTTTTTCTTGATCAGATTCATCAATAGTTATATCCTCATCTATATTACAGTTAGAAAACTCATTTTGAAGTGTCAAAAAATTATTGATTTGATTGTTATTCACAAATACTTGCCAATTCAAAAGATTATCTGGTATAGCAGGCCTATGCCTAATCTCAGCTGAAAACTAATGATTAGGGTCGAAAGGTAACTTGCATGTACTAGCAAACATTGCTAAACTGTGAGCATGCAAATTTTGTTTCCTGGGAATCTTGGCAAGTTGAGCTTGTAAAAATGTGTTGAGAATCTCTACAACTGTCTCTCTGTATTGTTTCAATCTCATGTCTTTTGTTGAACATTCTCCTTTAATCTGTTGAATGATTAGTTCGGAGTCTCCTATGATTGATACCCTAATAGCTCCTAACTTTTTGACATGTTTAAGCCCTAATAAAAGAGCTTCATACTCTGCCATGTTGTTAGTGCATTTGAAATTCAACCTATAAGCATGACCCTCCGCATAATTGTTCTCAACATTATGTAACCAAATCCCAGCTCCTGCCCCTAGTCTGTTTACTGAGCCATCAAACTCTAAATGCCATAGAATTTCATGTTCATAATCTTCATCAATTGTTTTAAAGTGTTTCTTGACAGGAGCTAGCTGTTTAGTTTCTTCAGGTATTTCTTGATCATCTTGTGTTTCTTTGTTTTCAGAGATTTCTTCAATTTTAACAGTGGTTTTGTTTATGATTTCCAATTCTGGAGCTTCTATTTCAGTAGGAAGATCTGACTCAGCATTGTATAAAATAAAAGAATCCATGTCATAATGTACAGAGTAAACAGGGAAGTTTTCAAGCTTCTCATGGCTACTCACTAAGTACTTCATCAAGGTTTCTCTATATAACCTTTTAGGCTGACCAAATACTGAAATAGTTGCATATGACATGTCTAGTTGAATAGACCCTCCAAGTTTAGCACCCCACGATCTAGACAATAACATACCATATTTAGGTGGAATATCAGCCACTACTATGTCCATCAAAACAGACTTAGCAGGGTATTGTACCAAAGTAACACACAAATATTTAATCAAACCTAAACATTTTACCTGACTAGAATCAAATGAAAACAAATCTTTGTACAGTCTGGTAATATCTAGATTTAATCTTTCCATTACTGCATTTGGCATCAAATTGTGATATGCTCCAGAATCAAGCATTGCATTATGGAGTATCTTGTCATGAACATTCAGGCTTAAATAAAATGGAGGAGTTCCTCCACTTTCTGGTTTGCCATTTACCTCAGGGCAAAAAAGAAGTTTGGGTTGATCATCAAGAATATTTACTGAATCATCCAATCCAGTAATGTTAATGTTTAGGGACTTGGTAATTTGACTTCTATAGACATCATGTTTAGCCAATTCTGATAAAGGAACAGCTACCTTGAGTTTGCCTATTTCAGCCTCTAGATTGAAAGGTTTTTCTGTTTGAGTTTTAGTGTTTTGCACAGTTGGGTTTTCTCTATTTTTTGGGTCTTCAATGTTTTTCTCTTTTTCATGAATGAAATTTTGTTTTGAAGGGGTATTTGAACTAACTTCTACTGTTTCTTCTACATTTCCCACAGGAGGAAAAGTATTAGATTGTTGTTTATTGTTTGGTTGGTTGTCAGAGACATCTTCAATTATTGGATTTGAAGGGTTGGGATTTATCCTAGACAAAATTTGTACTTGGGGACTGTTTTGTACAGGGGGAATGTTTTGTTTACCTTTGACATTTTGTTTTGCGGTTCTCCGTTTGCTATTCTCAGGCACATCAATTCATCTACTTCTCAAGTTGTACTGTTTATGGACCTTGTAGATTGCTGTGTCATAGCCTTCCTTAAAATCAAAAGTCTCACCTGAATGAGTTTGAAATGTTTCAAGGATGTGGTTCTCTTGATCATCTTGGGATAGGAAGACTTCTGGTTCATTTTTGTCATCAGTTACATTGTTTATTTCTACATCTTCTGTAGGTTCTTCAGAAGTTGAGCCTTCAACAAAGTTTTCTTGGAAAGGTGGCCTAATGTTCTGGTCAGGAACATTCTTTCCACTATTTTGATTCAAATTTCTCCTAAAGTTCGGGTTTCTTGCAACATTCTGATTGTCAGTAGAAGAATTTCTTTCAATGGTTTCCACTCTGTCTCCTAATCTTTCCATACCTTTAATGATTACATCCAAATTCTTTTCAAAAGCTGAAGGTTCTTCATTCATAGGCATTCTTCTTTTTGCCCTAGCTCTGGCTCGTTTTTCAATCAGATTTGCTTCTACACTCACCACTATGCTTTGCATTTCCTCTAATGTTTGAGGAGCTCCTTCCCTGAGGGAATAAGCTATATCAGAGTCAAAACCATCTAGAAATTTAACTAATACAGAGTCAGGTGGGGGTCTTAGGTTTTGAGGAACTGCATTATATGCTTCATTGAATCTTATGATGTAATCTTGTACGGTTTCGTTAGGTCTTCTTCTTAATTTTTCAAATTCTGATAGGATCTGAAGAGGATCCTTCTTTTTTTCCCATCTGTTCAAAAATGCCCTATACAAAGCTTCTAAATCAGCAATACTGTTCGGGGCAAGAGCCCTAAACCAAGTTCTAACTTCTCCAGTAAGACTCTGAACGAAAATTCTCATTCGGATATTATCAGTATCAATCTCATAAAACTCAAAGTAATCAGTCATCCTTTTGGTGTGTTGTTGAGCTGTGTAAGTACTTGATCCATCAAAAGGTGTGATCTTACTCTGGTAATCCTGAGGTAAAGCTGGAGGGTTGGCTGGTAACTGTAAAGGGGCATATCGATTAGCCATTGGAAGATAAAGTGAGGTAATAGGAGTTGATGGTCTGGCAGGAGGAGATGGAGGAGTAGAAGGGATAACAGGTGTTTGAAAAGTTTGAGAAAAAGTGACTGAACTTGGAGATGCTTCAGTAATCACAGAAATGTTTGAACTTTCTTCAAAGGTTTGCTCAGACTGAATAGAGTTATGCAATTCTTTGTCAAGATGATGTGAAACAAATCGGTATTGTAAATCTTCAAAGAACAATGGATCTGGAACTAATCTAGATAATTCAGTTTCAGAAAAATTCACAAACAAAGATGTTTCAAATCGTGCATCGAAGGAATGTCATCAATATATATAATTTTCACAGGACAAGATGCAGATCTAGAAAGTGGTCTAGAACTTCCTGTACTCTCCTGACTTCCTCTTTCAGAACTTTCTTGACTTCCTTGTCTTCTAAGAATACTAGGAATCAGATTTGGATTTTCAAATATTGGTGGTGGATTGGGGTCAGGGTTTGACCTAGTGTGTCAAATCCTTTCTGAAGCCAGTTTTCCTAGAGTATGTGTTTTTTGGATTTTTTATTTTAATTGAAAGAATAAATACAACTTCTACAAATTCTTCAAGAAATAATGATGTATGATTAAAATTTTCTCAAAGATCTGTTTAAACTAGAGAATCTGATTGAATATTTTGAAACTAAAGTCCAGTATATAAGCTAAATCAGAGATAGACTGAAGCAGCATTTATTTACTTTTGCAATTGCAGAGCAAAAGCAATTTCAAAGGCTACCTAGCTGATCTTCAGACTCTGTCTATAGCTTTATAAATCAAACAATAATATCAATAAAATGATTCAGGTTCCCAGTATGGTCGCCACTATGTTATCACTCATGTTTTCCTAGAAGTTGTGTAAGAGGAAAGTATACCCGAGGTAACCACAAACCAACCTTTTAGATACAGAATCTAGCCAATCTGCATCCAGAGAGGGTTCTCTCTTTATAATTTATCTTTGTTCTTAGAAGGTTTTAGGCTAGTTATAGATTCAAAGTTTATTTTGGGAAAATGGTGGAATCCACAAACTAAGGGCAAGGTTGAGAGCTTTCAGTCCATTGGGCTATGGAGTCAAAGGATGGCTTTACTGGATTTCTATTCTAAACACAAGATGGTATTACAGGGCAAGATAGCTAGACATAGAACAATCCTTAGAATTTAAAGTGGATGGGATGATCTCGAAGGGATGAAAGGCAGCTAAGAATCTTTCACCATGTTCAAAAGAAAGAAATGAGATGACTACAAACAAAGAGCAATGAAGAATTATTTATTATAGTAATCAACAATGTTTAAATTAGCGAAGCAAGAGCATTTAAGAATTCATGCTTATAACTAATTTAGAAGAAAACATTAAGAACAATCACATTTGAAATCAGAGTACAATTAAGCAAATTCTGATTCAATCCTTTATGTAAATTATTCAGAAATGGACATGATGATATTATAAACTAATATAAAATTTCAGACAAAAGGGTAGAAAAACTTATTGAACTGTAGTCCAACACATGAATCCTGCAACAAGTCCAGTGCTTTAAATCGTCATCCAGTAAGCCACGAATAAATTTCTCCAAAATGCTTTTATTCCTAAAATCTCAATGTTACAACAGAGTAATAGAATCCCCCCTCAATACTCTCTTTGAGGGTTTATTTATACACTAAATAATTGAAAATATCTCACACTATCCTAGCCCATATTTTGGGGTGACTAAGGATTAATTTACAAGTAAACAGGAGACAAATGGTCTCGTAGATAGAATAATAAGTAACTGCTGATGTGCTGTTTCCTTTCTTTATGGATGTGCTGGAGGCAAGTGCTGAAAAAGGGCTTGTTGCTGTCTTCTGGAGTAATTTATTTGCTTGTTTGATACTCTTTGTATTTACGGATACTCTTTAACCTGTGTAACTGATACTCTTTCATCTGTACTCATTTTTACCATTTACCTGATAGTAAAGATAAATTCTCATCCTGAAAATAACTTTTATAGAATTTCTAATAAGTCTCTCCACCATGAATCATCTGGTATCACAGTCATTTTGAGTTTTCTCAAAGTCTCATCTGCTTCTGTGAGTTTGTAAAAGGTGGGCTCATTAGGAAATAGATACTTTATCTCATGTTCCAAATGAAATAAATTCCTTACTCTATCATAGATATTTCTCCCTGTTGGTAATGTTGATTGTGGTAAACTAGGAGAACAGGCAGCTGTATTTTGAGCATGAGCATTCATTTTCTTTACATAGGTTTCTAAGTCCATTATTTGATCCTCTGAGAGCATAGGACTTGGTAACCCACTGTCCAACAAAGCTTGAAATTTTTCTCTGAAAATATTGATATCAACCAAAATATCTGTGCACTTCCTTTCTAAATTTTGCATGAAAGTTCTCTTGATGAAAAATCTCTTTATTTCCAAAACTGTGCCTGTCCTGTCATCAATCCCTAACACTGCAAGCTGTTGCTTTGTCCGGGTGTTCAAAAATTGAATAAGCTGATTGGCCTGCTCAGGCCTGCCTCTTAATTCATTTCTGGTTCTGTTTATTTCTCCTTAGGCTATTTTAACCAAATCATTTTGTTCAAAAATAGCTTGAATAGAGGGCCAAATGGCCTTTATTAACTCAATGATGTTACCCCAAAGAATGTCATTTATTTCCTTTAAAGGCTTTTCCAATGAAAGATCTTTTTCCAAAGCCTGAACCAATTTTTCTAACCTTTTTATTTCCCTGGTGTTATCAGCAGCTGTCTTTTTAGATGTATCATATTTTTCCTCCAATTTTACTAATTGCAATTTCGTTGCTTGGAGTTCTGTGACCCTTAGTTGTAGACTTTCCATCTGCTTTATTAATTCATCAGAACTCAAACCAGAAGTGTTTACCTGGGATGGCTGTGCTTGCTGCTCTGTTATTATAGTACCTGTTGTTGATGTCTGCCTGATAGTTTCCTGTTCCTGCAAATCTTGTTCCAATTCCTTCTCCGTTTCACTTAGTCGCTCAGTCATATTTAGGAGCAACTCCATTATTTCTTCCTGTGAATTCCCTTTTAGAACTTCTTGGGTCTGAGGGTGCCTTGAGGCTGGCAATTTTAGCTGCTTTCTCAGTGCAGCTATGTCATCATCTTTCTTCTTTATTAATGCCTCAATACTTTTAATGTCTTTGGGGTTGTGACCCAAACCAATGATTATATCTTCTAAAGAATTTATTCTATTATCTTTGGCCTGTGAAGAGGCCTTCTCAATTTGCAATTGTGCAGTTGTGTTATTCAAAGAATCCTGCAGTGTTATAGCTGCCATGGCCTTATTGGTAAGAGTGGAATATACCATTTCCCCAGTTTGTCTGTGTAGCTCTATCTGGTCCAGAGGATGAATATCCTTTGCCAGAACCTCAAAATTTGTCCTGATGTAGTCAGCTGTAGTAATGGGTTTTGGCACCTTTGAATTAAAGTGACTCATTATCATTTTGCCTTGTGACATGTCAAATGCTGACATTAGCCTTTCTTGGTTATGGGGAGCCATTTTCATATATTGATCATATACCTTCATTTTTAATGGATCATTCTTTGCTTTAATATTAATGAAGGTTCTTTTAATATCCCATGTATCTGTTTTTGGTGGTCTGAAAGATGATACCTCAGTACTTAATTGCTTTTGTAAAGATTTTCCTTTCTGTCCATTGTTTTCTTCACTAACTGTGCCAGTTAGTTGACTGTCTTCCCTTCCATCATCAAACACTTCATCTATGATTTCCACATCTGGAAGTGGATCTGATTTATGTTTTTTGGATTGATGTACCTGTGAGGTCCCTTTTGGAGGTGTGGTATCTGGAACCTGCCTCTTCTTTCCTATTTCCACATTTAATGGAGTTTGCAACTCTGGAACTTGTGTGTGCTTTGCTTGTGTGGGAGAAACCTGTGATTGTTCAGGTGCTTTGGAAGTTTGTGGTTTCTCTGCCATGACCAAAGTTTCAATGACCTGAATTGCAGGTTCCTTTCCTTTGCCCTTTGATTCTGCTGCAACTGATGAACTGCTTTCCTGTAATGTGTGCTGTAGAGTTGCTGCTGAAGAAGTGCCAATGTAGGGTACCTGCACTTGACCACAAGATTCTAGGTCAAAGTTCTTCTCAACATCTTTCATAATTTTATTCATTTTGTCAGCTTCACTTTCTTCCTCAACAAGTGTTCCTTCAACCCATTCATCTTGATTGGCATATTGTTCTAGATCAGGAATTTTGTGGTGTATATAAGGGGATGATTTATTCTTTAATCTCTTTTCACAAATAAAACCAAATGGGTCATAAGGAACCCAACGGAAAGATGTTTGGAACTTTCTTTGTAATATATTTTCTGCCTCTCTCTCGGCCTCCCTAGAGTTGCAGATGAAAGGACCTAATTGACTTTTGATCCTTAATTGAGCTTTCTTCTTTACACTACAAAAATGGATCACATCTGAATTATTCATTTGCCTGAAATATTCCAAGGCAAAAATCCTCATGGGCACATATCTTGGTAACTTGAATGGATGTAATTCACATCCATAAATTCTGATGACTGTATGGTTTTGATACAAATACCAATCCCCAACTTTATAAGTCCTTGAAAGTTGCAAGGTCTTTTTTATTTCATTACTGAGCCTTGGGGGAGAGATTCCTGTTAACAAAGTTGTTGTAGGATATACAAACTGATCAATGAATTCAGTGTAGGAATAGGGGGAATCAGAAGAAGAATGAATTATGGGGGACCAAAATATGACTGACCTGGGGTTTCCCTTGGCATCAAGTTTTTGAACAGGGAAAGGGAACTTTCCTGAATGATAGTAGATAATGAGATGATAGATGACTGAGGAATATTTAAAAACTTTTTCATCATCTAGCCTCATGAATTGATCATGGATCTTGTTGGCTATGAAGGAGGCAAAGTCATATTTAATCTCAGGAGGTTGCCCAGGAGTAAAAATGGATAGTAAAACCAAGGTTATCTCATCAACATATTCACTGGTGTTGAAGCCCAAGACAAAAGATATCATATTGAGGATGAGTCTTCCCAATTGATTGAAATAATAAAAACCATAGGGAGGAGACCCCTTAGGTTGATGCTCGGGCAACATGAAAATCTGGCACATGGATTTTAGCTTTTCTGGAGTTAATTGCCTAGTCTTCTCAATCAATTCTTCCATAGACAGAGGTGCCAATTCTTGGTCAGGTTCAAAGTGTAGCATTTGATTGATGGCCTGGGGAGTAATGGGGAATAGAACACTCTGATCAGGAGCTATTACAACCCTTTGAGTGGGATCATAGTTTGAATGGCAATAGTGGATAATTTCTGGGAAATTAATGACTGAAGGGATGAGGTACCTTAGGAGATTGGATTCCCACAGTCCAATGACATCTTGCCCCTTTGAATAATCGTCTCTGCAGTGACAAAAACTGAAAAGGGGGCTTTCATCAAAATGCAAGTCTTTAATCTGAAAATCTCTATCCACTAAGGGTAAATACTCTAATTATCTGTGAGGGGCATTCAGTGGAGTCACATTCAGGGCTGCTGGGGCTTCCATTTTGGTTCTTGTGGATTCAAAACGGAAATTCCTGGTTTTTCTTCACAGGCCGGGCGCGTTTTCGATTTTAATGATGAAATTGGCACAATTGCCGGTTCTGGGGAACAATTTATAGTTTTAAATCTCAGAGAGTAATCTCAGTGATAAGATTTAATTATCAATTCAGTGGAAAACAGGGAAAACATATTTTCTATTGAAGTTCGGGGCGCTGTAAGATAAATACCTGTTCTTGGAAGAAACTTGGCTTTTAACAGGTATCAGGCGATGGCGTTAGTGTACTCGAACATAGGTGCAGCGGAATCTTGGAGCGAAATCAGATAACACAGTAAATCTCAGTGGAAATTCGAAAATCGTAGCAGAAGGTGCTGTTGTTTTCAATAACGAAAATAACGGAAAAAACATGAAAATTGGCTTTATTTACAAGTTAAAGGGTTTTTTAGTTTTTCGAGGAGTGACGTCATCAATGTAAGGGCTGAAGTATGGTGGAGGGGCCGGGCGGTAAGTGGTAAGTCCCCGCACCGCTTATGAACAAAGGCGGTATTAACCACGAGGGCAGCGATTCCACAAAGTTATTGACGCGTGGACGGGTGACTAGTCAAATACCACCAATCCCCTGCTCGTTAAAATGCTGACAAGGGATGGGTAGCAGGATTGATAGGAAGCGTTGATCTTTGGAAGAGTAATCGGACGGTTGCAATGACGGGGAATAAGCAGAGGATTAAGGTGTGGGCCCGTCGGGGTTTTAAACACGATTTAACATTATAAATCACCCCGGGGGGCGTCTGATAGGCGGAGGAGTATGGTTATTAGTTAATTCAGATAATTAACTAATTCCATGGTTATAAAGGAAATAGGGGTCGCGGTGGAGTTAAAACTTCGGGTGATATGCCAGGTGGATGAGCCACGTTGGCGCGGGATTTTCCAAAGTTTGGTTTCGAGAATAAACTTCAGGTTTTATTTATATTTTTGGGTTTAAACATATATATTGTATGTTTAAAGTTTTGTTTTTCATATATATGTTTTTATTTTATTATATGGTAAATTAACAAATGTAATTAACTTACCATAGGGGCGGGTTTATGGTATAATGATAAATTTAACCAAAGGGCGTATAGTGGGTTTTTATGTTAATGCACGGGGAAATAATTACTTTGGTTAAACTTTATAATAGAGGGGTTTTTGGGGTATTTATAAAAAAAAGGAGTTATATACTTAGGATAGGGCATTTCACTAGGGATTTAGTAAATAGAGTTAAACATTAATATGACAAAGGGACAAGGAAACTCAAAATATTTTGCACATCTAAGAAAGTGATAACTTCTGAAGTAAATTGCAATATCTTATCTTCAACACTTAAACTTAGAATAGCAAGTTATCTTGAGGGATTTTTATGAAATTTTGTATGAGTTTCCTAAGTAAAATGGGATTTTACTTAGGAAAAAATTGAAGGTGAATGATTATGATGATGAATTATCCTAAGTACTTAGGTCTTTTGATCATTAGGCCGAGGGTCCGGTCCCTCCAGAAGTCAAGGAAATGCCTTGAGCCCCTTTGATCTCCAAATACCTTAGTACTTTGGGGGAAATTAGTAAAACTTTTGAGGGGAAAGTGATGAGGGAATTTAATGAGTTTGACTTTGCTTGCTGTGATTTTCCAGTGTATTTCCTGCTTTAGTACTTGTGATGAAAGTAAAGGATCAAAAACATGTAGCAGCATCATTCATCAGATAACACTTTGCAGCACCATCTACCTACCCTATCTACTTACCACTACCATTTTCTCTTCTTTATTAGGGTGCATTTAGACTTGCAAACCCTTTTCAACCTTTTCTTTTTACATGATAAATCTATCTATTTCTACCCTTATTACATCCAAGGGCTCAGATTAAACTGTTGAGCACCTCTTATTAACTCTACCTATCTACTTACCTGCCAAGATTAAACTGTTTGGTCAGATATTTATTCTCTAATCTACGACACAAAATTGAAATATGATTAAGCCAAGTTTAAACAGTTTGACTTATTCATGAATTGTGGCAAAGGTTGGACAAGCTGCACACAATTGCTTTATTGCAAAAATGAAATATTAGTGGCATTTGGATTTGCACACTTTCCTTGGTCTATTTTTTGTTTGGGGTTCATTTCTTTCACTTTTTTGACCATTTTTTATTCTTCTTACCCTTTGATTTTTCTTTTAGGGTATACCCTCTTTATATTTTTTAAATTTTTTGACTTTTTGGTTTTTCAAGAATATGGAACACCTTTGCTCAAGAAAAAGGTTTGAACATATTCCATAGTTCAATCAAGACAATCATGAAAGATGAAACCTATTGGTATAGGAGACTAACAACCTCTTTGAAATGAAATTTGGGAGCCTGAAAAATCCCTAACTTCCATAGACCCTATCTCCGAAAATATTGTGAATCAAGCTCTGAAATTTTTCCACAACGTTCCTCGGGATTGCGGCTTTGATCTTAAGCATTTCAGCTTCTGAAACCTCGTAGAAAAAAAATTATAGAAAAAATTCCACGATGACATGTTTAGGTTAAATTCAAGAGCCTGAAAAAATCCCTAACTCGCATAGACCATATCTGTGAAAATATTGTGAACGAAGATCTGAAATTTTTCCACGATGTTGCTCAAGATTTTGGCTTCGCTCTTTAAAAATTTCAGCTTCTGAACCTTCGTATAAAAAACGTTATAGAGAGAATTCCACGATGACCTTTTTGGAGCAGTGAAACCCTAGAATCCAAAGCTTTGATACCAAATGTTATGAAACCAGCTCCAAAAATAGAAGGAAAGAGAGATCAACGCCTTAGAAATCAACCACTTCAAGGGGGAAACCTCCAATACATTACATAAATGAATAATTATTGGATGATACAAATGACCAAAACCTCCTTCTATATATAGGAGTCCATGGGGCCCTAATATAATCCTAGCTGACCTAACAATAATAATGTAAGGGCACAATAATAACAATATTTGGGTTACAGGGGTACAAAAATAACAATAATGGGGCCACACTAATAACAATAAAGGACTAAACTAGTAATATAGGGACCTAACACCATTTCCATGAGAGGTAGTCGTAACTGACTAATTTCTAATGATTTTTGAATAGCTCGCTTAACACTCATTGCATCGGGTGTTGCTCATAGGGGTGAAGAAGTGGGATTGAAACTAGTGAAATGAATCACATAGCATCAATCATCATTTCCGGGGCTTGCACCTGGTAACCAAGACTTCCCAGAAGGTCACCCATCCTAGAACTCCTCTGGCTCAAGCGCGTTTAATTTTGGAGTTTTTCCCCAACTCAATCTCACTTAGCTTGCTACCCCATTTGAAAAACCTTAGCAAGTATTGTGCCTCATGAACCATTCAAGTAGAGCTCCCTTTATACTTTATATTTGAGTATGAGGGGTTTCTACACTGCATTATATCAGATATCATTTTTGGGATTCAACTATGTTAAGTAAGTCATTCATTTGTGATCATTTCCATGAGAGGTAGTCGTAACTAACTAACTTCTCATGATTTTTTAATAGTCCACTTAGAACTCATTGCATCAGGTGATGCTTGCAGGGGTGAAGAAATGAGATTGAAACTAGTGAAATGAATCACATAGCATCAATCATCACTTTCGGGGCTTGCACCTGGTAACCAAGACTTCCTGGGAGGTTACCCATCCCAGAACTCCTCTGGCTCAAGCATGCTTAACTATGGAGATTTTCCCCACAATCAAGCCCACTTAGAAAGTAGCAAGTTAAGTGGGCTTGATTGTGGGGAAAAAATCCATAGTTAAGCGTGCTTGAGCTAGAGGAGTTCTGGGATGGGTGACCTCCCGGGAAGTCTTGGTTACCGGGTGAAAGCTCTGGAAGTGATGATTGATGCTATGTGATTCATTTCACTAGTTTCAATCCCACTTCCTCACCCCTGTGAACATCACACGATGCAATGAGCGCTAAGTGTACTATTCAAAAATCTTGATAAATTAGTCAGTTGCGACTGCCTCTCATGGAAATTGTCATAGATGAATGTCTTACTTAACACAATTGAATCCAAAAAATGATATCTAATATAATGCACTGCGAAAACCCCTCATACTTAAATACAAATGGTAAAGGGAGCTCTACTTGAATGGTTCATGAGGCACAATACTTGCTAAGGTTTTGAAAATGGGGTAGCAAGATAAGTGGGCTTGATTGTGGGGAAAAACTCCACAGCTAAGCACACTTGAGCCAGAGGAGTTTTGGGATGGGTGACCTCCCAGGAAGTCTTGGTTACTGGGTGCCCCGGAAGTGATCATTGATGCTATGTGATTCATTTCACTAGTTTCAATCCCACTTCTTCATCCCTGTGAGCATCACTCGATGAAATGAGTGCTAAGTGGAATATTCAAATATCATGAGAAATCAGTCAGTTATGACTACCTCTCATGGAAATGGTCATAGATGAATGACTTACTTAACGCAGTTGAATCCCAAAAATGATATCTAATATAATGCACTGTGGAAACCCCTCATACTTAAATACAAGAGTAAAGGGAGTTCTACTTGAATGTTTCATGAGGCACAATACTTGGTAAGGTTTTACAAATGGGGTAGCAAGCTAAGTGGGCTTGATTGTGGGGAAAAACTCCATAGTTAAGCACGGTTGAGCCAGAGGATTTACGGGATGTGTGACTTCCTAGGAAGTCCTAGTTACTAGGTGCAAGCCCCGAAAGTGATGATTGATGCTATGTGATTCATTTCACTAGTTTTGAATCCCACTTCTTCACCCCTGTGAGCATCACCCGATGCAATGAGTGCTAAGTGGACTATTCAAAAATAATGAGAAATTAGATAGTTATGACTACCTCTCATGGAAATGGTCATAGATGAATGACTTAATTAAAGCAGTTGAATACCAAAAATGATATCTAATATAATGCACTGCAGAAACACCTCATACTTAAATACAAAGAGTAAAGGGAGCTCTACTTGAATGGTTCATGAGGCACAATAATTGCTAAGGTTTTGCAAATGGGGTAGCAAGCTAAGTGGGCTTGATTGTGGGGAAAATCTCCACAGTTAAATGCACTTGAGCCATAGGAGTTCTGGGATGGGTGACCTCCTAGGAAGTCCTGGTTACCAAGTGCAAGCCTAGGAAGTGATGATTGACGCTATGTGATTCATTTCACTAGTTTCAATCCCACTTCTTCACCCTTGTGACCATCACTCGATAATGATTGCTAAGTGTACTATTCAAAAATACTGAGAAATTAGTCAGTTAGGACTACCTCTCATGGAAATGGTCATAGATGAATGACTTACTTAAGGCAGTTGAATCCCAAAAATGATATCTAATATAAAGCACTATGAAAACCCCTCGTACTTAAATACAAAGAGTAAAGCGAGCTCTACTTAAATGGTTAATGAGGCACAATACTTGCTAAGGTTTTGCAAATGGGGTAGCAAGCTAAGTGGGCTTGATTGTGGGGAAAAACTCCATAGTTAAGCATGCTTGAGCTAGAGAAGCTCTGGGATGGGTGACCTCTCGGGAAGTCCTGGTTACCGGGTGCAAACCCCAGAAGTGATGATTGACGTGGTGTGATTAATTTCACTAGTTTCAATCCCACTTCTTCACCCCTCTGAGCATCACCTGATGCAATGAGTGCTAAGTGGACTATTCAAAAATCATGAGAAATTGGTCAGTTATGACCACCTCTCATGGAAATGGTCATAGATGAATTACTTACTTAATGCTGTTGAATCCCAAAAATGATATCAAATATAATACACTACGGGAACCCCTCATACTTCAAAAATAAATTTATCAATTTACTATATATTGACATTTTTAAATTGGCTTCATTTTTCATCCATTAATCTTGAATCTAAAATACCATTTAATCTACATTAATATACTTATTTTAAGATTGAATATCATTTTTTGACATTGAATATAAAAAGTCTAGTTCATGTTGGATACTTGTAAATTAATGGTCCATCCTTACATATAGTAATCAAACCTTGGTCTTAAAAATTACAAATGAAATTAGGAAACTTATTATTGAATTGAGATCCATCAATCATTTAAATTAGAGATATAATATGATATTTTACTCTAGTTAAAGTAATTTAAATCACTTTTTTGTATTAATCAATTAATGTCATTATCTCAATGGGTGAAAGTGAGGTTTTTTTAAAAAATTGGGCAAGGTTTAATTCCCACGAGGACTTAACTTGGAGTCATGGGGGAGCCTTGAAGTAGTGCTCGAATGTATAGTTTCACCTAGATAAATCATATGGTTTTGTGACCCGTGCACACATAAGTGAATCAACTCCCACCCCCATGTCCTCCTTTATTTTATTAGTTAATTTGATTTATATTCAGTGGTTGGGAGGAATGATTGGGATCCTTCCCACGCAGGTTTAACTCTTACAAGTGGCATGATGAGATTCAATGTAATGGATTTGGGAATTGTTGTTGAAAATCCATAATCCCTTAAGGAACAAAACATATATATTCCCCATATCGAATATAAAGGTATTTTCCACTTGAAAAAAATTAAACCATCATATAATGTTTAATTGTTTTTCAAAGTGAATTCTTTGTTGTGCAAAAGTATCCATATGTTAATAGGACATTTTTACACATTTGATTAGATAAATTAATCAATTGATTTGATTAATATATTGTATAGAAAGTACAAGCCTAGTCTAGTTACAAATTTATCTTGACATAAAAAATAACTTTTCCTAATTAAACTATATATTTTCAATATGTTTGTTAGATTCTTTTACAAAATTTTCATTAATTTTGATAAAATTGAATAATTTTTTTAACTGGAAAGAGTATTTAAATTATATGACTCCACGCTTGGCTCATGACAAACACATTAGGAATTACATAACATCTTCTTCAAAAATTTTATAATTTTTCTCTTATCCAATAGATATGTTAAACCTTCCTAAGTAGCATACTCTTGAGGGGAAAAAAATGGGGATTTTGTAGGCCTATACCTTACATAATTTCCCAAGATAAAAAAAAAAAACATTTAAAAAACATAAACCTATTGATTAATAATAAATTCCTTGATTGGCTGGAGTCTTGAGGAGGCTCATTGATGACTATGGACGATTACCTTGAGGGGTTAATTTGGATGCTCTTGTCTTGTAAATGTTTTTAGAATTGATTTGGAATGTTATAAAGCCATTTTTTCTCCCACTGATGCAGGGTTGTATTGAATTCAAAACCAAATATGCCATCTAATCCAAAAGTCATGTCCCCAAGGGCCACTAAGGAATTCCAACAATCATTTTTTTTCTTTGAATTGAGTAGGCATGTAAATGTTCACAAAGTATCATACTTTATTTGAAGTAATATGTAGAAAACATGTAGCCAAATAGAGATATGTTGAACTATATTATCGAAATATGAGCAAATATTGAGTTCACATGGTGGATATCCCATCTGAAGCTTCTCTTGCACTAACAGAAAGAATCACACCACCATTCAAAATATTGTTTTGAATTAAGAGGACTTCTTGATCCTCCAATTTTTTTCTCTTGGAGAAGGAGAAATAAAAGTATCTCTTTATTGATCAAATATTTCACTTCCTCCATCCTTATTGTTGACCCCAATCCCATGATATTGTAAGAGAGGACCCTCATTAATTATTTGTTGTATGAGTATCCCCTTACTGAGTATATTAGTTGCCTCTTTTTCTAGTGTTTCTATATCCCTTTAGTTTTGGATATAATATAATAATATTTCATGTGCTCCAATTTCCTTATCCTTCTATGATTTATCATGCATTACCTCTCTATTGGTATGTCAACCAACCTTCTATTGGAGCCTTTCTAATTATTTTTCCTTCTCTTCCTTTGACTTCTCATCAACTGAGCATGGAAAGGAAGTACCCAATTAAGAGATTTTAGGGGAGAGGAATTGTTCCTCTTCTGAGGAATATTCCACTATTTGCTACTCTAGTATTGGATTATTTTCTAATAGTGGCATGGACTCATAAACCCATGCTCTTGTACATTGATTTCAATAATTTCCCATTTTTCAGTCATTTAATTAAGGGCCTCAAAGTTGTTATATTTCTCATTTTGGTTGTTACTAGATCCTTCGCCTCCCCAAAGAGTTAAATGATTAGGGGAAGTTAGTCCTTTTCCTTTGTTCCCATTATGATTTGGCTTCTTTTGTAGATTATTCTATTGTTTATATATGCCCCTTCTCCTTTTTTGATTCCACTATTCTCCTTTATTCCCTTTATTCCCTTTTTTTTCTTGCAAAGTGGACATATTCATGGAAATCTTTGAATTTAAAAGGAAATTGATCATAGTGAAACTCCTAAATATGGGCCCAACTATCCATATTTAGGGTTATTTCTATTAGCATCCCCCTATCTATAATTTCCTACATGGATTAGTGGCTCAGCTTAATCAATGTATTTACCAAGTGCATTTATGATGATTATGAAAGTAGTATCAATCTTGTAGGGCATGGGTAATAAAGGGATCTTTAACCAACTAATACAACTAATGGGATATCACTTTCATGGTTAATATCTAGGTTTCATTGATCTAGATATAACCCTTCTGTCCCTATGAAGTAAGACATGCCTCAAAATATTAGGTTGTGATCATTATTGTTTGTGAAAAACGGTTAAAAAAAACTTTTCCATAGATATTCGAAGTGATAGAGCCATTGATCATGGCTTTCCAATTTTTTTCAACCGAAAACCTCGTGGAACACAGGGAAGACCAACTCCCCTGAATTTTCCTACCAACCCATGTTCAGCTAGTTTCAAGGCTTGTACTATTGAATGTGGTGCAAAAACCTCACGAGGACTTCACTAGGGGAGAAATGCCATACCAGGTGGGTTCATATTGGGGGGTATATATTGAGGAAAAATTGACATATTATATTAAGCATATATTAGGGGTTAAAGGGTTTTTATATTGGTAGCTATAAAAAATGGAGCTCAAATTTAATGAAAAAATATAAAGTGGTATAAAAAATGTTAATGAAAAAATGGATACCTATAATGTCTAGTGAAAGTGGGGACTTTTTAAATTGGGAAGGTGTATTGGGTTCATATTGGTAGGGGGTTAAATAATGTGATGTTTAGAAGTATTTTACAATATGTAGTCAAAATAGGTGCCATGAATGCATGTGATATGTCAGAGGGTCATTGAGTGAATCCCCCATGGAAAACCTCAACCTTTGGAATTTCTTCTAGCTTCTTAAAAAAATGATAAGGCGTTGTCTTCTGGTACCATATCCCATTTGTGACCAATGAGTTAAAAGCAACAATATTCAAAGCATGTGGTGGGAGCCAAGGTAGAGACTCTCCCAATCTAGCCATCTAGCCTTATAAATCCACTGAAACTCTCGAAGCTACATATCTCCCAAAAAAATCTTAGAAAATTCAATTATATAATTGTTCACCATTTTTTAATAAAATTAAAATAATTATTGTTAAATCCAACAATTTTTTATTCTTTCACTTTTATATAGTGATATCATCATGCATATTAAATCATGAAAATAATTCTAAAATTTTATATCACAGATGCAATGCAATGAAAATACTTTCAATGTACTAAATTATCTTTGACAATAATACTTGTTACTATTAAATTTTAAATAATGATAACATTTTTTATTTATATTAAATCATGAAAAAAATTCTAAATTACATTTGAATAATTTTAGAAATCAATTTGTTTGATTAAATCTTCTGCTTAGTCATACACACACACACACACATAAATCAATTTTTGTTGATTAAATCTCGTGTTGAGTCTATCACACACACACATAAATCATTTTTTATTATTAAATCTCATGTTGAGTCACACACACACACACACACACACACACACACACACACAAATCATTTTTGTTGAACCATTTATATAACAAGTCATAATGTATCTAATTTTATCTTTTAAAATATTCTTAAGTACATATGTTTTTTTGTTTATTTATGTATACATTTTTTCTAATTCCTAAGTATTCATCAATATAGTTGCTTGTTTTTTTATAATTATGTTTCCTGAAAATGACTTCATAGAAAACTAGATATCACTATTTGAACCAAGTCCAGTCATAATCTACCACAAGGGAAACAAATACTATTGACTATGGAAAATAGGCTAGGTCTATAGATATGTATGCAAATATAGCTTATAAGTCCATGACAAATGAAATAAATCAAGCTACTAAAAGTAAAATACATAAGTAGAGTGGCTAAATATGACATTAAGTATTTGATGAAGTGACTAGGGTTGAATCCTAAGTAGTGGTACCTACTGGTGCTGGAAGTTTCAAGCCACATTTGATATGGCCTTTTTTGTTATCTATCCAAGAATTTAGACTAATAAAACAATAAAATTGATGGTGTTGAACTCATTGAGTTTCATTTAGGGAGGAGATGATGTCGTTGTTATATTCATGCTTTTCTTATAGGACCCTGCCCAAGAGTGTTTTCATCTGCTAGTGGAGGGTAACGAAGTTCATATATTAGCTCCATATTCCCCTGGTATGTCTAGTATCAGGAATACAATTGGATACTTCAACATGGATTTTGGAGTCTGAGTAGGGTTGGAATTCATTAGTGGTGAAGGCTTTAAGTTGAAAAATTTCCTCTTGGATTTCCATAGCAGTGGAGGAGTGAAAAATGGTTATTGCTTTTTTTTCTTGGGATTGGGCTTATGGTTTGTCTTGAGGGACTCTACCACTAAACCCCTGGTAATAGTTCATCCTCTATCTGGGAATTTTGTTTTGGGTTACTAGAGACGAAAGTGAGGACACCCCCAAAAAATAGAAAAATTGTGGAGACCGTAAAACAGAGAGCAAGGTAAAAATAATTCCCAAGAAAAAAACAGTTAAAGGGGGAGTTTGGAGTGGTTTCTTGTGATGTTGAGAAAAATATGGAAAGAGAGGCAAGGAATTTGGGTAGGGTCTAACAACCAAAAATAATCAAGAATTCCAAAACCAATGTAGAAGACCATTGCACTCTGAAAACTATATGCTTATAGCCATGAGAAAAATCTAAACAACTAAAAGCGTTAAAGAAACTACAGAGACTGGACATAGAATGAATTAACTAGCATTGGTAAGCCCACCAGTCTTGAACCTAAACAAAAACAAGGATTTTTTGTTGCTTTTTTCCACCCTCTCCTACTCAAACTTCCACCATAACTACCATCAAAATTCCAGAGGTCATCTCCTTTTCTATCAATATCTTTCTCTTCTCACAAATGCTTGACACTTGGTACATGCACTGGAGGTCAACATCCTCAGGGTTGAGACCTCCCTAAATTACCATTTGCAAATATTCATTTCCATGGGACTAAGACATATTTTGAACAAGATTTGAATGATAAAGATTGTTTCACAACACACAAGGATGTCAGTTGTGGTCAATCCCACAAAGATTTCACTATGAGGGAATTGTACCACTTTGGGTGGAGGGATGTTGCATGCACACCAGATAAACATAGATTCTAGATCACCAAACCAGGAGTGGTCATATGGAGAATAAGCTACCATATTATTTTTAAGGGAATGAATATCTGTGTGCATGTGTGGATGCATGGGGTGGGATGTCAAGCCACCACCCTCTTAAATGGATGGGAGGGAGGATCCCCCCCTCCCTTTTCTCCATTGATGTGAATTCCAACACCCTAGTCAGGGGTAATTTTTCATGGTTTATGATGCCTTGGAGTTTCTCCTTCCAATTGGACCATGCATCATAAGACCATGCCACTGCTAAGTAGATGTTTTGGTCTTGGTATCCCACATTAACTAGGAATTAAACTACCTTGTTACAAAAACATCGGGAATGTGAGGCAATGATTAAGGGTATGGATTAGATTATGATTTGAATACATGAGATGATTTTATATATTTTCCAAACCATAAATTTTTTTTCTATTGGATCCCCATTCATTATTTACCTAAATATTGTAATAGCTAGCCGAGAGTCATCGTTTACATGTGGTTTTGCACATGCTTTATTTTTATCCAAATTTAAACCTGTCTCCAGGGAAAGAAACTCTACCACGTTACTACTATTAATTCCACAATTTATACTATACAAATTTAATGCTCATCTTTCCCAATCATGGATATCCCACCATATATTGCTTGGTTAGGATTTCCTTTAGAATTTACATCAAAATTCAACATCACAAATCATATTGGGGTAGGAGTAAATATTTTGGGAGAATCACTCCTAATTGGAGACTTGATTTTAATTTGAGAGATCATAGATGGTGAAAGATCTAGTATGTTCAAAATAGTTGTCTCATGCTAATCAAATTTCCAGTCCTCTCGAGTCCAATCCTCTAATAGGATGGTTTCCCTATTGTTTTTTAGTAATGATTCATAAATATTTTCCTTCTTTGGTTTCCATTTGTATAAATATCCTCTTATTTATTTCTTTCCATGTCAAAAACATTAAAAAGCATGAAACCAAGATCCATGAGTGATTAAGGATCATATTATTGAATATCCTTGGTCATCATTGCTCCATTGGCATGATTAAGGATCATATTATTGGGAATTCATTCAAGAGAATGGAGAAAAAAGGAGCATATATTGATGATTTTATCCAAGCAATCCATTGGTTTGAAAACCCAAAGGCTCGAAGGGTTTGGAGAAGATAGTCCCAGTTTAACTGGTCATAGGCTTCTGAGAGATCTAGTTTTATTACCATTCCCACCCACTTGGATTTCTTTAGGGAGTAAATGACCTCATGAGATACCGCTATCCAATCCAAGATTTTTTATCCTTCTACAAAACCTGTCTACATTGATGATATGATAGTACTAAGCATAGGTTTAAGATGATTAAAAATGATAGTTGATATAACCTTATAGATAACATTACAAAGGGATATCAATCTAAAACCAGTGGCATAGTTAACCCTATCAGATTTTGGGATTAAAGTAATAAGAGTAGCATTGATCCCTAGTCATACCATTCGTGAGTGATGGTACTCTTCGACTAGAGCATGAACCTTTGGGCCTAGAAAAATCCAACAGGATTACAAGTTCATTGTGAAACCATTTGGTCCTAGAGCTTTATTGTTCAACATTGTCATCATTGCATCGTCCACCTTTGCAAATGATACTTCTCACATCAAGGATTCATTTTGGGTAGATGAATTAAGGTTGTAATATGATATGTCATTATTTGGATGGCTATCATTCTATTTGGAGTGGATTATGTTAATAGGGAGCAATAGTAGGAGATAAGTTATTACTCCAAATCTGCATGTTGCACCAAGTGTTGTCAATCCTAAGAGGAGAGGGAAAATATTATGTTGGTATGTCTGTGTTTCACCATTACTTTATGGAATAATTTTGGGTTATGTTCTCCTTCTTTCAACCACCACACTCGGTATTTTTGTTTCCAAATGATCTCTTCTTACTTTCTTGATTGCTCTATTTTATTGATTAGCTATCTCGCTTCAATTACTAGGGCGTCTATGCGTCCTCCTAGGATATTTTTTTGTTGTACATGTTGCATATGGGATTCCAAGATATGTTTCTCCTTAAAAATATGGCCAAATTCATTCCTATTTTGTTAGTTTAATTTGAATTTAAATTCTTTTATCTTAAATTAAAAGGTATGCATGTTTTTTCTACCTTGGAGTTGCATTTCCTTCCATCAACTTTTGGATTTTGGAACACAATCTAGATCCTAAAAATAGAAGCTTTGAAATTTAAAGGGTTGATTATGAGGAGCCACTTTAAGGTCCAATTCCAAACAAATTGGCCAATGGTGTGAGTTAATACTTGAAAGAATGGAAGCTTCAACAAAGATATCCCTTTATAATAAGACTTCAAACACCATAAATAAATCCAATATCTGGAACAATTTATTTTTATATCCTCTGTGATTATTCCAAGTATAAATTCCATTTATAGTGGTGAGGTATGCCACATGAAGTTGATATAGGAGGTTTTTTAAGTATTGCACCTCTAGTCATTAAAGAAATTTTGAGGTAAAAAATGGGCCTAAAAATAAATATACAACAAAAATCAAGTTTATAAGAGCCAATAGGATTCAATATGATGATGCTAATCGTGGGGGATGATACACCATTTTTGGAATAACAAGTTAAAAAGACAAAAAAAAATAAAAAAAAAAAACTACTTTGATAGATTGTAGGTTTCTGTGGTGTAGATCTTTACATACAAAGCTCGGAATCTCTACAGTCTTCATTTTTTGGTCTACGTTTCGAGTCTAAATCAAGACTCATCTTCAGGACAAACTTGCAAATAAGAGAGTAGATTAGGGTAAATAAATAGAGGTAAAGATGAAGGGAAAAGAGCCAACCAATTTTTAACTTTGAATTAAAGGTTTATTTATTTGATTATTTAGTTATAAATACTTTTGATATTTTTTATCCACATTTATTTCAAATTATATTAATGAATTAATGTACTAATGATTATTATTTTCTTTAATTTTTTTTTTTAAACAATTAAACTCCCTCCTTAAGAAAATAATAATCATTAGGACATTAATTCATTAATCTAATTTGAAACAAATGTGGATAAAAAATATCAAAAGTATTTATAACTAAATAATCAAATAAATAAACCTTTAATTCAAAGTTAAAAATTGGTTGGCTCTTTTCCCTTCATCTTTGACTCTATTTATTTACCCTAATATACTCTCTTCTTTGCAGGTTTTTCCTAAAGATGAGTCTTGAATTAGACTCGAAACGTAGACCAAAAAGTGAAGACTGTGGAGATTCCAAGCTTTGTATCTAAAAAACTACTTTTTCAACTTATCTCCCTAAAAATTTTTCTTTTTTTTCCATCCAAAAATTGAAGAGGTAATCTAATATTATTTTATTATTTCCATGATTATTTTATAATATTACTTAAGAGGTCCATTTTAGACCTTAAAATTTCTCTAATGTCTAATCTTTTGATTCCTCCCCTTATTCTCTTTGAGATAGTTAATAGGATAGAAGTATCTTCCTAATATCCAGATCTCCTCATTGTGGAGGGACCTTATTATTCTGATGTTTTCCAAGAATCTAGTTTCTCTATGGGTATATGTGGACTATATACCATTATTATACACCCTATATCCATGGCCCCTACATAATGGAATCAACCCTAGAGAAAATGGGGGAGTTATATCCAATCTTGTAATGGCACCTTCTGAGGGTTCCAAAGAATGACCAAACCCCCTGTAGTTCCTTTGGAATCTAATGTTATGGCTTCATAACCCCTCCAACATTGAGAGGCGATCTCCTTAACTATGTCGCTTGAAAATTACATTTCCTGTATCATAAATATGGTCAGGTTTTCATTTTTTATTCGGTCCCTAAGATATCTCTACTTGCCTCTATTGTTGAGGATGATGTTCTGAGAAACAATTTTCATCGTGTGGAAATTTTGGTTGAGGAAAACACCTTTGATAACAATGCCTCGTGTCCATTATTAACCAAGTGTTCTCCAACTATCTAGATAAAGGCCCTTTTCATCCTTCTGCCCCTTTTTTTGAATTCCTTATGAGACTTATCTTTCCTTTTTCGACTTTGTGTAAGTACCCCTAAACCCTTCCTAGACAATCCTAACTCCCTAGTGGATGGCTACAAATATTCCTCCACTCTTAGATATATTTAGTGGTATTAGGATTTTGGATGCTATGGGATCATGCTCATATATTTATTTTTCCTTTCTTCAATTAGATTTAATAATAATTTGTCATCTATGTTCAAGGTTTTATTCTGTTCTTCTGCATCCATTCTTTCCATTTCTAGCATGACTACAATGTCCTGAATTGGGATTTCCAGTGAGGTTTTTGTGCCTTCCTTTTAGGTTAGGATTTAGGTCAGGTCTCATTTATGTTTGAGTCTAGATTCATAAGATCTTTAGGTAAATCTATTTCTACATTTGGTTAGTAAATGTCGAGTACTTATTTCCAATTGGAAATGAGGTTGCCTTTGGTTGAGAATATTGGTTCCTAGGGTTTCTTTTTCTAGTTGTTTCTCTTTGAAAATGCTCTTGATCTACTATTTGAGGTTCCTTTTGATCTACCTCCTTACGTATCCAATAGTCTCTATATAAATGGCCATATTCATGGCATCTTAGACAATTAAAAGGAACATGTTCATAATTTAGAGGTTGATTCAAAGTTTGATCTTGGTATGATATATTTTTAATGGAATCCAATAGTGGTTGAGATATATTAATGTAAAAAAAATTTTGGAATATGAGGTATACCTACCTCGTCTGGTGACCTCCAAGAATATTTGGATCCCACAATTATTATAGGTCAATTTGGGCATCATCCCCCAAAACCAATGAATAGGTTCTATCATTCCCTCAATTCAGTTTCTATATGCCCTAAGTGAAGAAATTCATTTAATGGCTTCAATTATGAGATTTCCAAGGTTTGAAGTATATATTATATGAACCATTAACTCACAAACGCTCCTCTTCAAGGGCCTAACTACATTGCAGTGCAACTACCTCCATGCAAGGGTGCACTGCAGTGCACTTTTCGACACTCAAGGGTGCATTGGACTCCTGGGAGTGAAATCATCATTGTTCTAGGAATATCCACATGATCAGTGCCTTCTAGAAGAGTCCATAGGTGTCATAATTCAAATACAATTGTCCATACACCACCTCTGAACTTGGAAACATGTCTCACCTAGTATTAGAAATCCATTCAATGAGAAACTACCTTCAGTTTCTCTATAAATTGAGCACTCATCTAAGTGCTAGGGAGGAAGAATTTGTGCAAAGTTATGTTGTTGGATTCTCAATTGATAAGAGATGGAAGTATCGATATGCTGCTAAGATGATGCTTGATGTGAACCAATAGGTTTATTTTTCATCAATAGAAAGAGAAGGAGAGCGAAAAGGATCACAAGTAGGTTTATGTATCTTTCCTTTATGTCTATCTATTTATTTTAGAGAAAATAATAGTTGTCTTTCTTCTGTTTTTCTGAGTGAAGGAACACCACACTCAGGGAATATATTTTATCCATAGATTAGAATTCCATATAAAAAATTGGTGACTTCGCTGGGAAACCTTTCCCGTCATTCCTAGTATTTCTACCTCTGTTTACCATCATCAACAATATATACTTTCTTTTATCAGTCATTTGAATGAAAAATTTGCATTAGAAGTTTGTTTAGCTGTTTGTTTCCCAAATTTAGTTGTTCCCAATGCATTGTTGATCAGGGCACACTTCACTGTGTTCCATTTAGGGGTGCACTGCAACGCACTGTCTCCCCGTACAAGGTGCATTTCCCCCTCATCCAAGAAAATTCCATCAAAATTTGTCTTTACTTTCAATTTCAGCCAATTGTCTACTATATTCTCGAATGTCTGATTGATCTTAGAGACCAGTATACATTCCTTGTTCTTCCTCTTTTGAAAAGTAGTTTGTTCAATGTTTCATTAGCTGTTTTCTTTATCATCAGAAAATAAAATTCAAAGTAGTTAATATTCGCATTAGATCAATTATGTTTTTGAAAAGGAAGTTGTTGTTTCATTCCTCATTTCCTACAAGAAAATTTTAGTTTCATTCTTCATTTTCCCAAGAGAAATTGTTGTTCCATTCCACATTTTTCAAAATACAACATTTGTTTGATTGATTTGTGCATTTAGTTTCCTTTTACTCATTCACATTAAAGGGAACTGAAAAGAAAAACATGCACGTGCATTTAGAGATTTTTTTTGTTTCATAGAAACAAGTTAGGGAAATCTACATTTAGATTTTTCTCTTTGTTGTATGATCAAAATATGATTGCTCTTTCCCCTTAGTACCTAGGATTTTCATTGAAAAAGCTAAATTGAAAAGTTTTCTTCTCATTTAGTTTTCATTTTAGGAATTTCCCATTACATCATGCCATGACTCTCAAAGATAAACTTTTATACAATATCAACATAAAATTCACCTTAATCAACCTCAAAAAGCATTGTAACATTAACGATAACATATAGAAGTTTTAGGCTAGAGACGTGTTCAGGCGTCGTTAAACATAGTAGCTATCGTTAACTTTTTTTACGATACATTCTGAGTGTGATACATCACTCCACATATGTAAGTATATCAGAGCTCGTCCACATACCTTTGGGTATATAGGGCGGTGTCCTAGTAAGAAAATTATAAGGGAGTGCTCTCACTGTGCGGTTTTGCATTAGACAATGCTAATACGGACTTGGGCCTCCACGTACCTTCAGGTATATTTTGGAGGAAAAATTTAGGTTTCTTACCATCCATAGGTAACTGAGCCGGGTGCCTTGTAACTTGTGATACACCGAACATAGAATTCAGGGAGATTGCCTTCCCGTACTTCTTGGTTCGCCAGGAGGTATTCTGCAATTCACAATTACTTGGTAAAACTTTTTCCTAGTATCACCCTTTTATTTTGTTTATTTGTTTTTGTAATAAAATCAACTAGTCATCATGGAAGAAGAACATCCCTTTCCCCATCATTCGCATAGAATAACGCTTAAACCACCTTTACCACCGAAATCCATTTCTGGTCGGTGAAGGCGACATCGTTCTAGCAAAACCAGTACCATCAGTACCTCTGGTGCATCATCTTCGTCACATATACCAGAGTTGTCTCGAGTCGTTTATACACATCCTGATTTATCATCGAAACGGAGTCCTCACAGCTACCTGTGGACACTATCCATCCAATTAGTGAGACCATAGCTCTCAAAACCTATGTTGTTCAACTGGAAGTTTATCCAGATCCCATTGTTCTTTTACTAGAACATCTATATCCCAAAGTTGAAAAACTGGACATTGTTCCTGTATCGGACGCTCCTCAATCGATCGTAGCCATTGAGTCCTCCCTTTCGTGCAATCAACCACCTGAAATATATCTTGGGCATGACGACGAAGTTCTTCTGCCTGGTTTGATTTCAATTGAGGAATAACCTCAACAAGAAACATGCCCTTCAACTCCAATCCATTTTGGGTTGGGATTTATCTTTATGAGTCTATTCCTCGATTGACTTACTATGCCTTTGTTGATCCTCTTTCAATTCAATTTCCTGTAGATCCTGTAGGGTATACACTGGGTCATATGACCATGGCTAAGTCAATATCTCTGGCTGTACCATCTATTACAGTTATGACATCATCTATTGTTGCTACTTCGTCGATGTTTACCACATCACCAGAGTTACATCTTTATGGTGGTCCTTTCGTCCCATCGAGTTACCAATCATTATCTGGAACCTACTCCGGTGGATCCTCAAATCCATGGACTTCACCCATGTCATATTATGGTATTATATCTAGTACATCTCTAATGAGTACTGAATATCTTGATCCTTTATATACATCTTTAGTGCAATATGAAGCTGTTCCATCTGGGTACATTCCATCCAGTACAATATCAACTGGACTCCCACCATTTGGAGAAAAATATATTCCATCTTATTATACTCCTCATTATGGGGGGAAACCTATGGTCACCCATTTTGACAGTGCTTCATCGTTTTATGGTCAACCAAATGTTGGAATGACTGTTTATCAGTGGTAGCCTATCTTGCCCGTTCAACCACAAATGATTGTGCATTCATATCAACCGGTTCAACATGTTGCACCTACATCTACTCCACTTGTTACTACTTAATTATCCCTATTACAAGCTCATATTGATGTACCTCAACCGTCTCAGGTGGGTCCTTCAACCCATTACCCTCAAGTTTTGGGTCCTCAGACTCCAATTCCTTCGGCTGGTTTACAACAACCACCTGTATCCATAATATTTCATTCACAGGTTGGATTAAAATTTTATGGGATGTCACAGGTACCTATCAGTCTTACCTATTCACAACCAATTCCAAGCTATTTGTAATGTTCCAAATCTGGAACTTTCTGCTCTATTGGGAAATTCTTCAGATATTCCAATTTCCTTCTTCAGTGAGCTATCACAATTCCATTTCAGAGATTGACTGTTGGGGAATTTACAAAATATGTCTCCTTCCAAAGAAGGGAGAGATCTTGAGGCTAGCTAGCCCTTCACAGACTCTTTCTATGGATATGCAATATTCCACCTTGGGAATTTCTGTTACAGGGTCCTTGAGGACGCTGTATAAGGAAGCTGCTATAAAAATAAGACAAAACACTGCTGGGATGCCTTAGAAAACACATAATACAACTCCTATTAGAATATGAGCTCAAATAAATAACTCTAGATGGGTTATTCAGATCTCCCCAATCTAGGTCTCTAAAACAATGCTTAATGAGAGAGCTTACAAAAATATGTGAACATAAACACTGAAATCTGCAAATCTGAATACACCATAAGAGGGAAATGTATGCAGCCAAAATTATATGATTATATCAGCAATAATATACAAGGAATATCACGAGGGATGAACCCCTTTTGCAATAGGAATCAACCTCCCATGAACAAACCCTGAAATAATAAGTTACTGCAACTACACAAAATGCCGGAGGACCATGCTTGCGCAATCTATATGAAAGTAGCTACTACTGAATATACATGAAATACAAATGTGACTTTAGGATACAAAAAATTAGCCCAATAACAAGGAAATGAGCTGAAATGCAAGATTTCTAACCAATCTAAGAGAGATTGCTAGAAATGTCGGAGAATACAAAATGTGAAAACAGAGTTGTCACTGCAACTGAACTGAAATATGAATGAGGCCATGGTAGATCTGAAATGTAGATTCCCTCCTCTGATAATGTCTCTAAGCACAAATGGCTGATCCCTTTGTCTCAAAAACACACTCCTGATGAGCTCCATGAAACCCTCTCTCACTGCCTCCATAAAATAATGCAGTTTCCCCCATGGACTGCGAGTGGGAGATGATGGAAATGTGACCTGATGCCAATGATCTAAAATGTAGCCCGAGAATCCTCCTTGCAGCTCCTCCAATGAATAGATCACTCCTACACTGAATAAAACAAGCTAAGATGACTCCATGAGTTCCTCCTTTGCTGCCCCCAGAAACACAACGTCCTCTCTGCCGCAGAGCTAACGTTGTAGATGATGGAAGTAGCTGTGGCTAATGCCATATTGAGGAAAATTAGCTCATTCCTCATCCTTCCTTAAGGAAGAGGTAGGGATTCCCGAACGGGAACACCCTAATGCCCGAGGGCACCATCACCCTGCTAAATAGCTCGGGGATGCAAGCCTTTGCAGACCCAAGTTTGAAACTCTAAAAAATGAACGTAAATGGGCTGCCATATCATACATATAAATAAAGGGAACTCTTCTCCACCAAGGTCCCACCAATTAGGGTTTCCACCCTCACATGAGTGTCTTCCCTCCAAAACTATGCAGCTTCTCTAGGAAGCCTCTCCTCCTTGGGCAGCGCTGTTGACTTTAGTCAAAGATGACTAATTCAAGTGAGCTGGGTTCCATTCATAGCATTAGGTGTTTATTTCAGCTTCTTTATTCTCCTCCTTTTCACATGAGGAGTGTTATTTTTTCATCCAAAAGGGGCTAAGGTGTCTCCTTCCCCATTTTATTATGCAAAAATAAAATGTGCAACTATAATGTTCCATTGTAGCTTGAGGCCAAAAATTGGGAACATTACAGTCCTCCCCTCCCACATGTTGCTTGCCCTCAAGCAGCTGCATAGAGAGAAAAAATTTTTTCCCCGTTCTTCTCTTGTGGCCTCCTCATCAATGGTCCCACCACTGCTCAAATATGCTGCAATAAATCTGTCCTCCAATTCTCTCTCCCAAGTATGCAAGCTTAAAATGATGATCCTCATGGAAATATAGAAGGTGTAGTGGAATCCTTCTTGCTGTGCTATCACCTCCTTAAGGTAGGAGTGATGATATGCATGGGAAAATTATGCTCCCAATGATGATCCTCTCATCCATGCTATCATCCAAATAAAAATCTCACCCCTAATTTCTGCAATGTATTGGGGTTGAATGGAGAGTTGTTTTTGTCTCCCATGATGGCCCTCTCTCCATTTGCTGCACATATGGGGCTGCCTTTATCTTCGGGCTGGAAAAGTACAGCCTCCAATAATGGCCCAAGCTACCCCATCAAGAAAAATCTGCCATGAAATGCCTCTGCAAATTCTCCAAGTGGTCCCTCCCTCAAGAAGGTACAAGTAGCAATGTGGCAATCATGGTTTGCCCATGGTATCTCCTGTAATATAAAACATGTATAATGGGGAGAATCATGCTCCCAATGGGCTGTACATAAAATACTCTCCAAATAATGCTCCTCATGAGTGTACAACATCAGAAATACAAGGAGCAATACACAATAAAAGCAAGTTGTCAAATGACAACCGGAGAGTGGTTCAAAGTTCCACACATGGAACCTGTGCAGTGCCTCCTTGGCCTGCCTCAAAATCAAAAGTAAAAAGTTCTTTACTAGCCACTTGTTTGCTGCCACAACATCTCCTTATAAGATGAATCATGAAATCACAATTTGGTGTCAATGGTGCACACCAAGAAGCATGTGGCTTCCCCTACAACCATCACAAAAATAGCCAAAATCAAGTCTACAAGTAGCTGCAAGTACATTATACCAATTGCAAGAAGGGATGATCCTTCTTGAGACAATATGCTACTCATATGAGGTAAAGAGGTACCAAATGGGAAACTATACCTTCTCTACCATGTACTTGAGACCTCGAGCTGAAATGGCTCATCTGAACGCTCTCACTCTTCTCCAATGAGTAAGGGAATGGTTGTGCCAACCTCTCTAAAGTTAACCAGGCTATGCATCTATCCATATGCTGATGAATATCATGATGTATGCCTTCCCAAGTGAACTCCTCTAGCATGGTAAACTATGCATCCAAGTGCATAGCTAGGAAGTCCTCATATGCTCCATGCAATAGTTTCTTCTTGAGACTAGAAACTCTAGTCAAGAAGATCCTACCATAACAATAGATGACCATATCATCAACCATGTATCTATCATCTCCCTCCTAGTCATCAAGAATCATGCATGCACCAAGATCCTGGGGACACTCAACCAAAAGCTGAGTCCTCCAACCGGGATCAATCCTCCACATAGACAGTGCTGGTGTTCTGCAATATGGTGCTCCCTCACGCTGCTGCCTGCTATTTTGACATCCCCCATGCCAAAGTCATCCTCCAAGTTGCTGCCATGCCCATCATGCAACTAATCATTCTCAAATAGAAATGATGCTCTCTGAAAATGAGCCTCCCATGAGAGACTATCACCTCCAAAGAATCTCCCGATCTTGGGCAATGTAAGCATGAGTGGCCTCCATCTACTCCAATGCATGAAAGAGTCCTTCCTTAAAGGAAGTATCCTCTCTCTCACCAAATCTATGGAGTATTCATCCTGCATCATGAAGATGCTATCCTCCATCCATGCAGCAAACTCTATCAGCACAATATCGCTGATGAGAGTGGGTGAGACTGAAAATGAGAGAGTGTATCTCTACTCCTTGAGCTTGTCCCAAACTCTCTACATTGTGTTGGATCCCTCTAATGTCTCCACCCCTCCAGAATCCAAGAGTGGTGAACCTCAAAGCATGATGCCTCTACTCATCTCTAGACCAAATGGCCTCCTAGGTGGAAAGCCTCTAAAAATGAGACATCAAGATCTGACATAGACTGCATGTATGAGTGGAAAGATTTGTCCCTCTCTCCTCTGCATAGTGCAGTCTCTTTCCCATGTGCAAAAAATTTTTGAAATAGATAAGGGAGAATGCTCATCATCCCTTCATGATGATCCTTCTACTCTTCTACCTCCATCTCACAATCCCCAAAAAATGCTACATATGGCTCCGGAATTGTGTCTTGGTACCCACATGCAAAAATATTTAGAACTCCTTGCAAAGACACAAGGGCTCCTCTAGTGGAAGCAATGGCTCCCCTTTTACCTCCATGTGGTGATGGATCTCCTCCTAATGTGACAACGTTGTTGGTTCTTTCCAATGTATGCAAAGTGTTTGTGTTTATGACACAATGAGTTTCACCAAGTTTTTCCATCAAACCCTTAGTGAATGCATCATATGTTTTTTCATTTGCATGACAATGAAAAATGGAACCTTCAAACCAACAATCATGAGTCATACCTTGAGTTGCAGCGCTGCTCCTCCCATGGCCTCATTTCTTCCTCTACTCCTTTGCAATGCAAGTGAACAAAGGACTGCGCTATGGATCTGCATATGTGGATGAATGATCACACCCTTCATGAAAATAGCTATGATTTTTCCTATCAACAAACCCTCTCAAAAAATCTTCCACTTTTCCCTTTCATCAAGATTTTCAATGATCTCCTCAATGGTTTGGAAAAGAAGAAGGGAAACCTCCTCTTCCATCATTCCTCTTTCCTTGTTTCCTCTGTCAATCTCCTCTCCTTGGAGACAAGCTCCTCTTGCTGATGGCATTAGATCTTGGGCATAGGCTGAGCCAAGATCATGCTCTGATACCACTGTAATGTTCCAAATCTAGAACTTTATGCTCTATCCAGAATATCTCCAGATATTCCAATTTCCTTCTTCAGTGAGCTATCACGAGTCCATTTCAGAGATTTAATATTGGGGCATTTACAGAATATGTCTCCTTCCAAATAAGGGAGATATCTTGAGGCTAGCCGGCCCTTCACAGACTCTGTCTATGGAAATGCAATATTCCACCTCCGGAATTTCTGCTACAGGGTCTTTGAGGATGCTGTATAAGAAAGCTGCTATAAAAATAAGACAAACCACTACTGGGATGCCTTAGAACACACATCATAAAACTCCTATGTAGAATATGATCTCAAAGAAATAACTCTAGATGGGTTATTCAGATCTCCCCAATCTAGGTCTCTAAAATAATGCTCAATGAGAGAGCTTACAACAATATGTGAACATAAACACTGAACTCTGAAAATATGAATACACCATAAGAGGGAAATGTATGCAGCCAACATTATATGATTATATCAGTAATAATATACAAGGAATATCATGAGGGATGAACCCCTTTTGCAATAGGAATCAACCTCCCATGAACAAACCCTGAAATACATAAGTTACTGCAACTACACAAAATGTCAGAGGACCATGCTTGCACAGTCTATATGAAAGTAGCTGCTGCTGAATATACATGAAATACAAATTTTTCTGTAGGATACAAAGAAATATCCCAATAACAAGGAAATGGGCTGAAATACAGGATTTCTAGCCAATCTAAGAGAGATTGCTAGAAATGTTGGAGAATACAAAATGTGACAAAAGAGTTGTCACTGAAACTGAACTGAAATATGAATGAGCCCATGGTAGATATGAAATTTAGATGCCCTCCTCTGATAATTTCTCTAAGCACAAAGGGCTAATCCATTTGTCTCAAAAACACACTCCTGATGAGCTCCATGAAACCCTCTCTCACTGCCTCCATAAAATAACGCAGTTTCCTCCATGGACTATGCAGTGGGAGATGATGGAAATGTGACCTAATGCCACTGATCTGAAATGTAGCCCGAGAATCCTCCTTGCAGCTCCTCCAATGAATAGATCACTCCTCCATTGAAGAAAACAAGCTAAGATGACTCCATGAGATCCTCCTTTGCTGCCCCCAGCAACACAACGCCCTCTCTGCTGCAGAGCTAATGTTGTATATGATGGTAGTAGCTATGGCCAATGCCGGATTGAGGAAAATCAGCTCATTACTCATCCTTCCTTGAGGAAGAGGTAGGGATTCCTGACCGGGAACACCCTAGTGCCCGAGGGCACCATCACCCTGCTAAACAGCCCGGAGATGCAAGCCTTTGCAGACCCAAGTCTGAAACTCTAAAACATGAACGCAAATGGGCTGCCATCTCCTCCATATAAATAAAGGGAACTCTTCTCCACCAAGGCCCCACCAATTAGGGTTTCCACCCTCACATGAGTTTCTTTCCTCCAAAACTGCGCAGCTTCTCTAGGAAGCCTCTCCTCCTTGGGCAACGTTGTTGACTTTTGTCAAAGATGACTAATTCAGGTGAGCTAGGTTCCATTCACACCCTTAGGTTTTTATTTCAGCTACTTTATTCTCCTCCTTTTCATATGAGGAGTGTTATTTCTTCATCCAAAAGGGGCTAAGGTGTCTCCTTCCCCATTTTATTATGCAAAAATAAAATGTGCAACGATAATGTTCCATTTTAGCTTGAGGCTAAAAATTGGTAACATTACACTATTCTAGTTTGGGCTATAATATTGGTGGGCAGTCTCCTTGGCAGCCACAAACTCAAATGCCACAACAACCATTCCCTCAAGTGTTTGGCCATCAAAACAACCCCTATCTAGGTTACCAAAAAAAAATGCATTATGCTGGTGCTCAAAGGCCTGTTTCCCAAGCAATTCCATCATACCCTGATTATGCTCAAGTTGACTTAAATCGACATTTTCCCTTTGTCCAAAGTTTAGAATTACCTGATTTAAACCAGCTAACCAATGGCCCCAGCAACTATTCTCCTTGGTGGCTGGTGATACCACATAAATTACCCTCTAAAATTCCTTAATTCAATGGAAACCATGGAGAAGACCCATCAATGCATGTTATGACTTATCATTTATGGTGTTCATCAAACTCCTTAAATGATGACTACATTCAACTACGTCTTTTCCAGCATACGCTCACTGGTCCTACCGCGAAGTGGTACATTGAATTACCACGAGCTTCATTCGATAATTTCACTGCTTTAGCTAGTACCTTCTTAACCCAATTGCAGTTACCCATACGAAATGAAACTGGAACAAAAATTTTGACTAATTTCTAACAGACAAATACTACTCACATTTCTGATCATATTCATGAGTGGTGTCGTCATCGTAGAATGGTCAAAACATTTGTTCCTTATCAGCTCCTAGTTGAGTGGTTTATTAATTCCTTGCTACCATCTATCATTAAGGATGTGGCTAAAGGTGGTGTCATCATTGAAGAGCAGGTCATTTCTCGTGGCCAGTACTTAGATTTAATTTATACTCAGTTTGGCACGCTCTATGAAAAAATGCCAAACGTGCAACAATCAAATTTTACTGTTCCTCCTTCATCTATTAAGGAATCTCATGCCGATGACGGTATGATTGGTTCTACCAACACTTACACCTCTACTTCATCTGATACTGCACCTTCTTCATAAATTCATGCCATGTGATCTGAAAAAGGAAAAAGTGACAAGCAACACGAAAGCAAGAAAAAGGGGAAAGCGAAGAAAAAGAAAAATACAACCCTGTAGGAATAATCATCTGATCAAACATCTAGAAATTCTCGGAAACCTAGTTACCATTGTGTGATATGTAATGAGGAACAAGTTTTTCGAGACTGTCCTCACTGTGCCGAAGTCTGAAAATTTCTTAAGACCTCGACTAAATCTGCTGTGTTGACAGATCCTTTTCTGAATCCAAACACAAACATGGTTGCTACGGATCCCGATTCTAGTTCCCAAGTGCTTATGCTATCAGTCACAAAGAAAAAAAATGATGTTTTGGTGTCTACGCAAAATAAATATTATGGTAGTCAGGCTACTCATCAACCTACTACCTCGACCATGAATCTAAATACTAAATAAATTCCACCAACTACTATTCTAGAGTTAACAATAAAGCTACCAAAGGGAGTCGTCCATAAATCGACATTCAATCCTTGAGTCCGAGAAGCTAAAAATTATAATATAGTTGAATATTTGGCTCAGTCACCTTCAGCTATGTCAATGCTTGAGGTACTTCAAAATTGTCCCTCCAAGAAAAATGCTTTGTTGTCAGCAATTGGTGGAATCAACCCGACATATTCCAATATTGTAGCATTTAATCATATGGGCTATGTGCTACAATTACCAGCATAATTAGCATTCTCCATCCAAGTAAATTTTCTCAATCACCTTGTTCATCACACTATTATTGATTAGGGATCATCTAATTGCATTATGTCTCTAAAATGCTGGAAGTCACTTGGCTCGCCGCGCCTATCTCAATCGCCTTAATCAAAACACATGTGTGTTTTGTGTTTTTTCTATTCTTTTTCTTAGATTCGTCATTTCAAAAGATGGAATTCGAATCGACTCGTTGAAGTTCCAGGCCATTCTTGATTTGCCTCCACCATCAAATTTACTTCAGTTACAGAAACTTCAAGGAAAGGCTAACTTCCTAAGGAGGTTCATACCCAACTATGTCGAAATGGCTAAAGGATTTACTCGTCTCTTGAAAAAGGGGATTCCCTTCCATTAGGATAAGGTTGCACAAGCTTATTTTGATGTTGTCAAGGATACACTGATATGAGCATCATTAAGGCATCCCCCCAGTTATTAGAGTGATTATTTCCTATATATCGTCACTACAGATACAACCATTGTTATGGTTTTGGTCTAAGAAGAATATGCGATAGAAAATCTGATATATTATTTGAGTCGTAATCTCAATGATACAAAAGTTAAGTATTGATACGTTGAAAAGCTCGCCTTAGCGGCCGTTCAAGCTATCCAAATATTTCACCATTATATCCTGCTCCAGAAGACCATTGTCATTTCAGATTGCAACCCTATGACATACATTCTGTCACATCAATTGTTGGGGGGGGAATATTCAAAATCGATCGTCATTTTGCAAGAATTTAATTTGGAATTCATCAAATCCAAGTCAAGGAGTCTTTAGTTTTGACTGAGCTTCTCTGTGACCTTCCCTCTGATAGTACTGAAACTACATCTGAACCATCAATTCCTGATGAGTCTTTGTTTCTGATCAGGTCATCTGGCCCTTGGTATGGGAGTTTTATCATTTATCTCCAAACCTAGACTTTCCGGCTCGATATCTCTCGCTCACAATAATGATGTATTCGATACCAAGCCAAATATTATCTGATTGTCGACGATACGCTTTATCATCGTGGTGTCGATATGATTTTAAGGAGGTGCCTCACTCATGAGGAGGCCAATAAAGTTCTAAATGATTGTCATGTTGGGGCTTGTAGTGGACATTTGTCTGGATACGCTACCACGTAGAATATTATTCACGTCGGTTACTTTTGGCCTACCATATTTTGCAACTGCATCCTCATCGTTAGATGTTGTCATGTGTGCCAGATATTTGATCATAAAATCCACATGCCATCAACACCAATGCAGCCTCTCATCTCCGTAGGACCATTTGAAAAATGGAGCATTGACTTCATGATCTGCAACCCTCATTCGGCTGGGAGGCATGGTTATATTATTGTCGCAATCGACTACTTTAACAAGTGGGTCGAAGCAATGCCTACATTCAATAACACACGAGAAATAACTACATTGTTCTTTTTCAATCATGTCATCTCATGGTTTGGTGTACCACAAGCTATAGTTACAAATCATGGTAAGAATTTTTGCAATCACATGATGAATGAGTTGACTACCAAATTAGGACTATCACATGATAGTTCTACTCATTATCCACAATCCAATGGACAAGTTGAAGCCATTAACAATATCCTTAGGTGAATGCTTCAACAAATGATAGGAGTTCATAAATGAAATTGGCATGTAATTCCATACTCAGATTTGTGGGCATATCAAACCTCAGTGAGAAATGTAACCGGATTTACCCCCTTCCAATTGGTGTATGGTCGGGAAGCTATCTTACCAATCAAGTGTGAAATGTCGTCATTAAAACTTGCTATTGACCTGCTACCTAACACCTCTAATGAAGATGTGCGTCTTTTTAACCTCATCCATCTAGATGAAATGCATCATGAATCCCAATTGGCCAATGAAGTGCATAAGAGACAAATCAAGGCGCAATACGACCAACATGTCAAGCCTCACATCTTCTTAGAGGGAGACTTGGTCTTGCTTTATGATCAGGAAGTTGATTTGGTAGGAACAGGAAAATTTGAGCCACTATGGCATGGCCCCTACATTGTCAAAAGAGTTTTGGCTAAGGGTGCCTACGAGTTGGTTGATTATGATGGAATTTCATTGGCACAACCTCTAAATCGGTTGTATCTTAAACGTTACTATGCTTAAACATGAGCGTAGTAAACTTTTGCATGATATTGTATATATGCTTTTGATTTTCATTTACCGTCTTAGTTTGTTTTTCTATATTTTTCTTGAAGTTAGTAATCCACTTTACATTTCATTGCAGATGTATGAATCTTTGGAACCATTTTTTGGGTATGCTGATGGTTATAGTCATAGTATTTAGAACCTATCCTCTGTAGCATGGGCCATTGTCACTCCAAGTAGTGAGTTAGTGAGTTTTTAGGGGATTTGTATCAATCAATCCATAAATAATATCGTTGAGTATAGCACGGTGTTTGAACTTCTCTTTGATTCCATTTGATTTGGTATTAACCATATTATCATTAGGTTAGACTGAAAAATTATTGTACTGCAACTTACTAGCATTTATACTGTCTGAAATCCAACACTTCATCATATGTGCCTAAGAGTTCGAATTTTGGAAATACATTTTGATTACATTCAATATCAACACATTTCTAGAAACTTGAACACATTAACTGATTCCTTAGCGAATTATGTTTGAAACAAACATTTGCAACACTTGTAAAGACACATTTTCAATTCACACCATATAATTGAATAGGATCACACAATAAAAATAGGAAAACACTGAAAAAAAAAGATATATAGTTATAGGTTTTTACAAACTTTATGCCCAAGACACATTGGTCATATGACCTCAAAATGTATGCAAAAATGTCAAAGTAAACTAGTGATTCTCATGATAACAAGCAACTGATCTAGCTATCCTACGCAATAACCACATCCAACAGTGAGGAACGCTAATAGTATGGCACTATAATCTCATAAGTAACTCTTCAATCCGAAAATCTAGAATCCCAAGAGTCAATCCCTCCACGTGTTGTTGTAGCTCAACAAGAGTCTCGGTCATATATAAATCCCGAAGGACTTCTCTCCTGACAACCCTCTCTACTGGCTCAACTAATCCCTGCTCTAGCTGACCCACTGGTTGAACCTGAACCACATCTGTGTAGATAAAAACTTTAGTTTAGTCTTTGGAAACATCAAAATAAAAAAACACATAGAAACCTTAGAAAAATAAAAGAACACAGTCAAATTTTTTTTATCAATTGCACCCCATTGAGTGCCATTTGATAGAATCAAGTCTGGATCTCCGCGAAAATCTACGCCTACATATGCATACTCATTGATGGAAACCATATTTCATCTTAAACAGGTGAAAAATGCAGTAGAGAATATGATGGTCGATTGACCAGCATGTCTAGACATAAATTGAATGCATCTATGCATCCAAGGATCTCTAGGGGTAGATATACTCAATGTAACATGCTACGGATACATCAATGGAACCCGCTCTAGAATGAAGGAAATCAGGATCAAGCCATAGTTGAAATTATTCTTCCTACAACCTTTTGATTTAGTCATTTGTTCTTTCATCTGAAATATTACTGCTTCAACCTAGTTAAATATTATTGGTTCTAAACACTCAAGAGCATACTGCATGTACGATCTATTTGCAACATTTAGTGTCGCGGAACTAGCAAGCTTTGCGATAGTAAAAAGGATGGTTCTCAAAGGAAAATCACGTACATCACGGATGTTTTTTTTCCCATCTTTACTTGGTTCAGTCCCTGGATGGAAGTGTTGCAGTATGTAATCTCTCACTGTCTCTCCTCCAGGAGTAGATCCTGGGAGGGAAATGGGAGAACCTTGTCTCGATAATCCTGTGAGAAAGTAAATATCCTCAACCAATATTGGGAGAAATTTATCCCCAATGTAAAATGCTTGCAATACCGGATCCCATGAACGAACTAAGAACTCCAATAGTTCCATATGTTGCCTCATCCCTGACATTATGAAGTATTTGAGCAACCTGCAATCTCTGAGGGCTATTCCTGTACCCGAATTGTTTAGGGAAATCATATTATGTTCTTCATGTTCTCTTTCTCGTCACGTAATCGTAATTTTGATCCAATGAATACCTGAAATACAATCATAAGCTTATTAGGATCCATTTCATGCAAAAAACTTGGGAAATTTTTGGCACATAGCAAGAAACAAAAATGATAAATGCGCCCAACGCACCCCAGGCAAGGGAAAAATTGTTACAGTGCACCTGGGCTTCAATTCATGTGCACTGCAATGCATCTTTTGACATTCAAGGGTGAATTTCCATTATAACGCAACATATTTACCCTAAGGGGATGAAAACCCTACAAATTTACCATGAAATGAAAAATAAATGATACTAAAAGAAAGAGAAGGTTCATAGCTCAAACTTGGATCGAACGACAAGAGAAATGTTCCATTGAATCTGTCGCAATCGACCGCTGAAGTTCGAGAGAAAAACTGGTTCAAAGCTCCTATTTTTCAAATGGTAACTATGGAATGGTAAAAACTCTTTTATTAGTCATTTTGATTATTTTAAATCATATTTAATGCTATTACTATGGTTTTTATTCATTTTTTCTATGAAACATGTATTTTTAATCCGTTTTATGGTTCACTGAACAGATTTTATTGCTGACACAGTGAGTTTAGTGTGCACACCCATTCAAGAATGATTTGACCACAAAGCATACTTTTATATTCTTTTTTTTCGAGTTTTTTCTAAAAATGAAAAATGAATTAAAGCGCACTTTTATCTCTTTTTCTAGATTTGATAAATGTGAAAAAGGAATCCCTTGGAGTCTTATTTTAGCTCTTTTTAGACTCCGATAATGTGAAAAGATTTCTGAGCACTTGTCTTTTTGAGTTCATAAAAGTAAATGAAGCGACATCTACTCAATATAAGTTTAACCCTTTTCCAGATTGAGATATATTATTTAAGAAAAATGAAAACATTAGTCGAACATGGCCAAGAGGTTTTCTCAAGTATTATTTTACAATTTTTCGGACCCGAGTGATAAATTTATGAAAAATGAATCATGTAGTTTTATTTTTGTCTCTTTTTCAAACTCTCTAAACATGAAAAAGAGCTGGGTTTTGAATGTCGTTAGACTCGTTAAAATATAAAATAGCGACGGACTTGTCGATCGTGGAAATATCAAGTTTCATTATCGCTAGACTCGTTAAATAAATAAATAACGATGGATTCATCCGAAGGGTCGAATTATAGATCAAGCATATATTACCCTCCTCAAGCTTGTTAAAAAATAAAGAGGTATTGGTCAGCAATGACTGGGGAAAATTTGGGAAGAAGAACAGTACACTTTATTGTAGTAGGTCGCTCTTGAAATGACACTTCCACTCCATCACCGTGACTTTCAGGTTGGATAATCTTCTTGATGGTTCATCATACCTATGGTTCATCATACCACCACTTCGATTCTGGGTCAATGCTACCAACTCATTTCACTGTCGCTGATATGTTCAAGAGAAGTCATCGAGTAATTCCTCATCTTCTGAAATACTCATAAACCTTCATTTTCATGAGAGTCATCCTTGAACATTTCTATATCAAGTCACATTTTGTATCCAGAATCATTACTTCCGTTTTGCGATAAATTTTCTTCTTGTCAACATTAGCTCATCATCCAGCAAGTTAACTTATGTTGAAATTTGGTTACTGGAGGACAGGTGGTTCCCTAAGGCTTTGATCTTTAGCCTAACGAAAAGTGTCCAAAATAATTTAATTTTTCTCCTAAAGTGACTTTATAAAGTTATAAAGTTAAATCTAATTTAAAAGTGACATTAAGTGATAAAGTTACTAAAGTCTAATTTTAAAGTGACTTTAATAAAGTCAATGTGAAATTAGAAAGGAAAAGTGACTTTGGAAATAAATGACTAAGTGGGTCTTTATTAAAGTGGGGTGAATTAAAAAATAGAAAGTGAGATTTAATGAGAATTTAATCTCAGCCCTAGATCTAAAGCTATCTCAGCCATTGGATTTAGGGATTCCCCAAAAGTCACTTAGGGTTAGGTTAAATGAGGAAAAGGAGGGAAAAGGTCATTTATTCATTCATGAGCAGATTGAGAGAGGAGGAGAGAAAGTAAAGGAGAAATTTTTGAGTAGTGAGGAGAAGGAGGGCAGCTGATAGAGACTTCAGAAAATTTGTACAGCAGAAAAGAGGCATGATTCCCAAGGTAGAAATTTGTACAACAGGAGGTTGGAAAATTTTTCGAGGGAGGAGGCACAGTTATCAATAAATCCATACGGTAGCTTTAGCACTATTTTCTAGGCAGATTTTGGGCACGAAAATTTCCAGCATTTGAAAATTTCTAGAATTTGAGTTTTCAGAAAAATATTTATTTTTCATCTTGTTGAATGTATGGCTATGGGAATGGCCATTTAACTATATGGAGAAATAAGGAGAAACTAAAAACCAGGGTGGGAAACAGAAATGTCTACATGGTATCAGAGCTATTTTTCTGACAAGGCAGTTTGGGATGGCAAGAAGGAAAAATTACAGCAAGCTGATTTTTCACACAAAATTTTTTACCTTTACTACAGCAGTGTTATTTTCAGCTTATTTAGGACAGCAAGCATATCTTTGGGCTTGAGGGTGGAGGAAAAGTTGGATGGGCATAGTAACTACAGTGTTTGGAAGGAGAGAATGCAAAGTATCATTGAGGAGGGAGAAGTCTGAGATATCATGGTGCATACTGCACAGAACCCTGATAATGTGCCTACTGATGTTGTTCAGTTGGCAGCCTTTAATAAAAAGAATAACAAGGGTAAGAGATTGATTCTAGATGGAATCAAAGACCATTGCATTCCTCATGTGAGAGGAAATAGATATGCTCATGATATGTGGACATCATCGACTAATCTCTACCAGAGTACCAATGAGAACAAGAAATTGGTTCTAAGGGAGAAGCTGAAGACCATTAATATGGGTAAGACTGATAGTGCAGCTAGATATCTCACAAAGATTACTAATGTGAGAGATGCATTGGTAGCACTTGGATGGGTCATTCCACCCACTGAGTTGGTGCAGATTGCAGTGAATGGCCTCCCCTGTTCATAGTTGAACTTTGCTGATGGGGTTTGTGCACGTGAGACCCTTCCCACTTGGGAGAGGTTCTGGGATGATTGCATACAGATAGAAATCAGAAAGAGCCATCTTGGGGAAGCCAAATTAGTTGAGCAGGATGAGGATGTAGCACTGTTGGCAGGAGGCAAGAAAGGCAAGTGAAAGAAGAAAGCTTCCCAAGCAGTGGTGGGGGCAAAGGAAAAGGTAAAGGTAAACAAGGGAACACACAGAAGGACTATTCCAAGGTGAAGTGTTGGAATTGTCAGAAGATGGGACACTATGCAGTTGTGTGTCTGGGAAGGAGAAGAAGGGGAAGAACCAGAACATGTCAGCATTAGCAGAGATAGAGGACTTTACGGATAGCTTTGACTGGGAGTTTAGGTTCATTTCTTGTGAGTCCACTAGTGCAGGATCACCTGCCACAGAGGTTGAGAGGGAGTGTGCATTTCCTTCCACTAGTGGAGCATCTTCAGGTATCTGGTATGTTGACAGTGGGGCTTCACGTCATATGACAAGATTCCGTGAGTACTTCTCATAGCTTTCAGAGAGTGGCAATGATATAGAGGTAGTACTCGGAGATGACAACATTATTAGAGTAGTCAGTGTGGGGACTTTGACATTTAACAGGGAACCCAAACCTCCCTTGAAGGTGTCAGATGTTCTATATGTGTCGGGGATGAGGAAGAACCACATATCTTTCTTAGCATTGGAGGACAGAGGGTATGACATATTTTTCAGGGGAGGACATGTGCTAATATATCCCAGGGGCGCTCCAGTTGATTCAGCTATAGTGATTGGTGTACGCCATGCAAAGGTGTACAAGTTTACATTTCAACCACTTTTGGCATTGGGTAGTAGTACCGGCAACAGAGCTAGCAGTTCAGAGCTGTGTGAGATTTGGCTCCGCAGGATGGGGCACATGTATCATGGAGCCTTGAGGACATTGCGGGAGATCATTATAGGTGTGCCAAATTTTAGTACTGATCACTTTGATACATGCAGAGGATGTGCGATGGGCAATTTTTCCATATCCCCTTTTCCGAGAAGTGACAACAGATCGACTAGGATACTTGATTTGATTCATTCCGATGTGAGCGGTCAGAAGTCTCATGTTTCCTTGAGTGGATATGAGTATTATTTTTTATTCATTGATGATCACTCCAGGAGGACCTGGATTTATTTCTTGAAGACCAAGAGTGAGGTCTTCAAGCGGTTTCAGGAGTTTAGAGCTCTTGTGGAGACTCAGACAGGTCTAAAGATCAAGTCCCTGAGGTCAGACAATGGAGGAGAGTACACCCTTGGAGATTTTTTTGACTATTTTGCGGAGGCAGGCTTTAGGAGGGAGTTCACAGTTCCTTACAACCACCAGTAGAACGGGGTTGCGGAGAGGAAGAAGAGATCCATTGGAGGGCCTGCCAAAGCCATGCTACATGATTAGGGGTTGCCATTGTCTTTGTGGGAAGAGGCCTGCAACACTGCTATATATTTGCAAAACAAGAGTCTGCATCGTGCCTTGGGGCATGTGACTCCGGAGGAGGTCTTTTATAGGAAGAAGCCTGATGTTGGTCATCTTTGTATCTTTGGGTGTATTGCACACTCCTACGTACCCAAGGATAAGAGGATCAAACTAGAGCCCACCGCAGAGAAGGGTATCTTTGTGGGCTACAGTGAGACCTCGAAAGCCTTTTGGATTTATATTCCCGCATAGAGGAGAGTTGTTTCCAGGCAAGATGTGAAGTTCGAGGAGGACAGGGCTTTCAGGAGGTCACGGGAGTTATAGTATCTGGATCAGCCAGACCCTCAGGAGCAGCTGAGTCAGTTGTAGGGATCCAGTGGGCAAGGATCAAGAGGATCTGGAGGTACATCGATTAAGGTGTCAGGTCCGTCAGTGAGCAGTGGCTCATAGAGTCAAAGGGGTGTTGCTTTAGGGAGCATACAGAGCAGTTCACTAGGGAGTCCACTGATGGATAGTTCACACGGTACTTCAACATCTATAGATTCAGGTTCAGGCAGGAGGATAGTAGACAGACAGTCAGGAGTTCAGGCTCCTAGTGATGAGGAGGAGGAGTTTCATTCTCCAGTGGGAGAAGTGTGCTCAGGGAAGAGGAAGCCCAAGTGGCTTCAGGATACCTTGAGAGAGGCCACATCTGTTACTGGGCCTAAGAGGTCAGTCAGAGAGAGTAGACCACCTGATAGTTTCTGTAGCTATATGGAAATGGTTTCCAAAATCCTTGACTCTGAGCATTCTAGCTATGAGGAGGCAGCTAGCCAGCAAGTCTGGAGAGAGGCCATGCAGGAGGAGTATTCTTCTATCATGAAGAATGATGTTTGGGAGGTGGTGCAGAGGCCTGAGGGAAAATCCGTGGTTACTTCTAGATTTCTTTACAAGGTAAAGCATGTTGCAGATGGCAGCATTGAGAAATTCAACGCAAGGTTTGTGGCTAGAGGGTTCTCCCAGGTAGAGGGAGTTGATTATGAGGAGACCTTCGCTCTCGTGGCTCAATATCCTTCAATTCGCTCCATTATATCGATAGAAGCAGAGATGGGTTGGAAGATCTACCAGATGGATGTGAAGACCGCATTTCTCAATGGCTTCATAAAGGAGGAGGTGTACATTGAGCAGGCACAGGGCTTTGAGGTGCATGGGAAGGAGTCCCATGTGTTCAGACTGAAGAAGGCCCTTTATGGCCTGAAGAAAGCTCCCAGAGCTTGGTACTCTAGGATAGATACATACTTGCAGGAGATGGGTTTCACAAAGAGTGATGTAGATCCAAACCTTTACTTTATCTTGATAGGTGAGGAGCCTCTCATTCTGGTGTTGTATTTGGATGAATTGGTCATTACGGGTGCAGAGAGACTCATAGAGCACTACAAGAGAGATCTTGCATCAGAGTTTGAGATGAAAGACAGTGGCTTGTTGCATTACTTTTTGGGTTTGGAGGTGTGGCAGGAGGAGGGGCATTTCTTCCTGGGGCAGGGGAAGTATATTTTGGACATCCTTGGCATATTCCATATGGAGGATTGTAGACCCATGTCGACACCGATGATCACCAACTGGAAGAAGCTTCACGCTTCAGATTCTGAGTTGGTGGATCCCATATTGTATAGAAAGTTGATTGGTTCCTTGATGTATTTGGTCAACACCAGACCGGATATATGTTTTGCAATCAACACGATGAGCCAGTTCATGTGTGAGCCCAGGAGGTTTCATCGGGTTGCTGCAAAACACATTTTGCGGTACTTGCAGGGGACAATGGATTATGGTCTAGATTATAGGTAGGGAGATGGAGTGAGATTGGCAGGTTACACTAATTCTGACTGGGCAGGTTGTGCTTATGATAGGAAGAGCACTTCAGGGTGCTATTTTGGGTTGGGTTCAGCAGTGGTGTCATGGTTCAGCCGGAAGCAGAGTACATGTTAGTCAGTTTAGCTAGTTGTGAGGCCATGTGGCTTTGCAAGATGTTGTTTGGCTTATTTGGTCAGCCGTTGAGACCTTAAGTTATATAATGTGATAGTCAGAGTTGCATTAAACTCACGGAGAATCCAATATTTCATGACAGGTCAAAGCATATTGGGATCAAATATCATTTCATCAGAGACTATGCTTAGAAGGGAGTTGTGAAGCTTGAGTATATTCCCACTGATGAGAGGGTTGCAGATATTCTTACCAAAGCCTTACCATGGGGCAAGCATGTCTATTTCAGAGACAAGATGGGTGTGGTGAGGAACACCTTCCTCGGTAAGAGGGAGTGTTGAAATTTGGTTACCGGAGGACAGGTGGTTCCCTAAGGCTTTGATCTTTTGCCTAGGGAAAAGTGTCCAAAAGAATTTAATTTTTCTCCTAAAGTGACTTTATAAAGTTATAAAGTCAAATCTAATTTAAAAGTGACTTTAAGTGATAAAGTTACCAAAGTCTAATTTTAAAGTGACTTTAATAAAATCAATGTGAAATTAGAAAGGAAAAGTGACTTTGGAAATAAATGACTAAGTGGGTCTTTATTAAAGTGGGGTGAATTAAAAAATATAAAGTGAGATTTAAATGAGCATTTAATCTCAACCCTAGATCTAAAGCTATCTCAGCCATTGGATTTAGGGATTCCCCAAAAGTCACTTAGGGTTAGGTTAAAGGAGGAAAAGGAGGGAAAAGGTCATTCATTATTTCATGAGCAGATTGAGAGAGGAGGAGAGAAAGCAAAGAAGAAATTTTTGAGCAGTGAGGAGAAGGAGGGCAGCTGATAGAGACTTCAGCAAATCCATACAACAGCAAAGAGGCACGGTTCCCAAGGCAAAAATCTGTACAGCAAGAGGTTGGCACATTTTTCAAGGGAGGAGGCACGATTTTCAAGAAATCCATACAGCAGCTTCAACACTATTTTCTAGGAAGATTCTAGGCACAAAAGTAGAGGAGAGAGACTGTTGGTTGGTGGCACAAATTTCTAGGAAATCTGTACAGCAGCTGTACAATAGCTTTGGCACATTTTTCAAGGAAGAAAGAGGCACAGAAATCGAGGATGAGGTATTGTTGGGTATTTCGTACAACAATATGGACGTACAGCTGGGCACAATTTTCGAGAAATTCATTTCAGCATTTAATGTTGTAATAAATGCTGTAAATTTTTTTTTTTTGATTTTTTCCTATTTGGCATGTTTTCCAAGGCAAGTTAGAAGCACGGAAGTTGAGATAAGTACATTTATTAAGTTGCTGGAATTTTGCTGTAAATTTTGTCTCACTGTAAATTAATTTATCAGAAATAAGAAGGAGCTTTCGAACTAGTTTTCCCCAATATTTGTAGTGGGTTATTCCAAGGTCACATACAGAAACAATCAATGTGTCTATTTTCTATGTGTGGCTGATTTATTTTGCTGAGTTTTATTTCTACAATTTCTAGCATTTGAAAATTTCCAGAATTTGTGTTTTCAGAAAAATATTTATTTTTCAGCTTGTTGAATGTATGGCTATGGGAATGAGCATTTAACTATATGGAGAAATAAGGAGAAAATGAAAACCGGGGTGGGAAACAGAAATTTCTACAACTTAGAAACATATTCCAGTACCTTGGAGCTTGCTACGTCATCAGTAGGTTTCTTACTTCCAGACCTTCGACCGAAAGGTTTTGTTTGGCATTCAACATCAAATTTTCTATTCACACCTTGCAAATTGTACTGCAGTACCTTGAAATACATTAACATCAATGGTGATTTTCTCATGTTTGTTAAAAACTCACATCATTGGATGGTAATTAGACAATGTCTTTCCATGTTTAAATTCAGATGATATATTCACATGGTTAGAATTGTACATGAACAATCAAGTGAACGAGATAAGAAGACCCCGGATCTAGTTTCATCGATCTAGGTTGTGATTTCAAGAAATTGTACACATCATCTATACGATGGCTTTACATATAGATCATCATACAAACATGGGCCTATATCCATAGGCATGTCTATATTGGGCAACATTACGATGTAGACGACTTTCTGAATTATGTACATGTTATGCTAATTTATGTGTTGAGCATGGGTATGCCTCCCTCAACAATTCATGTCCAAGATGTAAGATATCATGATGTAATGTATTGCAAATTGATGCACGTCACCATTCGCTTCAGATCCTACTCATCATATCGTAAAGCATATCATCCAAATATTATTGCTATTTTGACTTCATGCTTTAGGGGCAACTATTATAGGTCAATTTGGGCATCATCTCCCAAGACCAATGAATAGGGTCTATCATTCCCTCAATTCAGTTTCTATATGCCCTAAGTGAATACATTCCTTTATTGGATTCAATTGTGAGATTTCCAATGTTTGAAGTATATATTATATGATCCATTGACTCACCAATTCTCCTCTGCAAGGGCCTAACTGTGTTGCAATGCAACTACCTCCGTACAAGGTTGTACTGCAGTGCACTTCCCGACACTCAAGGGTGTGTTGTTCTCTTGGGAGCGAAATCATCATTGCTCCGGGAATCTCCACATTCCCAGTGCCTTCTAGAAGATTTTGTCGGTGTAACATCAAATCATTATTTGGAGTCCTAGGACCTAGCCTTCCTGGAATCAAAGAGGGCTCTCTTTATACTTGTGTAAAGGATGTGAACTTGATATATTTTAGGGTTTGGTTTTAGGCTAGTTATTAAGTTTAGGGTTTGTTTGTTTATTTGGTTGGTTGGGTATGTTGTTAAGCAATAATAGATATAGTGAGAGAGGGTTAAGCTATTGGGCTCTGGAGTCTTCAAAAATGTCTTGAAAAGTTTAACAATAGATCAAGGGTGTATCACAGGGCAAGTCTAACAAGGTCAAATGGATCTAAAAGCTTTGTGTGAGTGGGGTGAACATCAAATTTGTGAAAATAGTAGGTACAAAAGTGAAATTAAGAATCCTTCAACAAATTCCTTAATAAGAATGGCCTTTAATATTACTAAGCATGAAGAAATAACCAAAGACAGGGCATACCAATAACTTCTTTGATTAAACCCTAGAAATTAAGCATGAAGACAATGATTCAGTGAACTATAGAAGGCAAGAAACTTGTAAATCTTCTAGTGATTTCACCTTCAAGCTAAGAAAACATATAAGATAAACACATAGCAGAAAACAATGAATAGGGAACTCCTAACTTCATTAATAAAGCTATAAAGACTTCCAAAGTAACTTTTTAAGATGAGAAAAAGGGCATGGTGAATCATAGAACTCTTTAGCTAAACCTAATCATCAATACTTCAAAGTAAAAGACCTTAAAAACAATGTTTAAGAAATAGCAAAGAGCAGGGCTAACCATAAAACTACTTTGAAATTTTCCTTATCAAATCATATTTAAGATAAACAAGCATGAGTGGTTTTAGAGAGCAACTAAGAATTCTCTAAACTGACCTAGCAGAGGAAAAAATAAAAGCAGTAAAGAACAAACAGAGCTAAGGTGCCTCTAAACAACATTTCTTAGCCTAAAATTTTGTCCTACTGCAATGGAAAGATGGAACAAAATGATAACATAAGAGAACAAGAACTAAATAAGGAACACTTCACCATTAACTATGCTCATGAATCTTGCAAGTGAGCCTTCTCCATTGTCAAGCAAATCAAGCCATCCACAAAAACCAAGGCCAATTTCTTTTCAATCCCAAAGTCTATGTATTACTCTCAATAATCATCCAACATGTACAATGAGGCCCCAATGTTTTATTTAACAATAAAGGAGGACCAAAACCCTAACTAGGGTTCCCAAAATGTCATAAATACATCATAAATGCTAAATTTGTCCATTAAGACCATGCAAAGCCCAAGGCACAAAATATCTAAGGCAATAAATGAAAAATAACTTCTAACAAATAAATTTGGAATTATTTGCCCCAAAAACCAAAAAATATATATTTCCCATAAATTTGTGTCTTTTGTTGAATTTGCAGGCAAGGACGGAGCAGTGAGTTCCAAGGGCGCAATGCCTGTACTGGAAAAATGGGCCACCTTGCAACTAAGTTTTGAAGGCCTTCCCGGTGTCAGAATGAGCTTCGTGATAGCTCGTTGGAAATATTGGTGAGTATACTTTCCAAAGCTTCCCTTGGTTTTCTTATTAGACTTAAGTTACATGTTCAAAAAAAAAAATCTCCCAAGGCTGCTAAGGGCACAGCGCTAGCCCTGAAAATTGGGTAGAAAGGTGGTTTTTTGCATGTTTTCGACCCTTTTGGGGGACCACAACTGCTCCAAATGATCTAAAATTTTGTGTGCATGATGCTCTTGGCTTGATGAATCCAAAAATGTAAGCCAATCCTCAAGAAAATTCCCCAAAAATGAGTGCAGTGCCCTTGGCACTACGCCCTTGGCCCTCTAAATCAGTCAAAAACCAAAATTTCCAAAAGGTTGCCAAAATTTGAAATTGTCTTCCTCAAGGTGTTTGGGATGCCTGTAGGGAAGCATCAGCTAGGATCTCAAGTATTTCTTGGATTTTTTCCTCCTTGAGGGATTGAATTTTGGAAAGGGCTCTTTTGAGCTTGGCCCTTGCAATTTGATTTCTCAAGGCATAGTGCTTGGTCATCTTCTTCTGAAGGCCAAGGTCCCTTTGAGTCTTCTCTAGCTGATCCGCCAAGTTTGTATTAGCTCTTTCTAACCAAGGTTCCGATAATACTCTATCTCCATGGAAAGCAGCTCACTTGGAGTGAGCTTCTCTGCCAATTATGTTTCTTGCTCCTTCTCCTTGGTTAAGGCCTTCCTCAAGCACATTGTTCTTGGTCTTCTCCTAGACAACTTCCCTTCTTCATCTTCACTCTCATCAAAATCACCCGAGACTTCATCAAGTCTAACCTTGGTCCTTTCAACCTCTTTCCGGGCTCTGATTTCCCTAACCTCATAAATGGCTTTTATGCCTCCAACTGCTTCCTTTTAGTCTCATAATAGTGGATGACATTCCTAGCCCTAGCTAGGTTGGCTTGCAAATATTTGATTTGGGCATCCTTACCTTTGAGCAGCATGCTTAAGACCCTTGCCTCATTCTCATCATCACTGTCAACATGAATGAGTTCAAATTCCTACTCAGTCTCATGCTGGTCTTCTTCCTTTTCCTCTATGACCTTCTCTTTGCCTTTGTCCAACTTCTTGGTTGAAGTGGAAGGCATGGCCCCTTGCCTTTTAGAGGTAGCAAACACATGCCTACTTCCCCTTTGGTAAGTTAAAGGAAAAGGTTAAATTTTGCTCACTTTAGTGTCTTCACCATTGCTACTATCATGACTATCATGATCATTGATATTCTTATTGTCCTTATTTATTTCATTGATGCTCTCCATGCTGTACTTATCTGTCTCCATGATCTCTGCTTTATCACTGATATTCTTGCTATCATTGTTAGTGTCAACATAATCATCATCATTATTATCATCTCCACTGATATCATGGCCATCATGATTGCTTCTCTCTTCCTCATTTCCCTTATCCAATCCAATGTTTTCTTCTTTGTTGCTTTTAGACGTAATGCCATCATCATCATTGATTTCTTGGCTGGTCGCATGGCTGCTAAAATGGCTCTCAACATCATCACTACCATCTACTTCAATGTCTTCTTTCTCACTGATATTAGCCTCACATTCCTTCCTTCTTTCCATGTTGCCTTCATCACTGGCATGATCCTCACTAAAATTTTGGCTCTTGGTGCCACTGTTATCATCATCATCATCATTTCCTTCTGCTTCCATGTTCTTTGCTTCATTTGAATCCTCCATGTTGACATCATTTCTCTTTTCTTCACTATCTTCTTCCTCTTCCAACCTATTGCAATCATGGCTCATTTCCTTGTTTCTTTCTGCATATTCACTGTCTTCTGCACTGCTGATTTCCTTATTGATATCAGCATCATTTTCCTCATCTGCATTGTTTTGAGTTTCATCATTATCGGCCCCACTGTCTTCACTGTCACCATGGCTCTTTTTTCACTGCAATTTTCTTCACTGACTCCCTCCTCACTATTGTTTGCCTCATTGTTGTGAGCCTCACTATGCTCTTCATTTCTATGATCAGCCTCATTTCCCACTTGTTTGATTCTTCATTATCTTCTCCTTTATTGACTTCTTCTTCACTGCCCTCCTCTTCTTTGATTTCTTCTTCATTTTTGCTTGATTCATCATTATCTTCTCCCTCATTTTCAGCTGACTGCTCATTATCACTTCCTTGATTGTCTGATGCATTATGAGAGAGTGATGAAGGAGGGTTGTCCTGAGGTGAAGGGATATGTGTAGATGGTGAAACATTCTCAACAGGAGATGATGGAGGAGTAAGGACATGAGGATGAGATGATGAAGGCATTTTTTGTTGAGGATGGGCTTGTGGATTTGTGAACACTTCATGGGCAATAAAAACATCCCATGGAATATCCTTTTGCTACAATTGATGCATCACAACCATTTTGATCAAAGAGTGATGAAATAATATTTGCATATGGTGAGGGAAATCTGTCTTCTGTACAATATAAGACATATTTTCAATACTCCTATAGAGGTAGTAGGGTAGATGCAACATCTTAACCCTAGTAAAGTGCATGAGCAACTTGATGTGATAGGAATAAATTTGGGAGAATCTTCCTTCACATGTGAAATATTTCATAATTACCCTCATCATGGGTGCATACCTCTCAAGCAAATGTGAGAAAGGAAATATGGATTTATTGCAGCCTTTGTATCTAGGTTTAAGGAATGGCTCATAGTAGATCATGTCTAAATTGGCCTGCTTGAACCATTTTTCACCCACACTAGGTATCCTAGTGGCAATAGCAATGGCATCTGAAGACAGCTCAAATTTTACCCCTGCAAGGTTGACTTGTTTCTCATGTAGGCTAAGTATGAAGAGCCTAGTCAACTCAGGGTGATTCTGCACCTGTTGTACTTTCTCACAAAATTCGTAGCAGCCTACATTTTGGAAGTAGGAGACAGTTAAGGGAGATACATTTAGCTCCATTGTGTTTATGGGTTCAAACATGTTGATCCTCCCACCTTTGTGTTGATGCCTCCTTGGAACTTGGCCTTCCTCACCACTACCACTGTCACCTTCCCTTGAAATTTTGATCCCTGCTACTTTTGAGCAAAACCCTAGTTTTGCTTATGAAATGGATGTGGAAGAGGGTAATGGAGTGGTGATGAAAAAGGAAACTTTTTACAAGTGAATGAAAATGAATGAGTGAAGGGGAAAATTTGTTAGAATGAGAGGCTAAATAACCTGAGTGCAAACTAGCTGATATGTCAAACCCTGCTATAAAAACACCTTAGTAATGATGAAAATTTGAGATGAGGGGGGTATGTAATGTCAATGTTTTGCAGTGTAAGGGATTGGGTTTTAAGCTTTGATGGATGACCAATCTCAAGTCAATGCAACCACCTCAATTTACCCCTATTTTGACTGAAATTTCTTCATAGGCAGATGAAAAAGGCTTTAATGCATGACATTTAGGTTATCTCCATAGGGTCCCATTCCTTTAATCAATTGATAACAAAAACTTGGAGAGGAGGTGATGTCTTATACTTACCTGTTAAATATGCTTAAAAAACCATTGGAGGCAGTTTGAAGATACTTTGAGTCGATTTGGGTGTTGAAATGGCTTGGAAGGCCCTCCTGGCTAAGCATGCAACTCCCAAGTGAACGGGTTGTTAGGTTGGGCAAACGCGCAACACGTTCTGCTAGGGGCGCAATGCTAAAGGATTTTTCCCGGGCCTGTCAGGGGATTCAGGAAAACGCGCAATGTGTTCCAAGGCATGCAGTTTCAAACGAATTTACACGGGGAAAACTTCTAGGGGCACAATGCCTGACTCTAGAGGTGCAGCGCCGACCTGAACGCGCAACACCAGGTAAGCTTGCCCGAATTTGACCTGAAAATTCACAATTATTTCTCCTTGACTACTCTTGATATTTGCAAGTGAAGGATGAGCTATATGAGGAACCAAATGACCTTTTATAGTCTAGGAAATTAAATTTAATGTCTGCAAACCCACTTTCCTAATGTTTTTACTCCCTTTTCCTTTTCACTGATATTTCTTTGACTTCTTGCTTGCAGGTGACATGAAGAACTTTAAGTGACTTTTCCTTTTGCTCCTTGAGATTTTACATGCTCATTTGATATCTTCTTTGGAGGGCTTCACACAGTAGTATTCTTCAAATTTTCCTGTTTTTTTCCATCACAATATTCCACTTGTCTTTCTTACCTTGTCTTACTGACCCTTTTACATTGTTTGCTCTGTAGGTTTCTGCAGTGATGAATTTTGACCCTCTTGTTTATCCTTGCAACATAAAAATCTTATTAACATACCTTTGGGATTTTAAACACAAGGAAACACTTTCAAAGCCCTCTCTTGTTTGCATTATGAAGTTTTGATCATGTTTTTACCCTTTGGCCACTTCTGATTTGCAGGTGCCATAAAACATTGATGTGGCTTTTCCTTTTATTCCTGAAGCTTGACATATTCATTTACATAGTAGCAACCTTAAAATCACCTTTGTTTTCCACCTTGGAACTCAACACCATGTTTTTCATATTTTTGACCACTGAGTGTAGGTGACTTGAACACATTGATTTTCCCTTTCTCACTGATCTTGAGGAATGACAGGTTGAGCTTGGAAAATTTTTAGGATGCTTCCACACCCTAGTATCTCCAACCTAAATTCAAATCATCTTTTGTTTTGCAAGTGATTGAAAACTTTTTACTTTGCCTTTCTTGTTTATATTCTTTACCTCCTTGTTCTGTAGATTTTGTTTGAGTCACAGAGTTGAATTTCTTTGGATTTTTTATGTCCTTTAATACTTTCACTTAGCAGGTGTTATGAGAACCATGAAATGGATATTCCCTTTGGTCTTTGAAACATGCTAAATTTATCCTTGACAACCTTAGGAACTCTAACACAAAGCAACATTTTAAAAAATGATCCGGATTTATGAAGGAACACAAAAGAAAATAGAAATAACCATAAACATAGAGATGCAACGAAAATAATGCTTCATTTCATTAATATCAAATAACAGAAATATGCTTACAAAAATAAAGGAAATAAACTAGCTAGGGTGCTGGTAGTGAATCTCTAAGAAGATATGTGGCATCTACAGACCTCTGAATTGTGTTACAATGAGGCTTGAGGGCCTATTTATTATTTAGAAACAATGGAGAACTCTAAATTTCCAAAAACCTAACCCTAGGAGATGAAGCACCAAAATTATGGGCCCTGTTTGGGTAAATTGGTGTTTCAACTTCCCAGGGACGTAACTTCGGCATATGATCTCCGTTTGACGCATATGATGCATTATTATAAATATCCATCCAAGGACTACAACTTTTGCTATTAAGATAAACAAAAAATGCCCAAAACGCGTCGTTTAGGGCCTCAAAATGGCTTTGGAAGTTCAGGACCCAAAAAACTACTAAAAATAGTAAGCTATGCTGCAACTTAAAAACTGAAAGAACTGATGGTGGGGGTTCAAATGGAATATGTGGGTGGCCACCAATGTCCACCTGGATCATTAAGGCCCCAAAATGGCTCTCGGAGTGCAGCACCCGAAAACTTGCTAAAAATAGAAAGTTGTGTTGAAAGTGAAAAGTTGTAAGAATTGATGGTGTGGGTCCAAATGGAATAGTTGGGTGGCCACCGATATCCACCTGGATCATTCCTCCCTCCTTAAGAAGAAATGTTCCCCATTGCGTTGAGATCCTCCATGAGATGAGGCATGTTCTATTATCGAAGATGTTATGGACCTGCAGGCAGACATGCTGGATGCAATTAGTAAATTTGTTTTCTTTATCAGCCTCAAACAGTACATGTGTGGATTCTGTCTGTGTAGTCACATGAGGTATGGAAACATCAGGCAGCAGAGCGTTGAGGGTCAGATCAATGGAGTGCTTGTCCTGACAGTATAGAGGAACCTCTGTGAGTGAGGAGAAAGTTTGCTCATATTCCTCCATGACTTTGTCCATCTGTTGTAGCTATGCAGGGGAGCCCTGTTTCAAGGTTGTGGCCACAATATTCTTCTTTCCTTGTGAGCAAGTTGTAAGGAAAATAATTTTCTTGGTTTGGGAAACAATCTTACTACGTTGTTTTGTAGTAGTCAAAGAGATGACAGGAGGCAGTACTACCTCCTGTATCCTATACAATTTATCTCCCAAAGTAATAACAACAACATGAGGCCTAGACTCATACACAACATGTCTCCTCCACAAGTATGGTTGGCCCAATAATACATCAGCTACATCAAGAGGAGCAACATCACACAATACCTCATCCATGAATGCCTTGATACTATACGGAAGGTGACACTGCTAGCAGATGTGGAGATCTCTTCCTGGGTTGAGCCACCCGATGGTATATGACTACAGGTGTGCTATGGTCGGTAGGCCGAGCCACTTCACAACCTTTGTTGAAATGAGGTTCTTCTGGCTTCTGTTATCGACAAGAAATTGCAGCGCAGAACCCTTCATCCACATCTGCGAATGGAAGAGGTGCTCCCCCTCCTTTGGATCCTCTGGATCCTCACTCTAGATCTTGGTGGTGGCAACAATGGCACTAGGATATGCATCAATGATCTGCTTCCCTTTGTCATTGCCTATGTCTGGTTCTGACTCAGGATTAGAAAATACATCTGATTTGGGTGCCTTTGTTTCGGCCACCAATGACTATTTGGCCCGACACTCGTTTGTGCTATGAATGGGGCTATTATGAAATTCACACCACTTCCCTGTGTCCTTCTTTGGATTTGTGGTGTGTTTTGAGTCGCATTTATTTGGCCTTACCCCTTGTTCTTCGGTTCGGGGGCACCTTTTGGATTTGCAGATCTAAAGTCTCGCTTCTTCTGCTTAAATTTCTGATCGATCTTGGCAGCACACCAATATGTCGTGCCAAGCGATGTAATGTCCAGGAACTCCATTTCCTCCTGAATGGGTTTGTGCAGACAACCGTGGTACTTGAGCACCAAATTTTTCTCTGAATCTTTAATACCCAACTTTGTGCGCAGGGTATGGAACAGATTCGTCAGTTCGTGCACATCTTGATCCCTTTGTTGCCACAACATGGTCCATTGGATGTATTTTTCCTCATAGCTCCCCACGGGGTAATATTTTTCCTTGATGCCATCTAGGAATGAATTCTAAGTGGGTGGGTCTGAGAATAGAGAGGGTTCCCCTTTGTCCTCTTGCTCACAGTAGGTTTCCCACCAGTCTTTGACATGGGGGGCGGCTTTGAGGAGTGCAAAAATAATCTTTTCTCGGTCAGAGAAATCATGGACCGAGAAATACCCTTCCAGCAAATTTAACCATCTATCTATGACATCTGCATATATTTGGCCTTCAAATAGAGGAATGTCAAATTTTACTTGTACCTTGAAGGGAGTGGCTCCTCCATAGTGGTTGTTAGATGCAGATGCGCCGTAGGTGGGTATTCGTTGAAGGATCTGAGAAAAGTTATCCATCATCGCATTCCTTTGGTTCTCGAGGGCCTCCTTGAGCAATATTTTGATAGGATATCCTATTCCCTCGTCTTTCTTTTCTTCTTCCATGGGAGGTCGTCGGGGCTTGCGAGGCTGATCATGCAAGGGTTCAACTAGATCGAGCCCTAACTCCTTATACCTTGACCACGTTGGGGGCATGCAAAGAAAAATAAAGAAAGAGCAAACCGCTCAGATATCACTGATCTGGATTTATGCAGGAACACAACAGAATACATAAATAACCATAAACATAGATATTTAGTGGAAATAATGCTTCATTTCATTAATATCAAATAACAGAAATATGCTTACAAACATAATGGAAATAAAATTGCTAGGGTGCTGGTAGCGAATCTCTGAGAAGAGATGTGGCGGCTACAAACCTCTGAAATGTGTTACAATGAGGCTCGAGGGCCTATTTATTATTGAGAAATAATGGATAACTCTAAACATCCAAAAACCTAACCCTAGGAGATGAAGCACCAAAAATATGGACCTCGTTTGGGTAAATTGGTGTTTCAATTTCCTGGGGACGTAACTTTGGCATATGATCTCTATTTGATGCGTATGATACATAATTAGAAAAATGTATCTAAGGAATACAAATTTTGCCGCAAATATAAATTCCAAAATTAAATCTTATTAGCCGAACAAATGATGCCCAAAAAACGTCGTTTAGGGCCTCAAAATGGCTCCGAAAGTTCAGGACTCGAAAAACTGCTAAAAATAGTATGTTGTGCTGCAACTTTAAAATTGAAAGAACTGATGGTGGGGGTTCAAATGGAATAGGTGGGTGGCCACCAATTTCCACCTAGATCATTAACGCCCCAAAACGGCTCCGAGAGTGCAGGACCCGAAAGCCTGCTAAAAATAGTAAGTTGTGCTGAAAGTGAAAAGCTGCAAGAATTGATGGTGCGGGTCCAAATGGAATAGTTGGTTGGCCACCGATATCCACCTGGATCATTCCTCCCTCCTTAAGAAGCAATGGTCCCCATTGCGTTGAGATCCTCCATGAGATGAGGCATGTTCTGTTGTCAAAGATGTCATGGACCTACAGGCGGACATGTTGGATGCAATTAGTAAATTTGGTTTCGTTATCAACCTCAAACAATACATGTGTGTATTATGTCTGTGTATTCACATGAGGTATGGCAACATCAGGAAGTGGAGCGTCAGGGGTCAGATCAATGGAGTGCTTGTCCTGACAATGTAGAGGAACCTCTGTGAGTGAGGAGGAAACTTCTTCGTATTCCTCCATAACTTTGTCCATCTGTTGCAGCCGTCTAGGGGAGCCCTGTTTTGAGGTTGTGGCCACAATATTCTTCTTTCCCTGTGAGTGATTTTTAAGGAAATTACATTTCCTGGTTTGAGAAAAAATCTTACTATGTTGTTTTACAGTAGTCAAAGAGATGACAGGAGGCGGTACTACCTCTGGTATCCTGCACAAGTTATTTCCCAAAGTAATAACAACAACACGAGGCGTAAACTCATACACAACATGCTGCCTCCACAGGTATGGTTGGCCCAATAATATATCAGCTACATCAAGAGGAGAAACATCACACAATACCTCATCCACGAATGGCTTGATACTGTATGGAAGGCGACACTGCTAGCGGATGTGGAGATATCTTCCTGGGTTGAGCCACTCGATGGTATATGACTACAGGTGTGCTATGGTCAGTAGGCCGAGCCGCTTCATGGCCTCTGCTAAAATTAGGTTATTTTGGCTTCCGCTATCGACAAGAAATTACAACAGAGAACCCTTCACCCACATCTGTGAATTGAAGAGGCACTCCTCCTCCTCTGGATCCTCTGGATCCTCCCTCTGGATCTTGTTGGTTGAAACAATGGAGCTAGGATCCACATCAATGATCTGCTTCCCTTTGTCATTTCCTTTGTCTGGTTCTGACTCAGGATTAGAAAATGCATCTAATTCGGGTGCCTTTATTTCGGCCACCAATGATTGTTTGGCCCGACACTCGTTTTTACTGTAAGTGGGGCTGTTATTAAATTCACACCTCTTCCCTGTGTCCTTCTTTGGATTTGTGGTGTGTTTTGATTCGCACTGCTTTGGCCTTGCCCCTTGTTCTTCGGTTCAGGGGCACCTTTCGGATTCGCAGATCCAAAGTCTCGCTTCTTCTGCTTAAATTTCTGGTCGATATTTGCGACATAACGATATGTCGTGCCAAGCGATATAATGTCAAGGAAATCCATTTCCTCCTGAATGTGTTTGTGTAGATAGTTGTATTACTTGAGCACCAAATGTCTCTCTAAATCTTTAATGCCCAAATTTGTGGGCAAGGTATGGAACAAATTTGTCAGTTCGTGCACATATTGATCCCTTTGTTGTTGCAGCATGGTCCACTGGATGTATTTGTCCTCATAGCTCCCCACGGGGAAATATTGTTCCTTGATGCCATCTTGGAATGAATTCCAAGTGGGTGTGGCTGAGAATAGAGAGGCTTCCCCTTTGTCCTCTTGCTCACAGTAGGTTTCCCACCAGTCTTTGACATGGGGGGGTGGCTTTGAGGAGTGTAAAATAATCTTTTCTCGGTCCGAGAAATCATGGACTGAGAAATATCCTTCCAGCAAATTCAACCATCTATCTATGGCATCTACATATATTTGGCCTTCAAATACAGGAATGCCAAATTTTACTTGTACCTTGAAGGGAGTGGCGCCTCCAGAGTGGCTGTTGGATGAAGATGCGCTGTAGGTGGGCAGTCGTTGAAGGATCTGAGCAAAGTTATCCATCATCATATTCCTTTTTTTCTCAAGGGCCTCCTTGAGCAATATTTTGATAGGATCTCCTGCTCCCTGGTATTTCTTTTCTTCTACCATGGGAGGTCATTGGGGCTTGTGAGGCTGATCTTGCAAGGGTTCAACTAAATCAAGCCCTAACTCCTTATACCCTCACCGCATTGGGGACATGCAAAGAAAAGAAAAGAAAGAGCAGACCACTTTGATACCACTGATCCAAATTTATGCAGGAATGCAACAGAATGCAGAAATAACCATAAACATAGAGATGCAGTGGAAATAATGCTTCATTTCATTAATATCAAATAACAGAAACATGCTTACAAACATAATGGAAATAAACTTGCTAGGGTGCTGGTAGCGAATCTCTGAGAAGAGATGTGGCGGCTACAAACCTCTAAAATGTGTTACAATGAGGCTCGAGGGCCTATTTATTATTGAGAAACAATGGAGAACTCTAAACGTCCAAAAACCTAACCCTAGGAGATGAAGCGCCAAAAATATGGGCTCTGTTTGGGTAAATTGATGTTTCAATTTCCTAGGGATGTAACTTCGGCATATGGTCTCTATTTGATGCATATGATACATAATTAGAAATATCTATCCAAGGAATACAATTGTTGCTGCAAATATAAATTCCAAAATGAAATTTTATTAGTGGGACAAATGATGCCCAAAAAACGTCGTTTAGGGCCTCAAAATGGCTTCGGAAGTTCAGGACCTGAAAAGCTCCTAAAAATAGTAAGTTGTGCTGCAACATAAAAAATGAAAGAAATGATGGTGGGGTTAAAATGGAATAGGTGGGTGGCCATCAATGTCCACCTGGATCATTAAGTCCCCAAAATGGCTCCGGGAGTGCAGGACCCGAAAACCTGCTAAAAATAGTAAGTTGTTCTGAAAGTGAAAAGCTGTAAGAATTGATGGTGAGGGTCCAAATGGAATAGGTGGGTGGCCACCAATATCCACCTAGATCATTCCTCCCTCCTTAAGAAGCAATGGTCACCATTGCGTTGAGATCCTCCATGAGATGAGGCACGTTCTGTTGTTGAAGATGTCATGGACCTACAGGCAGACATGTTGGATGCAATTAATAAATTTGGTTTCTTTATTAGCCTCAAACAAGTTATGTGTGGATTCTGTCTGTGTATTCGCATGAGGTATGGAAACATCAGGCAGTGGAGCATCGGGGGTCAGATCAATGGAGTGCTTGTCTTGACAGTGTAGAGGAACCTCTGTGAGTGAGGAGAAAGTTTCCTCGTATTCCTCCATGACTTTGTCCATCTGCTACAGCCGTGTGGGGGAGAATTGTTTCGAGGTTGTGGCCACAATATTATTCTTTCCCTGTGAGCGAGTTGTAAGGAAAATAAATTTCCTCGTTTGGGAAAAAATCTTACTACGTTTTTTTGTAGTAGTCAAAGAGATGATAGGAGGCGGTACTACCTCTGGTATCCTGTACAAGTTATTTCCCAAAGTAATAACAGCAACATGAGGCCTAGACTCATACACAACATGTCTCCCCCACAAGTATGGTTGGCCCAATAATACATCAGCTACATCAACAGGAGCAACATCACACAATACATCATCCGTGAATAGCTTGATACTGTATGGAAGGCGACATTGCTGGCAGATGCAGAGATCTCTCCTTGGGTGGAGCCACCCGATGGTATACAACTGTGAGTGTGCTATGGTCGGTAGGTCGAGCTGCTTAACGACCTCTGCTGAAATGAGGTTCTTTTGGCTTCCGCTATCGACAAGAAATTGCAGCGGAGAACCCTTCACCAACATCTGCGAATGGAAGAGGTGCTCCCCCTCCTCTGGATCCTTTGGATCCTCCCTCTGGATCTTGGTGGTGGAAATAATGGTAGTGGGATACACATCAATGATCTACTTCCCTTTTTCATTGCCTTTTTTTGGCTCTGACTCAGGATCAGAAAATGCATCTGATTCGGGTGCCTTTAGTTCTGCCACCAATGACTATTTGGCCTTACACTCGTTTGTGTTGTGAGTGGGGCTGTTATGAAATTCACACCACTTCCCTGTGTCCTTCATTAGATTTGTGGTGTTGTTCTGAGTCGCACTGCTTTGGCCTTGCCCCTTGTTCTTCATTTCGGGGGCACCTTTTGGATTCGTATATCCAAAGTCTCACTTCTTCTGCTTAAATTTCTGCCCGATCTTGGCGGCATGGTGATATGCCATGCCAAGCGATGTAATGTCAAGGAAATCCATTTCCTCCTTAATGTGTTTGTGCAGATAGCCACGGTACTTGAGCACCAAATGTATCTCTGAACTTTTAATACCCAACTTTGTGCGCAGTGTATGGAATAGATTCATTAATTTGTGTGCATCTTGATCCCTTTGTTGCCATAGTGTGGTCCATTGGATGTATTTGTCCTCATAGCTCCCCACGAGGTAATATTATTCCTTGATGCCATCTCAGAATGAATTCCAAGTGGGTGTGGCCGAGAATAGAGAGGGTTCCCCTTCGTCCTCTTGCTCACAGTAGGTTTCCCACTAGTCTTTGAAATGGGGGGCTGCTTTGAGGAGTGCAAAAATAATCTTTTCTCGGTCAGAGAAATCATGGACCGAGAAATACCCTTCCAGAAAATTCAACCATATATCTATAGTGTCTGCATCTATTTTTCCTTCAAATACAATAATTTCAAATTTTACCTGTACCTTGAAGGGAATGGCACCTCCAGAGTGGCTGTTGGATGTAGATGCGCCGTAGGTGGGCAGTCGTTGATGGATCTGAGAAAAGTTATCGATCATCACGTTCCTTTTTTTCTTGAGGGCCTCCTCAAGCAATATTTTGATAGGATCTCCTGCTCCCTCATCTTTCTTTTCTTCTGCCATGGGAGGTCATCAGGGCTTGCGAGGCTGATCTTGCAAGGGTTCAACTAGATCGAGCCCTAACTCCTTATACCCTGAACACATTGTGGACATGCAAAGAAAAACAAAGAAAGAGCAGACCACTCTGATACCACTGATCTAGATTTATGCAGGAATGCAACAAAATACGGAAATAACCATAAACATAGAGATGCAGTGGAAATAATGCTTCATTTCATTAATATCAAATAACAGAAACATGGTTACAAACATAATGGAATTAAACTAGCTAGGGTGCTGGAAGTGAATCTCTGAGAAGAGATGTGGTGGATATAGACCTCTGAACTGTGTTACAATGAGGCTCGAGGGCATACTTATTATTGAGAAACAATGGAGAACTCTAAACTTCCAAAAACCTAACCCTAGGAGATGAAGCCCCAAAACTATGAGCCCCGTATGGTTAAATTGGTGTTTCAACTTTCCGGGGACGTAACTTCGGCATATGACCTCTGTTTGACGCGTATGATACATTGTTAGAAATACCTATCTTAGGAATAAGACTATTGCCACATATATAAACTGTAAAATAGAAACATATTCATCGAACAAACGATGCCCAAAAAACATCGTTTAGGGCCTCAAAATGGCTCTGGAAGTTCAGGACCTGAAAAACTGCTAAAAATAGTAAGTTGTGCTGCAACTTAAAAACTGAAAGAACTGGTGGTGGGGGTTCAAATGGAATATTTTGGTGACCACCAATGTCCACCTGGATCATTAAGGCCCCAAAACGGCTTCGGGAGTGCAAGACCTGAAATCCTGCTAAAAATAGTAAGTTGTGCTGAAAGTCAAAAGTTGCAAGAATTTTTGGTGCGGGTCCAAATGGAATAGGTGGGTGGCCACCGATATCCACCTAGATCAAAAAACCCCTTCTTTGCTGGCATCATGGAGTCTTAACCTGCACTTTTCTCATCTAGGCATGGCAAACTCATTTTTCTCAATTCTTAGATCTAATCACAGTGGCATCTTCAGAATTCTTCTCTGTTGTCATCATGGAGTTCAAACCATGACTTTCACCTTCTTTAGCCATTTTCCCAAAACCCTAGGTGTTTGGAGTGCTTTAAGACAATTATCAGTGTTGTCTTCTAAGTTCTCTATATCCCTTTCAAGTTCATTCATTTCTGTCCAGTTCACGTCACCTTTTTCCCTTTTTCATTAATAATTTCTGAAAAACTTCTCTTCATGTTTGGTTTCTTGGTGTACCTCCTCCATGGTCATTTCTGCCATCAAGCTCAAAACCTTAGTTCTCCTTGAAACCAAAACTGCTTCCCATCTCCTTGCTGTGAATGTATTTATTGAGGAGCAGCCCTCTTACCTTACAAACTTTCTGCTAATAGTCATTTTAACACTCCTGTAGAAGTGTCAAAGTTCACATTTACCTTTTGCAGAACTTGAACTTGATAAGGTAGTCCTCTTTGGATATTTTGTTATCTTTTTTGGGTAACCATGTGCTGATCTTCTATTACATCTGCGCCAACTTCTAACACAGGAAAAACAATGCTTAAAACATCAATGATTACCTTACAACCTATGAAACCCTAATGACCTAGTGGGAGGGTTCTTTTGACCTGCTCTTTGACTAAAAATTAGCTTGGTGTCTTCAAGTATAAAAACAGAGTTTTGACAAGGTGGTGTATTGAAGATCCAAAATCCAATGTGCTTGATTTATCTAAAGAGCTTACAGAGATATTTTTGAGACCATCAATGCCTGAGGAACCTGGTGAACATGGGAATAAATAGGTTGATTGGTAACCCTAGACGGAAATAGAGGGATGGGCAAGGGAAAAAACAGAGTAAATGAGGTTAGAAGTGGGAAAATAGGATGGAGATGAGTGGCACAAGCCCATAAGGAGTCTCTTTAGGAGTGGTAGGGTGATCATAAAATGGAAAAATGGTATAATAGTGAAAATTTTCCCATAAGGATAATGAAGGCAGTGAGATTTCTAAAACTCACAATATTCAGGGAATTATTTTTTTAGAAATCTAGTACCAATATTTAGTCATCTTCAGATTACAAAAATTGTTGATGACTAACAATGGCTCCACTTGGGTAGGGAAGCTCCTTTTTAGGAGGTGTCGAGTGCTCAGAGTTCAAATCTTTGAGTTTTGAAGACCAGTGCCTTGCTTGCACTTTACAGATCCTTCTTTCTTCATTTGCTGATGTTCTCTTGAAGCTGTGATCTCGAAATCAGAAAGACATGTTTGCTTCAACCTCATTCATACCTACCCATCATACTTTGCCTAACATTTTTTCTTCTTTCGGGTGCACTTGGACTGGCAAACTCTTGACATTATTTTCTTTATAAAGAATAAAAAACTATCTACTTGTACCCTTATCACTTCCAAAAGTTCAAATTAGGCTAATGAACTCTCTTATTCTCTTCCTAGTCTACTCATTTTTCAATATTAAGCTGTTTGACAAACTTTATTCTCTAACCTACCGACATTAAGTTGAAACATGATCAAACCAGGATTGAGAAATCTGATTTTCCATGGGATGTGGCATTTGGACAAGCTGCACACAGACATCATTTTTGTACAATAAAAAACTAGAAAACATGAGGGCTATGATTTAGAATTTGTTAGGCATCCCTCTTTTTCTATTGGTTCATATTTATGCTTTGGGAACCAACAATATTTCATAATCTTATCTACTGACAAGTCAAGCTTAAATGATTTGACAAGTCTTCTTTCACTAACCTATCAGTAGAAATTTAACACATGTTTAGTCATGATTAGGCTAGATGACCTGAACAAGATTCTTCCTTTTCAAATAGTAGTGGCATTTAGGCTTACACACTTTCAGCAATACTCTTTTTGGGTATGGGGCTGTACCTATTATTTTTCCTGCCCTCTTTTTCTTCTTTTCTCTATTTTTGTGTTTTTACTTTTCTGATTTTACATCAAGCTATGTTATGTACAATGAATGAAAGCTTCAAACTAGGAATTTTGACAAAAATAGTGCTTGAGCATCATGCCATTGACAGGACCTCCGAATAACTCTACTCCATCCAAATCCTGTAAAAAGAAAGCATTTTTACCTCTAAATGAATGAATAATGTAAGGACCTTTCCAAAAAATTTCAAATTTTCCATGCTTTCCTTTGTCCTCTCTCCTTGAATCCCATTTTAGCACCTTGTCTCCAATCTAGAAATCATTGGCTTTGGTCCTTTTGTCAAAGATCTTCTTGATGTTATCTTGCACTGCTTGTGTTCTTTTGTAGACTTATTCCCTTGACTGCTGCAAATAAATGGTTTGGTTTAGCCTCCTTTGCATTTCATTCTCTTCTGATTGCACCTCTTGAAGAAGCTTCATAACTGGAACTCCCAATGATTTTGGGAAAACAACATCCATGCCATACACTAGCTTATAGGGAGACATATTGATAGATTTCTTAGTTGTTGGTCTATCAACCCATAGTGCATGCACTAGTTTGCTATGCCGTGACTTTTTTTTCTCTTCCAGAAGCTTCTTGATGATGTTCACCAAAATTTTGTTAGAGGACTTAGCCAATCCATTACCTTGAGGGCAATAAGTGGTAGAGTGCCCTAGTGTGATGTGGTACTTGTAGCAAAAATCCACCATTCTCTTGGACTTAAATGCAACAACATTATTGGTGATGATATTTTTGGGACAACCAAACTTGGACAAGATGTTGGTTTCAAGGAATTTTATGATGACTATGTCAGTGGCATTCCTTGAAGGGATGACTTCTATCCATTTGGTGAAATAATCAGTAGCAGTGAGGATCCGCTTTTGTAGGCAGGGTGGATTTCACCATTGAAATCTAAACCCCTCTATTGAAAAGGAGTTTCAACACTGATAGGATGCAAGGGCAAGGCCAGTAATTTTTTCTTGCCATCAAAGATTTGGCATTTATGGCAAGTAGCAACTAGCTTGTGTATGTCAGGGAAAAGAGTGGGCCAATAGTAACCAGCTCTAAGGATTTTTTTGGTTGTGGTTTTCCAGTGAATATGACCTCCACACTCTCCTTCATGAAACTCATGCATGATTCTATCTGCATCATCTTCATGTAAACATTTAAGCAAGATGCCAATAAAATTTTTCCAATACAAAGCTCTATCTAAAATGCAGAAATTTAAAGCCTTTTGTTTCAAGGATATAGCTTTTGTTTTGGATAAAGTAGGAGGAGCATTAAGATAAAAAAAGCACTAATAAAATATCAGCATACCAAGATGAATTCAAAAATAATTCTTCAATGGGTGGAGTTGCGAACTCCTCCTATTCCTCTAATGCATCAATCATATTCATGTCTGGTGCTTGAAAATTTGCTTCAGCCATGAGTTTGGCAAGTCCTTATCCTTTAATTAGCTTAGTGGGTCTGATTTCTAAATTATATTCTAAGATGATAGCAATCCACTTACCCCTTTTACCATCAGGGTCCTGATTTAGAATGTCTTTAACAACTCTATGTGGAACAAAAGCTATGATATGGGAATGAAAAATGTAAACTCTAAAGTCTTTCAATGTTTTGATCAAGGAAAATGCTTGTTTCACCATGATATTATATTTTAGAGGTGCATCCCTCAATGATTTTGTGAAGAAAGCTATGGGTTGTGCATGTCCCATTATTTTCTTTTGAAGCAATACTGCAACAGTAGTGTGTTCTGATGCAAAGAAGAAAATGAAGAAATCCTTGGTAAAGTTGGGGCTGATTAGAACTGGTGTATGGGTGAGTGCTTGTTTTACTAGTTCAAAGGGTTTTTTGGCTTCCATGTTCCACTTGAATCCTACTCCTCTTTTCAACATGTTTGTGATGTTTCGTAGGAGTTCAGCAAGGTTAGCTATGAACCTTCTTAGGAAGTTTATCTTTCCATTGAAATATTACAACTCTTTAATGTTTCTAGGATGGATTATCTGTAATATACCTTCGATCCTTTTGGGGTCTATCTTCATCCCTTCTTCAGAAATGATGTGGCCTAAGAGTTTTCCTTCTTTGTAAAATCCCAAAATCGGGAAATTATACAATGTTAGGAATATCTTATAGTATTCCTAAATTGGAGATCTAGCAATACTTGAACACAATAATTAAAGCTTTGTCAATTTACTTATTAGTTCAAGTTAGGAGCATATCAGCAAAACTATGTCTCCATATGTTATCTCCAAGTGGGGAAAAGTAGTGATATGGACCATGAAAATGCTATCTCCAGAAAATAACACTGTAACTATGAGAAACGGGACTTGGATCCCTTAGCTTATGCAATATACATCTGACACACATAATGGGAGATGAAACAAATCATTCTAGCTAAGTTAAACATATCTCTCAGTTCTTATATGGCACAGAAACACTGAAAACCCATGACTTAACTCATACAGAAAACTTTGAAGCAAGAACAATGTAACTACAAGAGGGTTTCTATAGCAATATGTTGTAGACAATAGATCTAGAGTCTATTTAGCCAAAGCATAGAGAAAAACAAAGATCTAGCCTCTTTTATACAATGTAAAGATAACTAATCTGGATTTATGCAGGAATGCAATAGAATAAACATATAACCATAAATACAAAGATGAAGCAGAAATAACACTTCATTTCATTAATATCAAACAACTAAAATTTTCCTATGGACAAAATGGAAATAAACTAGCTAGGGCACTGGTAGCTATCTCTGAGAAAAGATGTGGCAGCTACAGGCCTCTGAACTGAGTTAAAATGAGGCTCGAGGGACTATTTATTATTTAGAAATAATGGAAAACCCTAAAAATCCAAAACCCTGACCCCGTGAGAGGAAACGCCAAAACTATGGGCCCCGTTTGGGTAAATTGGTGTTTCAAGTTCCTGGGGACGTAACTTTGGCATACGATCTCCCTTTGACGTGAACCATACCTCATTAGAAAGATCTATCCAAGGACTACAAATTTTGAGTGAGCAACATTGATCTGCGGAACCATGTTGCTCCCAGTTTTCCCCAAAAACGCCGTTTAGGGCCTCAAAACGGCTCCGGAAATTCAAGACCTGAAAAACTTCTAAAAATGGTAAGTTGTGCTGAAACTGAAAAAATGAAAGAGACAATGGTGGGGCCTCAAGTGGAATAGGCGAGTGACCACCAATATCCACCTGGATCATTCCTCCCCCCTTAGGAAGCAATGATCCCCATTGAGTTAAGCTCCTCCACGAGATGAGGAAAATTCTGCTGAACTTGGTCCCTAGTGAGCCACTTTCCTTGGTGCAGAAGCTAGTTAGCTTTGACAACTCGATACAGTTGGATCTTCTGTTAGTGAGTGTTCTTGATTTGCATGTCCATGATAAAATCTGTGGTGGCCTGTTCCATGTAGTCTGGGTTTAACTATGTTGGTGTGAGTTGTTCTGCAATGTCAGAGGTATCTAGTAGAGGTGGGAAGTAAGGAAGAAGGCAGTCCACATTAAATACTAGGTGCAGACCAAGGAATGGTGGAATACTGAGCTCGAAGGCATTGTTCCCTACTGCCTTGGTGATGGTGTATGGGCCATATCGAAGTGGGTGAAGATTGTGGTGGGGTCCAGTGAGGCGCTCCTTCGGCAAATGTAACCACACTTTGTCGCCAACCTGGAAGTTGTGTGGCACCCAATGTTGATCATGGCGTTTCTTGTACTTAGCATTGGCTCTGTCTAATATGTCATGAACCTGTTGGAGGATGTGTTGGATGCACTCCATGAAGCTATTTATTTTGTCAACTTTAGACTGGACATGAACCGAATCAGCCTGAGTAGCCGCAAATGACATGACTACGTCAATGGGACATAGTGGCTGGAATCCCAAGCCCAGCAGAAAGGGGTTGTGGCCGATTGAGCTGTGGAGAGCCCGATTATAACTATGTTGTACATAGGGTAGGCTCTCGTCCCATGTACGTGGATGCTTTGAATTGTACATGTGCAGAATGTGTACAATCATTCTGTTGATGACCTCTGTCTGGCCATCTATTTGGGGATGGAAAGTTGTGGACTTGGTGAGCTTGGTGTCCAGCATTGACCAGAGGCTGGACCAAAATGTGCTAAGGAACCTGCTATCCCAATCTAATATGATAGACTGTGGGATCCCAAAGTGCACCCACACTCGTTCAAAGAAGATTTTAGCAGTGGCTTCTGCTGTGATATTCTTCTTGCAGGCCGCTATAATGGCCATCTTCAAGAATCTGTCGACGACCATGAAAACATAGTCATTTCCATGCTTAGTAGAAGGCAGGCCCAACATGTAATCCATGGAGTTGGATTCCCAAGGTCGACTAGGGGTAGGTAACAGAGTATATAGGCCTTGCTTCTTGATGGTCGGTTTGGAAATGGAACAAGTAGTGCAGGATCTGATGTGCTTCCTGACATCCTTTCAAAGGTTCAGCCAATAGAAATACTTCTCCAGTACTACTACTATTTTCTCAACCATGAAATGCCCAAGGACTCGACTGTAGTGTGCTTCCCATATCATCTTCGAACGCTTTCTTGAAGAAACACAAAGGTGTCCCAGGTGACATAAGAGTGCATCTTGGAGGTGAAAATTTGGAACTTGTGTACCCCCAAAGAGTGCCTTGTATGTGTGGCCAAATTATAGGTCGCTCTTGTAGAGAAGTAGCCAATCAGAAATCTCGAGCTCGCAAGAGCTGAGAACGGTGGTGAGCGCCACGATTGGTGGTCGGCTGAGGCAGTCTGCAACATTATTGGTGCTACCCTTCTTGTACTTGATGTTCAAATGAAACTGTTGTAGATATGTGGACCACTTCTGATGGCGATCATTATGCAACTTCCCTTGTGTCTGTATGAACTGCAGGGGCTAGTGGTCTATGTGGATGATTTTTTCCTTCCCCAAAATGTAATGCTTCCATTGTCGACAAGGTTGCACAATGGAATACATTTCTTTGTCATAAGTGGGATACTTGTGAACTGTGTCAGACAATGTCTCACTGTGATATGCCACTAGATGTCCATGTTGAGTAAGAACTGCCCCAATAGCATAGTCAGAGGCATCTATCTCTATCTCAAATGGTTGTTACAAGTCTGGTAATGTGAGCACAGGGGCAGAAAAAAGGAGATTTTTCAATTTTGTGAACGCCTTCTGTAGAGATTCCGACCAAAATAATTTTTCTCTCGCTCCTCCCTTGGTGACTTGACTCAAGGGCCAAGTGATATGAGAGAATCCCAACACGAACCTACGGTAGAAATTAGAAAGACCCAAAAATCTACGAAGCTCTGTTATAGTGGTTGGGGCTGGCCAATCCCGAATGACTTGGATCTTGGTGGGATCCACATGCACCCCCCTTTCATCAATAATGTATCCCAAATATTGAACCTGGGTCATGCCAAAAGTGCACTTCTCCAAATTGGCACACAACTTTTGTTGCTGCAGTGTTTAGAGGACTTGTCAGATGTGGTGGAGGTGCTCTTCCCAAGTCTGGTTGAAGATCAAAATGTCATCCCAAGTACACCACTACAAATGAGTTGGTGAATGGCCACAAGATGTTTTCCATCAACCTCATGAAGGTTGTGGGAGCATTCGTCAACCCGAAAGGCATGACCAATCATTCGAAAAGGCCTTCCTTGGCTTTGAAGGAACTCTTCCACACATTAGAGGGTTCAATTGGTACCTAGTGATACCCAGAATTCAAGTTGATCTTGCTAAAATATTTCGCCCTTCTGATTTGGTCCAGAAGGTCAAGTACTTATTCTGGACAATGATCTTTTTCAGCGCCCGATAGTCAATACAAAGTCTCCACGTCCCATCCTTCTTCTGTGCCAACATGATCGGGCTCCCACAGGATGATGAACTTGGTCAAATGTGACCTTTTTGCAGCAGCTCCTAAATCTGCCTCTTGATTTCAACGTTCTCTAGAACAGAGTCTTGATAGATTGGCCCACTGGGTAGCAGTGCACCTGGGGTCAGATCAATTAGATGTTTGACCCGATAATGTAGAGGAACCCCTATGGGTGAGGTGAAGATGTCCCTATACTTCTCCACAACCTTGTCCATTTGTTGTTGTCATACAAAGGAGCCCTGTCTGAAGGTCGTGGCCACAATCTTCTTCTTGCCCTGGGGATGGATCATTAGGAAAATTAATTTCCTAATTTGGGAAATGAGCTTACTGCATTGTTTTGCAGTAACCAAAGAGATAGTGGCAAGAGGTGGTACCTTTGGTATCCTGTACAACTTATTTCCCAAAGTAACAAGAACATCGCAAGGCCAAGACTCATACACAGCATGATGCTTCCACAAGTATGGTTGTCCTAATGATACATCAGAAACATCAATATGAGCAGCATCACATAATACCTCATCCGTGAAGGGCTTGATGCTGTAGTGAAGGCAGCACTGCTAGCTGATGCAGAGATCTCGTCCTTGGTGAAGCCACCTGATGGTGTATGGATGTGGGTGAGCTATGGTCGGCAAGCCCATTTGCTTCATGACGTCTACTGAAATGAGGTTCTTTTGGCTCCCATTGTCGACAATGAACTGTACCGGGGAGCCCTTTACCCACATCTAGGAGTGGAAGAGATGTTCCTCCTCCTCTGGATCTTCTGGTTCCTCCTTCTGGATCTTTGTAGTGGAAAAAGTTGCGTTGGGATCCGCATCAATAATCTGTTTCCCTTTTTCATTCCTCTTTTCAGGTTTTGATTCAAAGTCAGAGCATGCATCTAACTCAGAATCCCTCATCTCGGCCACCAGCGACTGCTTGGCCTGACACTCACTTGTTTTGTGAGTGGAGCTCTTATGGAACTACCACCAATTTCCCATGTCCTTCTTTGGATTTGCGGTGTTTTTCTTTGCTTGTGGCTTTGAAAAGTTTTCTTGAGTCGCCATGCCTTGGCTTTGTCCTTTGTTCCTTGGTTTGGGAGCACCTTTCCCTTGCTTTTGATTTGTAGATTCAAAGTCTCGCTTCTTTTGTTTGAATTTCTGCTCAATCTTGGAAGCATACCGGTATGACGTACCAAGCGAGGAGATGTTGAGGAACTCCATTTCCTCCTGAATGTATCTATGCATACAACTATGATACTTTATCACCAAATGTTTCGCTAAATCTTTGATACCCAAATTTGTGCCCAGCATATGGAACAGATTCGTCAGCTCATGCACATCTTGATCCCTTTGTTGTCCCAGCATGGTTCATTATATGTACTTGTCCTCATAGCTCCCCATGGGCTAGTATTGTTAGAACAGAGAGGGTTCTATATCATCCTTTTTCTCACAGTAGCTTTCCCACCAGTCCTTGACATGGGGGGTAGCTTTGAGGAGTGAAAAAATAATCTTCTCCCAGTCGGAAAAGTCATGAACCGAGAAATATACTTCTAATAGATTCAACCATCTATCTACAACATCTGCATCTATTTTACCCTCAAATATGGGAATTTCAAAATTTACTTGTACCTTAAAAGGAGTCACACCTCCAGAGTGGCTTCTGGATGTAGATGTTTAACCGACGGGTAGCCGTTGAAGGATCTGGGAAAAGTTATCCATCATCGCGTTCCTTTGTTTTTCTAGGGCCTCCTTGAGCAATATTTTGATAGGATCTTCTGCTCCCTCATATTTCTTTTCGTCCCCCATGGGCGTCCGTTAGGGTTTGTGAGGCTGATCTTGCAAAGGTTCCACCAGATTGAGCCCTAACTCCTTATACCCCGACCTCGTTGGGGACATGCAAAGAAGGATCGAGAAAAAGAAAACCTCTCTGATACTACTGATCCGGATTTATGCAGGAACACAATAGAATAAACATATAACAATAAATACAAAGATGCAGTGGAAATAAAACTTCATTTCATTAATATCAAGGAACTGAAATTTTCTTACAGACAGAATGGAAATAAACTAGCTAGGGCATCGGTAGCTATCTGTGAGAAGAGATGTGGCAGCTACAGGCCTCTAAACTAAGTTACAATGAGGCTCAAGGGCCTATTTATTATTTAGAAACACTGGAAAACCCTAAACATCCAAAACCCTATCCCTGGGAGAGGAAGCGCAAAAACTATGGGCCCCGTTTGGGTAAATTGGTGTTTCAACTTCCCGGGGATGTAACTTTGGCATACAATCTCCCTTTGACGTGAATCATACCTCGTTAGAAATATCTATCTGAGGAATAAAAATTTTGAGTGAGAAACATGAGTCCATGGACCCATGTTGCTCCCATTGTTCTGAAAAAACGTCTTTTAGGGCCTTAAAACGGCTCTGGAAGTTCAGGACCCGAAAAACTGCTAAAAATAGTAAGTTGTGCCGAAATTGAAAAACTGAAAGAGAAAATGGTGGGGCCTCAAGTGGAATAGGTGGGTGACCAGAAATATCCACCCGGATCAGTCCTCCCCCCTTAGGAAGCAATGGTCCCCATTGCATTAAGCTCCTCCATGAGATGAGGAAAATTCTGCTGAACTTGGTCCCTGGTGAGCCACTTTCCTTGGTGTAGGAGTTGGTTGGCTTTGACAACTCGATACAGTTGGATCTTCTATTGGTCAGTGTTCTTGATTTGCATGTCCATGATAAAATCTGTGGTGGCTTTTTCCATGTAGTCTGGGTTTAACTCTATTGGTGTGAGTTGTTCTGCAATGTCAGAGGTGTCCAGTAGAGGTGGGAAGTAAGGAAGAAGGCGGTCCACATTAAATACTGGGTGCAGAACAAGGAATGGTGGAATAATGAGATCGAAGGCATTGTTCCCTACAAACTTGGTGATGGTGTACGACCCATATCGGAGCGGGCGAAGCTTGCGGTGTGGTCCAGTGAGGCGCTCCTTCTGCAAATGTAACCACACTTTGTTGTCGACTTGGAAGTTGTGTGGCACCCAATGTTGATCATGGCGTTGCTTGTACTTAGCATTGGCTCTGTCCAATATCTCATGAACCTGTTGGCAGATGTGTTGGATGCACTCGATGAAGCTATTTACTTTGTCAACATCAAACTGGACATGAGTCGAATCGGCTTGAGTAGCCGCAAACGACATGGCTATGTCAATGAGACATAGTGGCTGGAATCCCAAGCCCACCTGAAAGGGGCTATGGCCGATTGAGCTGTGGAGAGCCCGGTTATAACTATGTTGTACATAGGGGAGACTCTCATCCCATGTACGTGGATGCTTTGAATTTTACATGCACAGAATGTGTACAATCATTCCGTTGATGACCTCTGTCTAGCCATCTATTTGGGGATGGAAAGTGTTAAGTCCCTATATTAATAGTGTAGTCCCTTATTATGTTAGTGTAGCCCCACTTATTGATATTTTTGTACCCCTGTAACCCCCATATTTGTATTATTGTGCCCTTACATTATTATTGTTAGGTCGGCTAGGATTACATTGTGCCCCACTAGGATTATATTGTGGCCCCATGGACTTCTATATATAGAAGGAGGTTTTGTTCATTTGTATCATCCAAGAATTGTTCATTTATGTAATGTATTGGAGGTTTCCCCCTCGAAGTGGCTCATTTCTAAGGCGTTGATATCTCTTTTCTTCTCTTTTTGGAGCTGGTTACACAATATTTGGTATCAGAGCTTTGGATTCTAGGGTTCGCTGCTCCAAACAGGTCATCATGGAATTTTCGCTATAAATTTTTTTCTACGAAGTTCCAGAAGCTGGAATTTTTAGGGTACGAAGCTGAAATCCTGAGGAATATTTTCTAAAAATTTCAGAGCTTGGTTCACAATATTTTCGGAGATATCATCTGTGGAAGTTAGGTCTTTTTTCAAGCTCCTAAACTGGTCATCGTGGCATTTTCGCTATAATTTTGTTTCTACAAAGGTTCAGAATCTAAAATTCGTATGGTGCGAAGCTGAAAGCCTGAGTAAATTCGTCAAAAAATTTCAGAGCTTGGTTCGTAATATTGTTGGAGATATGATCTGTGGAAGTTAGGTCTTTTTTCAGGACCCTAAACAGGTCATCGTGGCATTTGCGTTATAAATTTTTTTCTACGAAGGTTCAGAATCTGAAATTCATATGGTGCGAAGCTGAAATCCTAAGGAAATTCGTCAAAACATTGCAGAGCTTGGTTCGCAATATTTTTGGAGATATGATCTGTGGAAGGTAGTGCTTTTTCAGGCTCCTGAATTTCATCTCAAAGAGGTGATCGTGGGAAAAGTTCAATAACTCTCTCTCTGGGCATCGGATTGGAGTTCCGTAAAAATTTGTCACAAGTACAGAGACTTTAGTTTCTTGGATATCAATTTTAGAGACAAATGATGAAACAGTGACACGTGGCAAGTCGTACAAGTTCGATCTACTGAACCAGTCCATAATTAGGTCATTGTGGGAGATTGGACACAAATTTGTCTTGGAGAATCCAAATCAGGTCATACCTGTGGCATTCAAAAGAGAATTCAGAGGGCTATTTCATTGTGGAATTTTAGATATTTAAGAATCACAATCACAAAGATAATCCAATTCCAATATCGAGCTCCTCAAAAGCAAGTAAAAGGTGTGTATTGTTTTTCCCGAATTGCATAAATCTTGTTTGAAAAATTAGTTTGAAGTGATTCCAAGGGCCTATTGAGCATATATTTCAGTATTGCATTCTGAAATGCCTCCTAAAAATAATTCAACACCCATTAAGCCCCTCGAATACTCTATAATATCTTTTGCATGAAGTGGAAGAATTGCGGTATGAGATATCAAAATTACGGTACCAAGTGCAACAAATTTTGATCTTACGAAGAGAAACTGAAGATGACATAGATGGTTTAAAAGAAGAAATGGAGGCTAAGTTGGATGGTTTGAAGGATAAAATAATAGCTAATATGGATGATAAATTAGTGGAAGATGACATCGAGCATCAACAACAAGTTCTCCAACTCTCAAAGGATAACCTAACTTTGGTACAGAATCTAATGAAACAACAGGAATATCAACATCACATCAAAAGAAGTTTTGAATCAGTCACAAAAACAAGAACTCAACAAGTACGATCAATTTCAGAGTATCTCAGCAAGTGGAAGAACTTTCCTGTAGAATATTCCACATGGGAGGATGAGAATTTTATACAGAAGCATCAAGAAATAATCAAGCGTTGAGGACAACACTTGTTTGAAGGAGAGGGGCATGTTAAGTCCCTATATTAATAGTGTAGTCCCTTATTATGTTAGTTTAGCCTCACTTATTGATATTTTTGTACCCCTGTAACCCCCATATTTTTATTATTGTGCCCTTACATTATTATTTTTAGGTCAGCTAGGATTACATTGTGCCCCACTAGGATTATATTGTGGCCCCATGGACTTCTATATATAGAAGGAGGTTTTGTTCATTTGTATCATCCAAGAATTGTTCATTTATGTAATGTATTGGAGGTTGCCCCCTCGAAGTGGCTCATTTCTAAGGCGTTGATATCTCTTTTCTTCTCTTTTTGGAGTTGGTTACACAACAGAAAGCTGTGGACTTGGTAAGCTTGGTGTCCAGAATTCACTAGAGGCTGGACCAAAATGTGCTAAGGAACTTGCTATCCCGATATGATATGATAGACTATGGGATCCCAAAGTGCACCCACACTCGTTCAAAGAAGAGTTTATAAGTGGCTTCTGCTGTGATATTCTTCTTGCACGCCGCCATAATGGCCATCTTCGAGAATCTGTCGACGAACATGAAAACATAGTCATTTCCATGCTTAGTAGAAGGCAGGCCCAACATGTAATCCATGGATATGGATTCCCAAGGTTGACTAGGGGTAGTTAGCGGATTATATAGGCCTTTCTTCTTGATGGTCGGTTTGGTAATGGCACAAGAAGTGCAGGATTTGATGTGCTTCCCAACACCCTTTCGAAGGTTCGACCAATAGAAATACTTCTGCAGTACTGCTACTATTTTCTTGACCCCGAAATGCCCAGTGACTCAACTGTAGTGTGCTTCCCATATCAGCTTGGTACACTTGCTTGAAGGAACACAAAGGTGTCCCAAGTGACATAAGAGTGCATCTTGGAGGTGAAAATTTGGAACTTGCGTACCCCCCAAGAGTGCCTTGTATGTGTGGCCGAATTTTGGGTCACTCCTATAGAGAAGCGGCCAATCAGAAGTCTTGAGCCCATAAGAGTTGAGAATGGTGGTGAACACCACGATTGGTGGTCGGCTGAGGCAGTCTGCAACATTATTGGTGCTGCCCTTCTTGTACTTGATGTTCAAATGAAATTGTTGTAGATATGTGGACCACTTCTGATGGCGATCATTCTGCAACTTCCCTTGTGTCTGTATAAAAAATAGGGGCCGGTGTTCTATGTGGATCAATGTTTCCTTCCCCAAAATGTAATACTTCCATTTTCGACAAGCTTACACAATGGAATACATTTCTTTTTCATAAGTGGGATACTTTCAAATTGTGTCAGAAAATGTCTCACTGTGATATGCCACTTGATGTCTCTATTGAGTAAGAACTGCCCCAATAGCATAGTCATAGGCATCTATCTCGATCTCAAATGGTTGTTGCAAGTCTGGTATTGTGAGCACTGGGGCAGAACAAAGGAGATTTTTCAATTATGTGAACGCCTTCTGTTGAGATTCCGACCAAAAGAAATTTTCTCTCGCTCCTCCCTTGGTGACTTGAATCAAGGGCCAAGTGATATGAGAGAATCCGAACACGAACCTATGTTATAAATTAGCAAGACCCAGAAAGCTACGAAGCTCTGTTATAGTAGTTGGGGTTGGCCAATCCCGAATGACTTGGATCTTGGTGGGATCCACATGCACCCCCCTTTCATCAATAATGTATCCTAGATATTAAACCTGGGTCATGCCAAAAGTTCACTTCTCCAAATTGGCACATAACTTGTGTTGCCGTAGTGTTTGGAGGACTTGTCAGATGTGGTGGAGGTGTTATTCCCAAGTCTGGCTGAAGATCAGAATGTCATCCAAGTACACCACTACAAATGAGTTGGTGAATGGCCGTAATATGTTTTCCATCAACCTCATGAAGGTTACGGAAGCATTCGTCAACCCGAAAGGCAGGACCAGCCATTCGAAAAGTCCTTCCTTAGCTTTGAAGGCAATCTTCCACACATCAGAGGGTTCAACTGGTACCTGGTGATACCGAAACTTCAAGTCGATCTTGCTAAAATATTTTTCCCCTTTGAGTTGGTCCATGGGCTCGGGTACCTACTCCGGAAAGTGATCTTGTTCAGCACCCGATAGTCAATACAGAGTCTCCACATCCTATCCTTATTTTTTACCAACATGATCGGGCTCCCACAAGGCGATGAACTTGGTCGAATGTGACCTTTCTGTAGCGGCTCTTGAATTTGCCTCTTGATTTCATCGTTCTCCAGAACAGAGCACTGATATATCGGCCTATTGGGTAGCGACGAACCTGGGGTCAGATCAATCAGGTTCTTGACCTAACAGTGCAGAGGAAACCCTGTGGGCGAGGTGAAGATGTCCTTGTACTCCTCCAAAACCTTGTCCATTTGTTGTTGTCGTGTAGAGGAGCCCTGTTTGGAGGTCGTGGCCACAGTCTTCTTCTTTCCCTGGGGATAGATCATTAGAAAATGAATTTCCTGGTTTGGGAAATGAGCTTACTGCATTGTTTTGCAGTAACCAAAGAGATAGTGGCAGGAGGTGGTACCTCTGCTATCATGTACAACTTATTTCCCAAAGTAACAATAACAGCGTGAGGCCGAGACTCATACACAACATGATGATTCCACAAGTATGGTTGTCCTAATAATACATCAGAAACATCAATAGGAGCAACGTCATATAATACCTCATCCGTGAAGGGCTTGATGTTGTAGGGAAGGCGGCACTGCTGGCTAATGCGGAGATCTCATCCTTGGTGAAGCCACTCGATGGTGTATGGATGTGGGTGAGTTATGGTTGGAAAGCCCAATTGATTCATGGTGTTTTCTGAAATGAGGTTCTTTTGGCTCCCATTGTTGACAATGAACTGTACCGAGGAGCCATTTACCCACATATGGGAGTGGAAGAGACGTTCCTCCTCCTCTGGATCTTCTGGTTCCTCCTCCTGGATCTTCATAGTGGTAACAATGGCATTGGGCTCTGCATCAATAATATATTTCCCTTTTTCATTCCCCTTGTCAGGTTCTGATTCAGTGTTAGAGCATGCATCTGAATAAGAAGTCCTTATCTTGACCACCAGCAACTGCTTGGCCCGACACTCACTTGTGTTGTGGTTGGAGCTCTTCTGGAACTCACACCACTTTCCCATGTCCTTCTTTGGCTTTACGGTGTTGTTATTTGCTTGTGGCATCGACAGGTTTTCTTGAGCCACCATGCCTTGGCTCTGTCCTTTGTTCTTCAGTTTGGGAGCACCTTTCCCTTGCTTTTGATTCGCAGAACCAAAGTCTCACTTCTTCTGTTTGAATTTCTGCTCAATCTTGGCAGCATACCGGTATGCCGTACCAAGTGAGGAGATGTCAAGGAACTCCATTTCCTCCTGAATGTATCTGTGTAGACAACTGTGATACTTTAGCACTGGATGTTTCTCTGAATATTTGATACCCAACTTTGTGCGCAGGGTATGGAACAGATTCGTCAACTCATGCACTTCTTGATCCCTTTGTTGTCACAGCGTGGTCCATTGTATGTACTTGTCCTCATAGCTCCCCACGGGATAGTATTTTTCCTTGATGGCGTCCCACAAATAATTCCAAGTGGGTACGGCTGAGAACAGAGAGGGTTCTGTATCTTCCTTTTTCTCACAGTAGGTTTCCTGCCAGTCCTTAACATTGGGGTAGCTTTGAGGAGTGAAAAAATAATATTCTCCACATCCGAAAAGTCATGAACCAAGAAATATCCTTCTAATAGATTCAACCATATATCTACAACATCTACATCTATTTGACCCTCAAATATGGGAATGTAAAAATTTACTTGTACCTTAAAAGGAGTTGCACCTCCAGAGAGGCTACTGGATGCAGATGCGCTGCTGGTGGGCAGCCGATGAAGGATTTGGGAAAATTTATCCATCATCGCGTTCCTTTGGTTTTTGAGGGCCTCCTCAAGCAATATTTTGATAGGATCTCCTACTCCCTCATCTTTCTTTCCATCCCCCATGGGTGTCCGTTGGGGTTTGCGAGGCTGATCTTGCAAAGATTCCACCAAATCGAGCCCTAACTCCTTATACCCCGACCTCGTTAGGGACATGCAAAGAAGGATCGTGAAAAATCAGACCGCTCTAATACCACTGATCAGGATTTATGCAAGATTGAAATATAATAAACATATAACCTTAAATAAAAAGATGCAGTGGAAATAATAGTTCATTTCATTAATATCAAAGAACTGAAATTTTCTTATAGATAGAATGGAAATAAACTAGCTAGGTCGCTGGTAGCTCTCTCTGAGAAGAGATGTGGCAGCTACAAGTCTCTGAACTGAGTTACAATGAGGCTCGAGGTAATATTTATTATTTATAAATAATGGAAAACCCTAAAAATCCAAAACCCTAACCCTGGGAGAAGAAGCGCCAAAACTATGGGCCCCGTTTGGGAAAATTAGTGTTTCAACTTCACGGGGACGTAACTTTGGCATATGATCTCCATTTGACGTGAAACATACCTCGTTAGAAACATCTATCTAAGGATTACAAATTTTGAGTGAGAAACATCTATTGATGAATCCATGTTGCTCCCGATTTTCCCAAAAAACGTCGTTTAGGGCATCAAAATGGCTCCGGAAGTTCAGGACCCGAAAAACTGCTAAAAATAGTAAGTTGTGTCAAAACTAAAAAACTGAGAGAGACAATGGTGGGGCCTCAAGTGGAATAGGTAGGTAACCACCAACATCCACCTGGATAATTCCTCCCCCCTTAGGAAGCAATGGTCCCCATTGCGTTAATCTCCTGCATGAGATGAGGAAACTTCTACTGAACTTGGTCCGTGGTGAACCACTTTCCTTGGCGCAAGAGTTGGCCAGCTTTGACAACCCGATATAGTTGGATCTTCTCTTGGTGAGTGTTCTTTATTTTCATGTCCATGATACAATCTATGGTGGCCTATTCCATACAGTCTGGGTTTAACTCTGTTGGTGTGAGTTGTTCTGCAATGTCATAGGTGTCCAGTAGAGGTGGGAAGTAAGGCCGAAGGCAATCCACATTAAATACTAGGTGCAGACCAAGGAATGGTGGAATACTGGGCTCGAAGGCATTGTTCCCTACAACCTTGGTGATGGTGTACGATTCGTATCAGAGTGGTTGAAGCTTGCGGTGGGGTCCAATGAGGCACTCCTTCTGCAAATGTAACCACACTTTTTCGTCAACCTGGAAGTTGTGTGGCACCCGATGTTGATCATGGTGTTGCTTGTATTTGGAATTGGCTCTGTCCAATATGTCATGAACCTATTGGCGGATTTGTTGGATGCGATTGATGAAGCTATTTTCTTTGTCAACTTTAGATTGGACATGAGCCGAATCGGCCTGAGTAGCCACAAATGGCATGGCTACATCAATGGGACATAGTGGCTGGAATCCCAAGCCCACTTGAAAGGGGTTGTGACCGATTGAGCTGTGGAGAGCCCAGTTATAACTATGTTTTACATAGGGGAGGCTCTTGTCCCATGTGCGTGGATGATTTTAATTGTACATGCGCAGAATGTGTACAATCATTCTATTGATGACCTTTGTCTAGCCATCTGTTTGGGGATGGAAAGCTGTGGACTTGGTGAGCTTGGTGTCCAACATTGACTAGAGGCTGGACCAAAATGTACTGAGGAGCCTGCTATCCCGATCTGATATGATAGACTGTGGGATCCCAAAGTGCATCCGCACTCATTCAAAGAAGAGTTTAGCAGTGGCTTTTGCTGTGATATTCTTCTTGCAGGCCGCCATAATTGCCATCTTCGAGAATCTGTTGGTGACCATGAAAACATAGTCATTTCCATGCTTAGTAGAAGGTAGGCCTAACATGTAATCCATGGAGATGGATTCCCAAGGTCGACTAGGGGTAGGTAGTGGAGTATATATGCCTTGCTTCTTGATGGTCGATTTGGAAATGGCACAAGTAGTGCAAGATCTGATGTGCTTCCCAACATCCTTTCGAAGGTTCGGCCAATAGAAATACTTATGCAGTACTGCTACTATTTTCTAGACCCCGAAATGACCAGCGACTCAACTGTAGTGTGCTTCCCATATCATCTTCGCACACTCACTTGAAGGAACACAAAGGTGTCCCAGATGACATAAGAGTGCATCTTGGAGGTAAAAATTTGGAACTTGCGTACCCCCCAAGAGTGCCTTGTATGTGTGGTTGAATTCTGGGTCGCTCTTGTAGAGAAGCGGCCAATCATAATTCTTGAGCCTGCAAGAGTTGAGAATGGTGGTGAGCGCCACGATTGGTGGTTGGCTGAGGTAGTCTACAACATTATTGGTGCTACCCTTCTTGTACCTGATGTTCAAATGAAACTGTTGCAGATATGTGGACCACTTCTGATGGCAATCATTCTGAAACTTCCCTTGTGTCTGTATGAACTGCAGGGGCCGGTGGTCTGTGTGGATGATTTTTTCCTTCCCCAAAATGTAATGCTTCCATTGTCGACAAGCTTGCACATTGGAATACATTTATTTTTCATAAGTGGGATACTTGCAAACTATGTTAGACATTGTCTCACTGTGATATGCCACTAGATGTCCCTGTTGAGTAAGAACTGCCCCAATAGCATAGTCAGAGGCATCTGTCTCGATCTCAAATGGTTGTTGCAAGTCTGGTAATGTGAGCATTGGGGCAGAAAAAAAGTGATTTTTCAATTCTGTGAATGCCTTTTGTTGAGATTCTGACCAAAATAATTTTTCTCTCACTCCTCCCTTGGTGACTTGACTCAAGGGCCAAGTGATATGAGAGAATCCCAAGACGAAACTATGGTAGAAATCAGCAAGACCCAGAAAGTTGCGAAGCTCCATTATAGTGGTTGGGGTTGGCCAATCCTGAATGACTTGGATCTTGGTGGGATCCACATGCACCCCCCTTTAATCAATAATGTATCCCAGATATTGAACCTGGGTCATGCCAAAAGTGCACTTCTCCAAATTGGCACACAACTTGTGTTGCCGCAATGTTTGGAGGACTTGTCGGATGTGGTGGAGGTGATCTTCCCAAGTCTGGCTGAAGATCAGAATGTCATCCAAGTACACCACTACAGATGAGCTGGTGAATGGCCGAAAGATGTCATCCATCAACCTCATGAAGGTTGCAGGAGCATTTGTCAACCCGAAAGGCATGACCAGCCATTTGAAAAGGCCTTCCTTGGCTTTGAAGGCAATCTTCCACACATCGGAGGGTTCAATCGGTACCTGGTGATACCCAAGCTTCAAGTCGATCTTGCTAAAAAATTTTACCCCTTTGAGTTGGCCCAGAAGGTCATAAATCCATGGGATTGGGTACTTATTCTAGACAATGATCTTGTTCAGTGCTCGATAGTCAATACAGAGTCTCAACATCCCATCCTTGTTTTGTACCAACACGATCGGGCTCCCACAGGGCGATGAACTTGGTCGGATGTGACATTTCTGCAGCAGCTCTTGAATCTGCCTCTTGATTTCATCGTTCTCTAGAGTAGAGTGCCGATAGATCAGCCCATTGGGTAGCAGCGCACCTGGGGACAGATCAATAAGGTGCTTGACCTGAAAGTGCAGAGGAATCCCTGTGGGTGAGGTGAAGATGTCCCTGTACTCCTCCACAACCTTGTCCATTTGTTGTTTTCGTGCATAGGAGCCCTATCTAGAGTTTGTGGCCACAGCCTTCTTCTTTCCTTGGGGACGGATCATCAGGAAAATGAATTTCCTGGTTTGGGAAATGAGCTTACTGCATTGTTTTGCAGTAACCAAAGAGATAGCGGCAGGAGGTGGTACCTCTGGTATCCTGTACAACTTATTTCCCAAAGTAACAATAACAACACGAGGCTGAGACTCATACACAACATGGCATTTCCACAAGTATTTTTTTCCTAATAATACATCAAAAACATCAATACGAGCAACGTCACATAATACCTCATCCATGAAGGGCTTGATGCTATAGGGAAGGCGACATTGCTGGTTGACGCGGAGATCTCGTCCTTGGTGAAGCCACCAGATGTTATATGGATGTGGGTGAACTGTGGTCAGCAAGCCCAATTTCTTCATGGCGTCTGCTGAAATGAGGTTCTTTTGGCTCCCATTGTCGACAATGAACTGTACCGGGGAGCCCTTTACCCACATCTAGGAATGGAAGAGACGTTCCTCCTCCTCTGGATCTTCCAGTTCCCCCTTCTGGATCTTCATAGTGGCAACAGTGGTGTTGAGCTCCACATCAATAATCTATTTCCCTTTTTCATTCCCCTTGTAAGGTTCTGATTCAGAGCCAGAGCATGTATCTGACTCAGAAGCCCTCATCTCAACCACTAGCGACTGAATGGCTCGACACTCACTTGTGTTGTGAGTGGAGCTCTTATGGAACTCACACGACTTTCCCATGTCCTTCTTTGGCTTTGCGGTGTTGTTATTTTCTTGTGGCTTCGACAGGTTTTCTTGAGCCACCATGCCTTGGTTCTATCCTTTTTTCTGTGGTTTGGGAGCACCTTTCCCTTGCTTTTGATTCGTAGATCCAAAGTCTCACTTCTTCTGTTTGAATTTTTTCTCAATCTTGGTAGCATATCAGTATGCCATACCAAGCGAGGAGATGTCGAGGAACTCCATTTCCTCCTGAATGTATCTGTGCATACAACTGCGATACTTTAGCACCAGATGTTTCTCTGAATATTTGATACCCAACTTTGTGCACAGGGTATGGAACAGATTCGTCAGCTCATGCACATCTTGATCCCTTTGTTGTCGCAGCGTGGTCCATTGTATGTACTTGTCCTCATATCTCCCCATGGGATAGTATTGTTCCTTGATGGCATCTATTCCAAGTGGGTATGACCAAGAGCAGAGAGGGTTATGTATCATCCTTTTTCCCACGGTAGGTTTCCCACCAGTCCTTGACATGGGGGTAGCTTTGAGGAGTGCAAAAATAATATTCTCCCATTCAGAAAAGTCATGAACCAAGAAATATCTTTCTAATAGATTGAACCATCTATCTACATCATCTACATCCATTTGACCCTCAAATATGGGAATGTCAAAATTTACTTGTACCTTAAAAGGAGTCGCACCTCAAGAGTGGTTGTTGGATGCAGATGCGTTGTTAGTGGGCAGCCGTTGAAGGATCTGGGCAAAGTTATCCATCATCGCGTTCCTTTGTTTTTCAAGGGCCTCCTCGAGCAATATTTTGATTTGCTTTCATGTTTCCTCATCTTTCTTTTCATCCCCCATGGGCATACATTGGGGTTTGCGAGGTTGATCTTGCAAAGGTTCCACCAGATCGAGCCCTAACTCCTTATACCCCGACCTCATTGGGGACATGCAAAGAAGGATCGAGAAAAATTGGACTGCCCTGATACCACTGATCCGGATTTATATAGGAATGAAACATAATAAACATATAACCACAAATACAAATATGTAGCCGAAATAACACTTCATTTCATTAATATCGAAGAACTGAAATTTGCTTACAGACAAAATGGAAATAAACTAGCTAGGTCGCTAGTAGCTATCTCTGAGAAGATATGTGGCCACTACAGGCCTCTAAACTAAGTTACAATGAGGCTCGAGGGCCTATTTATTATTTAGAAACAATGGAAAACCCTAAACATCCAAAACCATAACCCTAGGAGAGGAAGCGCCAAAACTATGGTCCCCGTTTGGGTAAATTGGTGTTTCAACTTCCCAGGGACGTAAATTTTGCATATAATCTCCATTTGAAGTGAACCATACCCCGTTAGAAATATCTATCCGAGGAATAAAAATTTTGAGTGAGAAACATCAATCCATGCACCCATGTTGCTCCCGATTTTCCCAAAAAACGTCGTTTAGGGCCTAAAAACAGCTCCCGAAGTTCAGGACCTGAAAAACTTCTAAAAATAGTAGGTTGTGCCGAAACTGAAAAACTGAAAGAGACAATGGTGGGGCCTCAAGTGGAATAGGCGGGTGACCACCAACATCCATCTGGATCATTCCTCCCCCCTTAGGAATAAATGGTCCCCATTACGTTAAGCTCCTCCATGAGATGAGGAAACTTCTACTGAACTTGGTCCCTGGTGAACCACTTTCCTTGGTGCAGGAGTTGGCCAGCTTTGACAACCCGATACAGTTGGATCTTCTGTTGGTGAGTGTTCTTGATTTGCATGTCCATGATACAATCTGTGGTGGCCTATTCCATGCAGTCTAGGTTTAACTCTATTTGTGTGAGTTGTTTTGCAATTTCAGAGGTGTCCAGTAGAGGTTGGAAGTAAGGACGAAGGCGGTCCACATTGAATACTGGGTGCAGACCAAGGAATGGTGGAATACTGAGCTCGAAGGCATTGTTCCCTATAGCCTTGGTGATGGTGTACGACCCATATCAGAGTGGGCAAAGCTTGCAGTGGGGTCCAATGAGGCGCTCCTTCTGCAAATGTAACCACACTTTGTCCTTGACCTAGAAGTTGTGTGGCACCCGATGTTGATCTTGGCATTGCTTGTACTTAGCATTGGCTCTGTCCAATATGTCATGAACCTGTTGGCGGATGTGTTAGATGCGCTCAATGAAGCTATTTTCTTTGTAAACTTCAGACTGGACATGAGTTGAATCGGCCTGAGTAGCCGCAAATGGCATGGCTACGTTAATGGGACATAGTGGTTGGAATCCCAAGCCCACCTGAAAGGGGTTGTGGCTGATTGAGCTGTGGAGAGCCCAGTTATAACTATTTTGTACATAGGGGAGGCTCTCGTCCCATGTGCATGGATGATTTGAAATGTACATGTGCATAATGTGTACAATCATTCTGTTGATGACCTCCATTTGGCCATCTGTTTGGGGATGGAAATCTGTGGACTTGGTGAGCTTGGTGTCCAACATTGGAGGTTGCACCAAAATGTGCTGAGGAACCTGCTATCCCGATCTGATATGATAGACTGTGGGATCCCAAAGTGCACCCACACTCGTTCAAAGAAGAGTTTAGCAATGGCTTCTACTGTGATATTCTTCTTGCAGGCCACCATAATGGCCATCTTTGAGAATCTGTTAACGACCACGAAAACACAGTCATTTCCATGCTTAGTAGAAGGTAGGCCCGAAATGTAATCCATGTTGATCAGCGGTTGTCATTAATATCAACCCAAGCAGCATTAGGGGCTAACCCAATATTGCATGGGAATTTTGACCTACCAAATTAATATATTCTGGGTCAATAATTATTTTTATGGTTTCTACTTGTCGAGATGTTTCTATTGATATATGCCACGTGATGTAATTCTTCACATTTTGAGAGATATTCATGTTTGAAGTTTGTACCCCAGTTAGTGGGCTAAAACCCCATGGGGTTGGGGAATGGGTCATTGAAAAGTCATAATTAATATTTTTTAAGCTCCTGAAATCCCTCCCACGTTCACTTGTTGAAGCCCCTCTCAACTTAAGCACTTATATAAATTGTGATCCTCATTTCCTCCTTATGCAAGGGTTTCGGCCATCTGAAACAGGTCATCGTGGAATTTTCGCTCTAACATTTTTTATACGAAGGTTCAGAAGCTGAAATTTTTATGAGGAAAATCCAAACTCCTGAGGAAGTTTCAGTAAAAATTTCAAATCAAGGTGCGCAATATTTTTGGAGATATGATCTGTGGAAGTCAGGGTTTTTGCAGGCTCCTGAAATTCATCTCAAAGAAATGACCTTGGTAAAATCGTCATAACTCTCTCTCTAAGTATCAGATTGGAATTCCATAAAAATTGGTAGATAGTGCACAGTATGTGCTTTTCTCTCTATCAATTTTAGAGCCAAATGAAGAAACAGTGACACATGGCACACCGTAAAAGTGCGCTCTTCTGAAACATTCCATAATTAGGACATTGTGAGAGATTGGGCATAAATATTTCTTGAAGAATCCAAATTTGGTCAGACCTGTGGAATTGGAAAGAACACTCATAGGATTACTACATGACCAAAAATCAGATATTGAGGATCTTAAATAATAGAGATACACCATATTCAATATCGAGCTCCTAGAACGCAAGAAAAAGCTAGATCATGTTTTGTCAAGGGTTGTCAAGGACTAGAATTTCTACGGCAGCAAAGCAAAGCAAGGTGCAGCAGAGGGTAACATGACAAGAGCAGCAACCAAGGTGCATAACAGCAGCAAGAAGTTCATCATATGAAGTCTTCAAGTGGGCAGCACTGCATACAATCATTGTAAAGGTATCATTGTACTTAGTCATTGTAAATACTTTATTGTACAAATTGTACTAGTATCTATCTGCCAAGGGTTGAAGAGGTAGTGTTGGGAGGTCTAGGATCATCACTAGGTGGTTGTGTCAAAGTTGGGGTTATGGTCTAGTATATCTTCTTCTTCTACATCATTCTATATCATTGTAAAGTGGACCATTTTCCCTGGTACGGGAGTCCATTCTTATTTTATTCTTCTATAGGGTGGTAGGGTGGTGCTAGGGTGAGTTGTAGCTCATTGGGTGTTGGGGCATATGTTTAGTTGACTACTGAAGAATCTCGGGCATTGGTGCATCCATCCAGTGGGAGCTGGAGAAGAATGATTTTCTAGATTCTAGGAAGTTGGAGCTTTATTTTCAATTGGAGTTGAATATTAAATAATTATAAGAAAAGCATTAGGTGGTTTTTGTCTAGGAGTGGGTTTCCACCTTAAAACTGTGTGCATTTTTTTTCCTCTTGTTTACTGTTATCATTGTACAAACATTGATAATAATTTAAGATTAACTAATGCTCTAATTGAAAGGAATACCGATTCACCCCCCCTCTCAGTATTTCCAACAATTGGTATCGGAGCATGGTTCCTTCAATAGCAGTTTTACAGTTGGAAGGAGGTCATGGAGCATACCAAGAATGGTGTACCTCTATTCAATGAAAATAATTATGCACTTTGGAAAGGAAGAATGGAGGTATATCTCTTGGCGCAAGGTTACGAAGTATGGGACAGTATTCAAAATGGATTTACATCAGCCACAGAATGAATGAACATGGAAGAAGAAGAAGACTGATAATTGTGCTTTCGCTCTCAAGGCTAAAAAAAATAAATATGTGTGGTATGTTGACAGTGGTTGCTCAACGCATATGACTGGAGATAGAAATAAATTTTTATCTCTGAAAGAGAAAAAGGATGGAACCATATCCTTTGGAAATAATGGATCTTCAATTGTTATAGGATCAGGTACCGTCACTCTCGGAAGCAAAGATGTTATAGCCAAGAATGTTCTATTGGTCGAAAACATGAATCACAATCTGCTTAGTGTTGGAAAAATGTGTGATCAAGGACACACAATTCTATTCAACTCCACAAAATGTGAAATCGGGAAATGCAGGTATGGTAAAATTGTGGCTACAGCAAGTCGAGCTCCAAATGACATATATGTTCTGGATGAAGCAAATAAAGCATGTCTACTAGCTAAAGAAGATGAAAGTTGGTTATGGCACAAATGAATGGGTCACATAAACTTTGAAAATCTTGTTAGGATAAGAAAAAAGGAAGAAGTACGAGAAATGCTGAAAATCTCAAAACCTTCCAACACACTATGTGAGGCATGTCGGCACGGCAAGCAGACAAAAGTCCAATTTAAAACAAAATAACACTTTTCATCATATCCATTGGAATTGATACATACTGATCTATGTGGTCTTGTGAGAACAAAAGGTTTAGATGCAGAATTATATTTCATGTTAATGATAGATGACTATACCAGGATCACAGCCGTCAGTTTCCTAAAGAAAAAATCTGAAGCATTTGAGTGCTTTAAGATCTACAAGGAGTTGGTTGAAAGTGAAACTGATTTGAAAACAAATTTTTTAAGATCATATAATGGTGGAGAATTCGCTTCCAAATTCAGCAATACTATGACGAAAAATGGAATAAAAAGGCAATTTTCAACAGCACGAACACCTCAGCAAAATGGAGTTGCTGAAAGAAAGAATAGAACTGTACAGGAAATGGGTAGAACAATGTTGAAGGACTCAAAATTGGATGAAAAATTCTGGGTTCAAGAAATTGACATGGTAGTCTTCATTATCAACCGAAGTCTTCTCAGAAATAATTGCAACAAGACTCCATATGAATTATGGAAAGGAAAACCAGCTAATGTAAAATATTTCAGAATCTTCGAAAGCAAATGTTATATCAAAAGAGAAGATCAAAATTTGGGTATGTTTGAATCACGTGTTGATGAAGGTATCTTTGTTGGTTACTCATGCAAAAGAAAGGCCTATAAATGCTATAATCTAAGATGAAAATAGATAGTGGAGAGCATAAATGTTACAATTGATGAAGATGGTGTTCTAGTGAGTAATGATGAGGATCTAGAATATTTGAAACTTGAGACAGAGGCTGAAAAAGACACAGATAAAATTGTATAACAAGAAGAAACTATCAACGAGGAAGAAGTAAACAATGATCATCAAGATATACCAGAACAACAACAAGAAGATCCTCCAAGAAGAACAAAAGAGTGGATTCAAAAGAACCATCCATCAAATCAAATCATTGGTGACATAAATGAAGGTCGACAGCTTCATTCATCACAACAAGCTCACGTTGCTTTTCTAGCAACCTTTGAGCCTAGTATTTTTGAGGAAGCCAGCCAGAATGAACATTGGGTAGCAGCTATGAGTGAAGAATCGGATCAAATTGAGAAGAATAACACCTGGGAATTAGTTCCACGACCAAAAGATAAAAATGTCATTGGGACTAAATGAGTGTTCAAGAACAAATTGAATGAAGATGGACAGGTTACCAAAAACAAAGAAAGATTGGTTTGCAAAGGCTATGCACAAGTGGAAGGAATTGATTTCGATGAAAAATTTGCACCAGTTTCCAGAATGGAAGCCATCCGAATGTTTCTCACCTATGCATGTTTAAGAAAAATCAAATTCTACAAAATGGATGTTAAGCCAGTATTTCTGAATGGAGAATTAGAAGAAGAAGTTTACATTGAACAACCTGAAGGTTTTCTACTATCACAAAAATAAGACTATGTCTGCAGGTTAAAGAAGGCTCTATATGGTCTCAAGCAGGCTCCTAGAGCATGGTATGCTTGTCTTGATGGATATCTATGTCAACAAGGGTTCAAGAAAGGTACTGTTGATAGCAATCTTTATGTACAAATAGATAAAGATAATTTAACAATTGTTGAGGTATATGTGGATGATATAATATTTGGTAGCAATGATGATCGACTAAGTAAGAACTTTTCTACAAAGATGCAAAGTGAGTTTGAGATATCTTTACTTGGTTAGCTGACATACTTCTTAGGGCTTCAAATATCTCAGCAAGAGAAAGGAATATTTATATGTCAAGCCAAGTACATCAAGGAAATGCTCAAGAAATTCAAAATGGAAGATTGCAAACCCGTCCTTACTCCGATGGTAACAGGTTGCAAATTGAGCATAGACGACTCATATAAGGATGTGGATCAGAGGTTGTATAGATCTATAATTGGTAGTCTTCTATATGTAACAGTATCTTGGCTAGATGTTATGCAAGCAGTTGGACAAGTAGCAAGATTCCAAGCAGCACCAAAAGAATCACATATTATTGCTGTCAAAATAATTCTTCAATATCTAAAGGGCACAGAAGAATATGGCTTGTGGTATCCCAAGGGTAAAAATCTCATTATTCAAGCCTTTACAGATGCATATTGGGCAGGAAGCGTTGATGATCGTAAGAGTACTAGTGGAGTAGCATTCTATCTAGGTGGTTGTCTTGTATCATGGTTGAGAAAAAAGAAAACTTCAATCTCGTTATCTACAACGGAAGCAGAATACATTGTAGCAGCATCATGTTGTACTCAAGTCCTTTGGATGAAACAAACTTTGCAAGATCTTCAAGTACAATTCAATGAGCCTATTCCCATGTTCTGTGACAACACTAGTGCCATCATCATCTCCAATAATCCTGTCATGCATTCAAAAACAAAACACATTACGATCAAATATCATTTTGTTAGAGAACAAGTCGCTGAAAAGAATATCAAAATTGAGTATGTTTGTACAAAAGAACAAATTGTTGTTATCTTCACTAAACCTTTACCTCATGAAGCATTTGAATATCTTCATTAAAACCTTTGGATACTCCCAAGTTGTCATTATATTACAGGTCTGCCGGACGGTTGTGTGTCAGGGGGAGTGGAAGTGTGTACAGGTCTGCAGGACGGTTGTGTGTCAGCGGGAGTGGAAGTGTGTACAGGTCCGCAGGATGGTTGTGTTTCAGGGGAAGTTACCCTTTTCCATTGATGTCAAAGGGGGAGATAATGTTGTAGGAAGAGGTGTCATGATCGCAAGGGGAGTAGTTGTGTTGCCATCAATGCCAAAGGGGGAGATTGTTGATCAGCGGTTGTCATTGAGGTCAACCCAAGCAGCACCAGGGGCTAACCCAATATTGCATGGGAATTTTGACCTACCAAACTAATATATTATGGGTGAATAATGCTTTTATGGTTTCTACTTGTCGATATGTTTCCGTTGATATATGGCATGCCATGTAAGTCTTCATGGTTTGAGAGATATTCATGTTTGAAGTTTGTACCCCAGTTAGTGGGCTAAAACACCATGGGGTTGGGGCATGGGTCATTGAAAAGTCATAATTAATATTTTTTAAGCTCCTAAAATATCTCCCACGTTCACTTGTTGAAGCCCCTCTCAACTTAAGCACTTATATAAATTGTGATCCTCATTTCCTCCTTATGCAAGGGATTCAGCCATCTGAAACAGGTCATCGTGGCATTTTTGCTCTAACATTTTTTCACGAAGGTTTAGAAGCTGAAATTTTTATGAGGCAAAGCCGAAATCCTAAGGAAGCTACAGTAAAAATTTAAAATCAAGGTGCACAATATTTTTTGAGATATGATCTGTGGAAGTCAAGGTGTTAGCAGGCTCCTGAAATTCATCTCAAAGAAATGACCTTGGTAAAATCATCATAACTCTCTCTCTAAGTATCGGATTGGAATTCCATAAAAATTGGTAGATATTGAACAGTTTGTAATTCTCACTCTATCAATTTCAGAGCCAAATAAAGAAACAGTGACATGTGGCACTCTGTACAAGTGCGCTCTATTGAAACATTCCATAATTAGGACATTGTGAGAGATTGGGAATAACTCTTTCTTGAAGAATCCAAATTGGGTCAGACCTATGGCATTGGAAAGAAGACTTAGAGGACTACTATAGAACCGAAAATCATATATTGAGGATCTGAAATAATAGAGATACACTAGATTCAATATCAAGCTCCTAGAAGGCAAGAAAAAGCTAGATTATGTGTTGTCAAGGGTTGCAAAGGACTAGAATTTCTATGGCAGCAAAGCAAAGCAAGGTGCAGCAGAGGGTAGCATGACAAGAAAAATAACCAAGGTGCATAACAGCAGCAAGAAGTTCATCATATGAAGTCTTCAAGCGGGCAACACTGCATACAATAATTGTAAAGGTATCATTGTACTTAGTCATTGTAAATACATTATTGTACAAATTGTACTAGTATCTATCTTCCAAGGGTTGAAGAGGTAGTGTTGGGAGGTCTAGGATCATCATTAGGTGGTTGTGTCAAAGTTGGGGTTATGGTCTAGTGTATCTTCTTCTTCTACATCATTCTATATCATTGTAAAGTGGACCATTTTCCTTGGTACGGGAGTCCATTCTTCTTTTATTCTTCTATAGGGTGGTAGGGTGAGTTGTAGCTCATTGGGTGTTGGGGCATTTGTTCATTTGACTACTGAAGAATCTTGGGCATTGGAGAATCCATCCAGTGGAAGATGGAGAAGAATGTTTTTCTAGATTCTAGGAATTTGGAGCTTTATTTTCAATTGGAGTTGAATATTAAAGAATTATTAGAAAAGCATTAGGTGGTTTTTGTCCCGGAGTGGGTTTCCACCTTAAAAAATATGTGCATTTTTTTTCCACTTGTTTACTACTATCATTGTAAAAACACTGATAATAATTGAAGATTAACTAATGCTCTAATTTAAAGGAATACTGATTCACCCCCCCTTCTCAGTATTTCCAACAATCCATGGAGATGGATTCCCAAGGTCGACTAGGGGTAGGTAGCGGAGTATATAGGCCTTGCTTCTTGATGGTCAGTTTGGCAATGGCACAAGCAGTGTAGGATCTGATGTGCTTCCCAACATCCTTTCGAAGGTTCGGCCAATAGAAATACTTCTGTAGTACTACTACTATTTTCTCGACCTCAAAATTCCCAGCGACTCGACTGTAGTGTGCTTTCCATATCATCTTGGCACACTCGCTTGAAGGAACACAAAGGTGTCCTAGGTGACATAAGAGGTCATCTTGGAGGTGAAAATTTGGAACTTGCGTACCCCCCAAGAGTGCCTTGTATGTGTGGCTAAATTCTGGGTTGCTCTTGTAGAGAAGCGACCAATCAGAAGTCTTGAGCCTGCAAGAGTTGAGAACGGTGGTGAGCGCCATGATTGGTGGTTGGTTGAGGCAGTCTGCAACATTATTGGTGCTACCCTTATTTAACTTGATGTTCAAATGAAACTATTGCAGATATGTGGACCACTTTTGATGGCGATCATTCTGCAACTTCCCTTGTGTCTGTATGAACTACAGGGGCCGGTGGTCTGTCTGGATGATTGTTTCCTTCTCCAAAATGTAATGCTTCGATTTTTGACAAGCTTGCACAATGGAATACATTTCTTTGTCATAATTGGGATATTTGCGAACTATGTCAGACAATGTCCCCTGTTGAGTAAAAACTGCCCCAATAGCATAGTCAGAGGCATCTGTCTCGATCTCAAATGGTTTTTGCAAGTCTGGTAATGTGAGCACTGGGGCAGAACAAAGGCGATTTTTCAATTCTGTGAACGCCTTTTGTTGAGATTCCAACCAAAAGAATTTTTATCTCACTCCTCCCTTGGTGACTTGACTCAAGGGCCAAGTGATATGAGAGAATCCCAACACAAACCTATAGTAGAAATTAGCAAGACCCATAAAGCTGCGAAGCTCTGTTATAGTGGTTGGGGCTGGCCAATCCCGAATGACTTGGATCTTGGTGGGAAACACATGCACCCCCCTTTCATCAATAATGTATCCTAGATATTGAATCTGGGTCATGCCAAAAGTGAACTTCTCCAAATTGGCACACAACTTGTGTTGCCGCAGTGTTTTTAGGACTTGTCAGATGTGGTGGAGGTGCTCTTCCCAAGTCTGGCTAAAGATCAGAATGCCATCCAAGTACACCACTAAAAATGAGTTGGTGAATGGCCACAAGATGTTGTCCATCAACCTCATGAAAGTTGTGGGAGCATTTGTCAGCCCGAAAGGAATGACCAGCCACTTGAAAAGGCCTTCCTTAGATTTGAAGGCAATCTTCCACACATCGGAGGGTTCAATTGGTACCTAGTGATACCCAGATTTCAAGTCAATCTTGCTAAAATATTTTGCCCGTTTGAGTTGGTCCAAAACGTCATCAATCCGTGGGATCGGGTACCTATTCAGGACAGTGATCTTGTTCAACGCCCGATAGTCAATACAGAGTCTCCACATCCCATCCTTCTTTTGTACCAACACGATCGGGCTCCCACAGGGTGATGAACTTGGTCGAATGTGACCTTTCTGCAGCAGCTCCTGAATCTGCCTCTTGATTTCATCGTTCTCCATAACAGAGCACCGATAGATCGGCCTATTGGGGAGCAGTGCACCTGGGGTCAGATCAATCAGGTGCTTGACCTGACAGTGCAGAGGAACCCCTGTGGGTGAGGTGAAGATGTCCCTGTAATCCTCCACAACCTTGTCCATTTGTTGTTTTCGTGTAGAGGAGCCATGTTTGGAGGTCATGGCCAAAGTATTCTTCTTGCACTGGTGATGGATAATCAGGAAAACGAATTTCCTGGTTTTGGAAATGAGCTTACTACATTGTTTTGCAGTAACCAGAGAGATAGCGGCAGGAGGTGGTACCTCTGGTATCCTGTACAATTTATTTCCCAAAGTAATAATAACAACTCGAGGCCAAGACTCATACACAACATGACACTTCCACAAGTATGGTTGTCCTAATAATACATCAGAAACATCAATAGGAGCAACATCACATAATACCTCATCTGTGAAGGGCTTGATGTTGTAGGGAAGGCGACACTGCTGGCTGACGTAGAAATCTCATCCTTGGTGAAGCCACTCGATGGTGTATGGATGTGGGTGAGTTGTGGTCGGCAAGCCCAATCGCTTCATGGTGTCTGCTAAAATGAGGTTCTTTTGGCTCCTATTTTCGACAATGAACTATATCGTGGAGCCCTTTACCCACATCTGGGAGTGGAAGAGACATTCCTCCTCCTCTAGATCTTTCGGTTCCTCCTTCTGGATCTTCATAGTGGTAACGGTGGAATTGGGATCTGCATCAATAATTTGTTTCCCTTTTTCATTCCCCTTGTCAGGTTCTGATTCAGAGTCAGAGCATGCATCTAACTCAAAAGCCCTCATCTCGGCCACCAACCACTGCTTGGCCCAACACTCACTTGTGTTGTGAGTGGAGCTCTAATGGAACTCACACCACTTTCCCGTGTCCTTCTTTGGCTTTGTGGTGTTGTTCTTTGCTTGTGGCTTCAACAGGTTATCTTGAGCCACCATGCCTTGGCTCTATCCTTTGTTCTTTGGTTTGGGAGCACCTTTTCCTTGCTTTTGATTCGTAGATCCAAATTCTCGCTTCTTATGTTTGAATTTCTGCTCAATCTTGGCAGCATACCGATATGCCGTACCAAGCGAGGAGATGTAGAGGAACTCCATTTCCTCCTGAATGTATCTGTGCAAAAAACTGTGATACTTTAGCACCAGATGTTTCTCTAAATATTTGATACCCAACTTTGTGCGCAGGGTATGGAATAGATTTGTTAGCTCATGCACATCTTGATCCCTTTGTTGTCGCAGCGTGGTCCATTGTATGTACTTGTCCTCATAGCTCCCCACGAGATATTATTTTTCCTTGATGGCGTCTCAAAAATAATTCCAAGTGGGTACGACTGAGAAAAAATAGGGTTATGTATCTTCCTTTTTCTTACAGTAGGTTTCCCAGCAGTCCTTGACATGGGGGGTAGCTTTGAGGAGTGCAAAAATAATCTTCTCCCAGTCGGAAAAGACATGAATTGAGAAATATCCTTCTAATAGATTCAACCATCTATCTACAGCATCTGCATCTATTTGACCCTCAAATATGGGAATGTCAAAATTTACCTGTACCTTGAAAGGAGTCGCACCTCCAGAGTGGCCGCTGGATGCAGATGCGCCACTGGTGGGCAGCTGTTAAAGGATCTGGGAAAAGTTATCCATCATCGCGTTCCTTTGTTTTTCGAGGGTCTCCTCGAGCAATATTTTGATAGGATCTCCTGCTCCCTCATCTTTCTTTTTGTCCCCCATGGGCGTCCGTCGGGGTTTGCGAGGCTGATCTTGCAAAGGTTCCACCAGATCGAGCCCTAATTCCTTATACCCCGACCTCGTTGGGGACATGCAAAGAAGGATCAAGAAAAAGCAGACCGCTCTGATACCACTTATCCATATTTATGCAGGAACACAACAGAATAAAAATATGACCACAAATACAAGATGCAGCATAAATAACACTTCATTTCATTAATATAAAAGAACTGAAATTTTCTTATAGAAAGAATGGAAATAAAATAGTTAGGGTGCTAGTAGCTATCTCTGAGAAGATATGTGGTGGCTACAGGTCTCTAAATTGAGTTACAATGAGGCTTGAGGGCATATTTATTATTTAGAAACAATGGAAAACCCTAAACATCCAAAACCCTAACCCTAGGAGAGGAAGAGCCAAAACTATGGGCCCTATTTGGGTAAATTGGTGTTTCAACTTCTCGGGGATGTAACATTGGCATATGATCTTTGTTTGACATGAACCATACCTCGTTATAAATATCTATCTGAGGACTACAAATTTTGAGAGAGCAACATCATGGACCCATGTTACCCCTGGTTTTCCCCAAAAATGTCGTTTAGGGCCTCAAAATGGCTCCGGAAGTTCAGGACCCGAAAAACTGCTAAAAATAGTAATTTGTGCCGAAACTGAAAAACTGAAAGAGACAATGGTGGGGCCCAAGTGGAATAGGCAGGTGACCACCAATATCCACCTGGATCAATAAATCGATAAGGGTTTCTTGGAAGCTCAAGTAAAAAAAGGAATAGATCTGAATATTCAGCGGCAAAATAATGCAGTCCCCTGCAACATTACATGAACATAGTTGAATAAAATAAAATAGGGATAAGAATCCCTTTTTATAGCTTTCCGAGGGAAGGGTTGGCCCTTGCCCTTGGAAACTAGCCCAAAATCAAGGTATTAAACCTTGTTGCAGCTGCTCTCTGAAAAATGATGCAGTTACTGCAAGGGACTGTGCTATAGAAGTGCAGAGATGCTTTGGCCCAGTGCCAAAATGTGAAAATATGCCCGGGAGTCCTTCTTACTGATCCTCCAATGAATAGACAAGCTCTCCACTGAAAAACAAGCCCAGAAATGACTCAAAGAGATCCTCCTTTATTGCACCCTGCAACACAACCCAGCTCTAAACAAAAATTGTGTTGTAGCTAAAGGAGGTAGCTTGGAAAAAATTCTAGAATGAGGAATTGTAGCTCAAAGAACCTCTCCTTCCCTGAGGATGAGGTAGGGATTCCCGACCAGGAACACCCTTATGCTAAAAGGCACTGCAAGCCTGCTAAACAGCCAGAGGAAGCAAAATCTCAACAGACCAAAGCAAATAATAATCCAAGCATGAATACAATGGTTTTCCTCCTCTCCATATATAGCAAGTGCTCCCCTCCTCCATGGGTCCCATCCATATGTGCCACCTAGCCCATGCAAGTTGTTCTCCATTAAGACTGCGTAGTCCATCATGGAGATGCAATGTATCTAGACAATGCATGTGGACTTAGTCAAATATGACTGAATCAACATGATCCAATCCTGTTCACACCTATAGGTGCTCAATCCAGCTGCTTATTCTTCCCCTTCTCACATGAGGAATGTTATTTTTCCTCCTAAAGAGGTTAATGGGCCTCCCTACCCATTTTATTCGTCTAATGCTAACCATAATGTTCCTTTTAGCTTGAGGCTAAAATTTGGGAACATTACAGTCCTCCCCTCCAAAATGTTGCTTTTCCTCAAGAAACTGCATAGAGAGAGAAAAATTCCTCCCCTTCTCCTCTTGTGGCATCTTGATCAATAGTCCCCACCACTGCTCAGGATAATCTGCAACAAATCTGCCCTCCAATGTCTCCTCCCAAATATGCATGACCAAATGGCTCACATCATGAAAAGGTGGAAGGTGTAAGTGGAAACCTTCTTGTTGTCTCATGGCCTCCTCAAGGTAGGAGTGATGATACACATGGGAAATCTCATTCCCAATGAGTGACCCATTCACCCATGCTATCATCCAAATGAAATGATCCATTCTAGGTAGCTCATCAAAGAAATCTGCAACCCCGGTTTTATGCAATGTGTTGGCGCTGAATGGAGAGTTTATATTTTCCCATCCAAGTAGTTTCTCTCTCCATTTATGGTAATTATGGGGGGGTTGTTGATATTGGGATGCAATGTCATGGCCTTCAAAAATGGCCCAAGCTACCCCACAAGATAAGTCAACCATGAAGTGCCTCCTCCAAGAACGCAAGTTCTCCCAATGGCTACATGAAGGAAAGAGGTGTGTTGTGGCAATCATGGTGTGACCATTGTTTCTCCTAAAACATACAACATGTAGAATATGGAGAATCATACTCCCAATGGGAATTTCCATCTCAAATCCCACTCTCCAAACAAATCTCCCCATGAGTCTAAGCATATCAACAGTATATGGAAGCAAAATAATATGAAAACAAGCTGCCAAATGACAATCGGAGAGTAAATCATAGTTCCACACAAGGAACCAACGTAGTGCATTCCATGCCTGCCTCAAAACAAAAAATAACAAGTGCTTCACCAGCCACTTGTTTTCTGCCACAGTCATCTCATAAGATGGAAACATGAAGATACAATGTGGTTTCAATGGTGCACACCAAGAATCATGTGGCTTCCCCCACAAACCACCAATAAGGTAGCCAAAATCAATGCTACAAGTAGCTACAAGTACATCATCATACAATATGCAAGAAGGGATAAATCTTCTTGATACATCATGTTGCTCAAACAAGGAAAATAAGTACAATATAAAATGTGAAATTATACCTCCTCCATCATGTATATGAGATCTTGAGCTGAAATGGCTCAACTGGAATATTTCCCTCACCTCCAATGAGCAGGGAAGTGGTTGTGACCTCCTCTCTATCACCATCTAGGCTATGCATCTCTCCATATTCTGTAATATGTCATGTTGGATGCCCTCCCAACTGAACTCCTCTACCAAGGAAAGATATGCATCAAAATGCATAGAAAAGAAGTCCTCATGTGCTGCATGTAGCAGCTTCTCCTTGAGATTAGAAGCTCTAGTCAAGAAGACTCTTCCATAAGAATAAATGACCATATCATCCACCATATATCTATCATCTCCATCACGATCATCAAGAATCATGCAAGCACCAAGATCCTTGGAGTAATCTACCAAGAGTTGAGACCTCCAATATGGATCAATCCTCCCAAGAGACAATGCTAATGATTTGGCATGTGAAGCTCTCCTCATGCTACTGCCTACTACTTTGACATCCCCCATGCCAATGTCTTCCTCCAAACTTTTCTCTTCTCCAAAATCCAAGAGTGGTGAACCAAAAGACAAGATGTCTGTCATCAACTCTATATCTGTTGGTCTCCCAGGTGGAATGCCTCCATGTAGTGAGACATCAAAATCTGAAGTGGACTGTATATATGGGTGGGCTAAGTTGTCCATCTCTTTACTGCACAGTTCAATCCTCTCTTTATGTGCAAAAACCTCCTAAAATAGATAAGGGTGAATTCTCATCATCCCTTGATGCTGATCCTTCTCCTCTTCTTCCATTTATGAGAATGCCTGATCTCCAATGAGAGACCCTTGATCTCGGTCATCTCTTGAAGGAGAAGACCCCATGTCTCTACAAATAGAAGAGGGATCTTCAAGAATTGGGGATCTTGCCGTTGGAAAAATATCATACATGTTCTCATCCCCTTTAAAATTATGGAGTGGAGTTGGTTTAATAGGTCTCTCCAACTCATGAAAAGTGTTTGAGTTTTTGTTTTCAACAAATGATGGTTCACAATGTCTTCTATCAAATCTTTTCACCAATTCCTTAGTGAATCCAACATAAGTTTTTACATTTGCATGAAAAAATGAAGTAGAATCATTAAACCACCAATCATGGGCCATACCTTTGAGGTGCAGCGCTGCTACTCTGATGGCCTCCTTCTCTAAAACTTGGTGTAGCTGAAAATAGGAATCTAGATCTTCTACCCAAGCTTTTGTTGTGCACTCTGCTGATCCATCAAAGTGAGATAGGAAGATCCTACCTCTCTTGATTCTTTTGTGGTTGTTGGATCTTAACCCCTTGAGTTTGCAAAACCCTTGGAAGTCTAAGTGCTCTTTGAATCTCCATGATTTATATTCATACTCTTGAAGATAGTCACTCAAGGCCTCCTCCCTTGGTACATCATCTTCCTCCATCCTTCTCGCAGTAAATGTGGGCAATAGACTGTGTTGTGGATCTGAATGTGTGGCTAAATTCTCACACCCATCATAATAATTTCTATGGATTGCTTCAAACCCTGTTAGAAATCTTCTACACTCCTCCTCTTTCATCTCCTTGAGATCTTCCTTGATGTTCTTCATAGCTTGGAAAAGAAGTAAGGAGACCCTCTCTTCCTTCATTCCTCCAAATAATGGAGTCATGCTTTTGTTTCTTCTACACAACTTCTCTCTTCTGTGAGAATCTTCTTCTCCTAATGGCATAATGTCTTGGATGCACAGGTTGAGCCAATATTATGCTTTGAAACCACTATAATATCCCAAAATCGGGAAATTCTACAATGTTAGGAATATCTTATAGTATTCATAAATTGGAGATACATAAATACTTGAACACAATAATTCAAGCTTTTTCAATTTAATTATTAGTTCATATTAGGAACATATCAGCAAAACTATGTCTCCATATGTTATCTCCAAGTGGGGAAAAGCAGTGATCTGGACCATGAAAACGCTATCTCCATAAAATAACGCTATAACTGTGATAAATGGGACTTGTATCCCTTATTTTATGTAATATACATCTCACATACAGAATGGGAGCTAAAACAAATCATTCTAGCTAAGTTAAACAGATCTCTCGGTTCTTATATGGCTCAAAAACACTGAAAACCCATCACTTAACTCATACAGAAAAATTTGAAGCAAGAATAGTGTAATTAAAAGAGGTTTTATATAGAAATATGTTTTAGACAATATATCTGGAGTTTATTTAGCCAAATCACAGAGAAAAACAGAGATCTAGCCTCTTTTATACAATGTAAAGATAACCCAGCAAGGGTTTCTTGGAAGCTTAAGTACAAAAAGGAATAGATCTGAATATTCAGCTGCAAAATAATGCAGTCTCCTGAAACATTACATGAACATAGCTAAATAAAATACAATAGAGATAAGAATCCATTTTTCTAGATTTTCGGGGGAAGGGTTGACCCTTGCCCTAAGAAACTAGCCCAAAATCAAGGTATTAAACCTTGCTACAGCTGCTCTCTGAAAAATGACATAGTTCGTGCAAGGGACTGCATTGTATAAGTGAAGATATGCTTTGGCCTAGTGCTAAGATGTGAAAATATGCCCGGGAGTCCTTCTTACTGATCCTCCAATGGATAGACAAGCTCTCCACTGAAAAACAAGCCCAGAAATGACTCAAAGAGATCCTCCTTTGCTGCACCCTGCAACACAACCCAACTCTAAACAGAAACTACGCTGTAGCTGAAGGAGGTAGCTTGGAAAAAATGCTAGAATGAAGAATTTTAGCTCAAATAACTTCTCCTTCCTTGAGGATGAGGTAGGGATTCCCGATCGGGGACACCCTTGTGCTAAACAACAATGCAACCCTGCTAAACAGCCAGAGGAAGAAAATTCTCAACAGACCAAAGCAAATAATAATCCAAGCATGAATAAAATGGTTGTCCTTCTCTCCATATATAACAAGTGCTCCTCTCCAGCATGGGTCCCATCCATATGTGCCACCTAGCCCATGCAAGTTATCCTCCATTAAGACTACGCAGTCCATCATCGAGATGCAATGTATCTAGACATTGCATGTGGACTTGGTCAAATATGACTGAATCAACATGATCGAATCCTGTTCACACCTGTAGGTGCTCAATCCAACTGATTATTCTTCCCCTTTTCACATGAGGAATGTTAGTTTTCTTCCTAAAGAGGATAATGGGCCTCCCTACCCATTTTATTCATCTAATGCTAACCATAATGTTCCTTTTAGCTTGAGGCTAAAATTTGGGAACATTACATTCTTGAAGACCAAACAATGTTTTCTTAGGATTCAAAGGTAGGCCATAATTCCTACACTTTTCAAAGACATTTCTCAAATGAACTAGGTGTTCCTCATCAGTTTTAGAATAGACAGTGATGTCAGCAAGGTATATTACTATGAAGTAACCTATGTCTTCGGAAAAATCTATGTCCATGGCTCTTTGAAAAGTAGCCCCTGCATTCATAAACCCAAATGGTATTTTTACATACATGAATGTGCCCCAAGGTGTTGTGAAAGTAGTTTTTTTCTGATCACTTGGAATTAATAGTACCTAATTGTAACCTGAGAAGCCATCAAACAATTATATCCTTTTAGAACCTACCACCCTTTGCAGTATATGATCCATTTTTGGTAAAGGGTAGTTGTCCTTTAGGGAGGTTTTGTTCAAGTTTCTAAAGTCTATGCATAGCCTAATATCCCATGTTTTCTTTCTCACTGACACAAGGTTAGAAACTCATTCTGAGTACCAAAGTGGGACTATGATACCAACATCATACCTCTTCTTTATTTCTTTTTCAACAAGAGGTACTAGGATGGGGTTTATTCTTCTCAATTTTTGTTTGAATGGTTTCTGGTTTTCTTTGAGAGAAATTTTACGTTGAATAATTCTTGTGTCATAGGACTTCAAGTCCTCATACCCCCATGCACAAAAATTTTTAAACTCTTTGAAAAAATCTATATATTTATGTTTTATATGAGGAGGGAGAGTATTGGACAACTTGATCATTTTGGGTTCTTCTACGCTTCCTATGTTGCATTCTTCCACATCAGTTTCGGTGGTTTCCATTTTTGGCTTCCTAGCAACATCATCTAATTCAAATAGCTCTTCTAAGGGGGTAATAACACTTGGTAATGAGTTATATTTGCATTGTAATACCTCAAGGTATTTTTGATCTGAGCCCCTCGAAAATTCTGCCTCATGAAAGTGTGCTAATAGATTTACATCAGCATTAGGAAATGGCTTTTTTTGTGTGTTTGTTCTTCATTTGGGGAATCTTGTTCATGCACTAAGCTTGGTTTTGGTATTGCAAATTCATTCTTATATTGTAGGGAATCATCAATTTGTTTGTCACCCTCAAATACTTGCCAATAATCTATGTTTTCAGGTACTGTAGGCCGGTTCTTGACTTTTACAGTGTATTGTTCATTGGCATGGGGTATTTGGCAAGTGCTGGAAGAAAATGCAAGTTCATTGGTAAGGTTGTTTTGAGCTCTAGGGATGGAGGTAAGTTCATACTTCTCAAAAAATTTCAGGAGATCTAAGGCAGCATTCTTGTACTCTCTTAGCCTAGGATTCTTGGCAGAATATTCTCCCTTGATCTTTCTAATGATTAGTTCAGAATCCCCTTGAACATAAATTTTCTTAGCTCCTATGTCTTTTAGCAAATGTAAACCAAGGAGAAGGGCCTCATACTCTGAAATATTGTTAGTGCATTCAAAGTCTAGTTTGTAGGAGTGGCCTTCATTGGTGTTATGTATCCAAACACCAGCTCATGAACCAACTTTGCCACAGGATCCATTAAAGCTCATGTTCCAAAGTGTTTCAAGTCAAATTCACCATTATGTTGTTGTTCGGGGCTGCTAGAGTTTTGGCTGTCAAGTTCTTCATGCAGTGTTTACTTTGACTGTTGTGGTAGGCCTAGATATTTCTCATTTTCATTTACTTGTTCATCAATGCCATCTTCATTATACAAGATAAATGAGTTAAGGTCTGAATGGATAGCATAAAGAGGGGTGTTGTTTGGCCTATCTTGGCTTCTAACCATATATTTCATGTGAGATTCCCAGTACGATCTCCTTGTTTGGTTAAAGACCAGGATGGTAGCATAGGAAATGTCCATTTGGAGGTTCCCTTGGAGTTTGGATCCTCATGATATAGATAGAAGCATGACATACTTCGAGGTAATGTCAGCCACTACAATGTCCATAACTAGACTCTTAGCAGGTATTTGTGCGAGATTGACACACAGATCCTTGATTAGACCCAAACTCTTGACTCTGCTTGAATTGAAAGAATACAAGTCCTTGTAAGGTTTGGGTATTTCAAGGCCTAGTCTCTCCATTACCACCTTGGGCATGAGATTGTGTGAGGCACCGGAGTCTAGCATAACATTGTGCAAGATTTTATCATGAATATTTAAGCTAACATAGAATAGAGAGACAAATCCTTCTTGATATTTTCCCTCTACCTCAGGTCCAAACAATAGCTTTGGTTTGTCATTAGTTAGGTTCAAAGTGTTGGTTTCATTTCCTATGTTCAAAGCTTACAACATTTGGGACCTATATATTCTTGAGTTACTAGTTTAGCAAGAGGTATGCTTATTTTGATCTTGGAAATATCTCCCTCAAAATTGAAAGGTGCTAGTGTTTTTGGTATATTTACATCAGTTTTGTCACACATATTCTTTTCAGCAATTTTGGTTTGCTCAGTTTTATTAGGACTGTCATTTAGAGCAGATTTTCCAAGGCCACTAGTTGATGTACTAGGGCAGCTTGGGTCACCATTTTGTTGGCTAGTTTTGTCTTTGTTTTGATCAGATTTCGTAGCCATTGTGGTGGTGTTTTCTACTGTTTTCTTAAGGATGTTTTCAGGGGTCTTTCTAATAGTAGTTTCTAATTTTTTCTTTTTGGAGGCATCTCAAGTTTTCTTACTCCTAAGGTCATATTGCCTATGGACCTCCATTAAGGAATTTTCAAACCCCAATTTGTACTCTTCAGAATCCTCATATGTTCTATCAGTTTGGTTTGAGGAAAATAACCCTTGTTCTTCTCCTATGAGAAAGACATCACCCTCATTGTCAGAACCTATCAGATTTACATGATTTTCTTCCGATTGTTCAATCTCTCTTTCCTCTTCATCTACATAGTTGTCTTGGAAAGGAGGCCTGATTTGTTGGTCATTGTCTCTTTGTCTGTTTTGAGGAGGGTCTCTCCTGAAGTTTTGGTTCCTATTTTTGTTTTGGGGATTTGCTTGGTTTTCCGTAGGGGGTGCTCTCTCATTCAAGTTGATCCTCTCCATCATTATTTCCATTACCCTCACTAGATTATCAATTTTTGCATTTGAGGTGGAGGCCATGGTTTCATATTTGTATGTGACCTTCTTTTCTAACCTCATCCTAGCCCTTTTTTCAATTAGATTGGCCTCTACACTCACAACTCCCCTTTGCATGTCTTCTAAAGTTAGGGGATATCTTTCTCTCAACTGGTAGGCCATGTCTGGATCAAAACCCTTTGGAAATTTTACTAAGGCTAGGCCTTGTGTGGGTTTCATGTGATGTGGGAGTGCATTGTATACACTATTGAACCTAGTGCAGTAGTATTGGATAGCTTCCCTGACATTTCTCTTAAGGTTGTTATACTCTAAGAGGATTTGAAGAGGGTTTTTCTTAATCTCCCACTTGTTCATGAATGTTTGATAAAGGGAAGGGAGATCATGTATGCTATTAGGAGTCAAGTTTTTGAACCATTTCTTTGCTTCTCCTCCTAAGCTTTGGGAAAAAATCCTCATTTTTATGGTCTCCTCTTCTATCTCTTGATATTCAAAGGCATCATTCATCCTATCTACATGCTATTGGGCAGTGGTAGAGTCAAATCTAGTAAAGTGAGGGATTTTGGATTGGTAATCTTGAGGCATGGGTAATAAAGGTTGGGGTAGAACCAATGGGGAAAACCACACAGCCATGATTGGAGTTAAAGGAACCCAAGGAGGGTTTGTGAGAGGTGGGTTTGTGAGAGGAGGTGGAGGATTAAGTGGAGTGGTTTGCATAGTGGATGTGTGAATGAGAGTGGCAGATGTACTTAGACCAGCAAACCGAGATTGAGCAAATTTGGAATGGAAGGAGCCAAAGTTTATGAGAAGCTGAAAATTAGGAGGAGTGGAAGGAGAGTCTCCTCTACTAGGACTCTGCTAAAAATCTATGGGCTCAAGGTCTGTTTGGTCTATCCCACTTTGAGACTTAGTTCTAAAAATGATTTTTCTATGGTATAAGTCAAATTGGGGATCTTGCAAGGCTGTGAGGTTTTTAGGGACAAAACTTTCTTTGTGAATTGTCCTAACAGTAGTTGAATCTTGGGTCCTAGAATTTTTCCACAAAATCCTTTCTGGGTCATCAACTATGGTAGTAGGGTTAGGGTCAGTTTTAGATCTAGTTCTTATCCTTTGCGAAGCCAGATTTCAAACTCAATAATGCAAAGAGGCTGGAAGTTTTAGGAGTGTCTTGAAAACAGACCTATCTACAAGGATACTAAGCTCACACAATGAGTGACTGGGTTCTAGACTATTCTGACTGATTAGTGTATTCCCATGGGAGTCTATGAGAGATATTGAATTTATTAGGTCTACTGGAGGGTAGTGGAGTCACCAGGTGGAGGAGGTTTACTTCTTTGTGGGTTGGCCTGTTGCCCACCATCAAAAATTCAAAAAACCAATCTAGAAATGTTTTGGGTTTTTTGAGTTTCTTATGTAACACTAAGATTTCAGTGAGATTTCTCCAGTTGAGACATCATGTTGCTAGTATGGTGAATCAATTAGATAGTACTCTTGGCTAACACTTGATTTTCTAAGTTTGACAGGGATTTGAGAGTTCTTAAGGTATACTTAGGATGTTACTGACTAAGTGTCCCACCGTGATTGGCATTATGTTAGATCCCCATAATTTTTTATATTGGCATGAAAAAATATACAGGGGTAACATCAAACCAGTCTTTGGAGTCCTAGGACCTAGCGTTCCTAGAATCATAGAGGTCTCTCTCTATACTTGTGTAAAGGATGTGAACTTGATAGATTTTAGTGTTTGATTTTAGGCTAGTTATTAGGTTTAGGGTTTGTGTGTTTGGTTGGTTGGTTGGGTAGGTTGTCAAGCAATAATAGATAGAGTGAGAGAGGGTTAAGCCATTGGGCTATGGAGTCTAAAAAAAGGTCTTGAAAATTTTAACAATAGATCAGGGGTGTATTACAGGGCAAGTCTAACAAGGTCAAATGGATCTAAAAGCTTTGTATGAGTGGGGTGAACATCAAATTTGTGAACATGGTAGGTGCAAAAGGGAAATCAAGAATCCTTAAACAAATACCTTAACAAGAACGGCCTTTAACATTACTAAGCATGAAGAAATAACCAAATACAGGGCATACCAATAACTTATTTTATTAAACCCTAGCAAGTAAGCATGAAGACAATGATTCAGTGAACTATAGAAGGCAAGAAACTTGTAAATCTTCTAGTGATTTCACCTTCAAGCTAAGAAAAAATATAAAATAATCACATAATAGAAATCAATGAATAGGGAACTCCTAAATTCATTAATCAAGCTATAAAGACCTCCAAAGAAAATTTTTAAGATGATAAAAAAGGCATGGTGAATCATAGACCTCTTTAGGTAAACCTAATCAGCAATACTTCAAAGTAAAAGACCTTAAAAACAATGTTTAAGCAATAGAAAAGAGTAGGGCTAACCATAAAAATACTTTGACATTTGCCTTATCAAATAATCTTTAAGATAAACAAGCATGAATGGCTTTAGAGAGCAACTAAGAATTCTCTAAACTAACCTAGCATAGGAAAACATAGAAGCAGTAAAGAACAAACAGAGCTAAGGTGCCTCTAAACAACATTTCTTAGCCTAAAACTTTTGTCCTACTACAACGGAAATATGGAACAAAATGATAACATAAGAGAATAAGAACTAAATAAGGAACACTTCACCATTAACTATGCTCATGAATCCTGCAAGTGAGCCTTCTCCATTGTCAAGCAAATCAAGCCATCCACAAAAACCGAAGCCAATTTCTCTTCAATCTCAAAGTCTATCTATTACTCTCAATAATCATCCAACATGTACAATGAGGCCCCAGTGTTGTATTTAACAAGCAAGGAGGACCAAAACCCTAACTAGGGTTCCCAAAATGTCATAAATACATCATAAATGCTAAATTTTTCCATTAAGACCATGCAAGGCCTAAGGCACAAAATATCTAAGGAAATAAATGAAAAATAACTTCTAACACCTAAATTTGGAGTGATTTTACCAAAAAACAAAAAAATATCTATTTTCCATAAATTTGTGTCTTATGTTGACTTTGCAGGCAAGGGCACAACAGTGAGGTCCAAGGGCGTAGTGCCTGTACTAGAAAAATGGGTCACCTTGCAGCTAAGTTTTGAAGGCCTTCTCTGTGTCAAAATGAGCTCTGTGATAGCTCGTTGGAGATATTGTCGAGTCTACTTTACAAAACTACCCAAGGTTTTCTGATTGGGCTTAAGTTACCAGTTCAAAAACCAAATCTCCCAAGGCTGCTAAGGGCGTAGCGCTAGCCTTGAAAATTGGGCAGAAAGGTGGTTTTTTGCATGTTTTTTACGCTTTTGGGGGACCAAAACTACTCCAAATGATCTGAAATTTTGGGTGCATGATGCCCTTGGCCTAATGAATCCAAAAATGTAAACAAATCCTCAAGAAAATTCCCCAAAAAATAGTGCAATGCCAAGGGCGTTGTGCCCTTGGCCCTCTAAATCAGTCAAAAACCAAAATTTCAAAAAACTTACCAAAATTTGAAATTGTCTTCCTCATGGTGTTTGGGATGCTTGTATGGAAGCATCAGCTAGGATCTCAAGGTTTTCTTGGCTTTTTTCCTCCTTGAGGGATTGAATTTTGGCAAGGGATCTTTTGAGCTTGGCCCTTGCAATTTGATTTCTCAAGGCATAGTGCTTGGCCATCCTCTTCTGAAGGCCAAGGTCCCTTTGTGTCTTCTCTAGTTGATCCTCCAAGTGTGTATAAGCCCTTTCTAACCAAGGTTCCTGATCATACTCTATCTCCATGACAAGCAGCTCACTTGGAGTGAGCTTCTCTGCCAATAATGCTTTTTTCTTCTTCTCCTTGTCTAAGGCCTTCCTCAAGCCCATTGTTCTTGGCCTTCTACTAAAAAACTGCCCTTCTTCATCTTCATTCTCATAAAAAAAACCCAAGACTTCATCAAGCCTAACCTTGGTCCTTTCAGCCTCTTTTCGGGCTTTGATTTCCCTAACCTCATAAATGGCCTTGTTGTGCCTCCAACTGCTTGTTTTCAGTCTCATAATAGTGGATGAAATTCCTAGCCCTAGCTAGGTTGGATTGAAAATATTTGATTTGGGCATCCTTACCTTTGAGCAGCATGCTTGAGACCCTTGCCTCATTCTCATCATCACTGTCAACATGAATGAGCTCAAATTCCTGCTCAGTCTCATGCTGGTCTTCTTCCTTCTTCTCTATGATCTTCTCTTTGCCTTTGTCCAGCTGCTTGGTTGAAGTGGAAGGCATGGCCCCTTGCCTTTTAGAGGCATCAAACATGTGCCTACTTCCCCTTTGGTAAGTTAAAGGAAAAGATTCAATTTTTCTCACTTTAGTACCTTCACCATTGCTGCCATCATGATGACTATCATGATCATTGATATCCTTACTGTTCTTATGGCTTTAATGGTTGCTCTCCATGTTGTTATTATCTATCTCCATGCTCTCTGATTTATCACCGATATTCTTGTTGTCATTGTGAATGTCAATATCATCATCATCATTATTATCATCTCCACTGATATCATGGCCATCATGATTGCTGATCTCTTCCTTATTTCCCTTATCCGATCCAATGTTTTCTTCTTTGCTGCTTTTAGACCCAATTCCATCATCATCACTGATTTCTTAGCTGGTCTCATGGATGCTAACATGGCTCTCAACATCATCACTACCATCTTCTTCAATGTCTTCTTTCTCACTCATATCAGCCTCACTTTCCTTACTGCTTTCTTCATGGATGCTTTCCATGCTGCCTTCATCACTACCATGAGCCTCACTCACATTTTGGCTCTTGGTGCCACTGTTATCATCATCATCATCATCATTTCCTTCTTCTTCCATGCTCTCTGCTTCATTTGAATCCTCCGTGCTGACATCATTGCTCTTTTACTCACTATATTCTACCTCTTCTGACCTATTTCCATCATGGCTCATTTCCTTGTTGCTTTATGCATCTTCACTATCTTCTGCACTGTTGTTTTCCTTATTGACATCAACATCATTTTCCTCATCTGCACTGTTTTGAGTTTCATCATTATCTGCCCCACTGTATTCACTGTCACCATGGCTCCTTGTTTCACTGCCATGTTCTTCACTGACTCCCTCCTCACTACTATTTTCCTCATTGTTGTGAGCCTCACTGTGCTCTTCACTGCTATCATTAGCCTCACTTCCCTCACTTTTTGATTCTTCATTATCATCTCCTTCATTGACTTATTCTTCACTAACCTCCTCTTATTCACTTTCTTCTTCATTTTTGCTTGATTCATCATTATCTTCTCCCTCATTTTTAGCTGACGGCTCATTGTCACTTCCTTCATTGTCTGATGCATTGTGAGAGAGTGATGAAGGAGGGTTGTCTTGTGGTGAAGGGATATGTATAAATGGTGAAACATGCTCAGTAGGAGATGATGGAGGAGTAAGGGTAGGAGGATGAGATGATGAATGCATGTTTTGTTGAGGATGGGCTTGTGGATTTGTGAACACTTCATGGGAAATGAAAACCTCCCTTGGAATATCCTTTTTCTGAAATTGATGCATGACAACCATTTTGATCAAAGAGTGATGAAATAAGCTTTGCATCTGGTGAGGAAAATATCTATTTTGTCTAATATAAGACATATTTCCAATACTCCTGTTGAGGTAGTAGGGTAGATGCAGCATCTTAACCCTAGTAAAGTGCATGAGCAACCTGATGTGATAGGAATAATTCTGGGAGAATCTTTATTCACATGTGAAATATTTCCTAATGACCCTCATCATGGGTGCATACCTCTCAAGCAAATGTGAGAAAGGAAATATGGATTTATTGTAGTCTTTGTATATGGGTTTAAGGAATGGATCATAGTATCTCATGTCTAAATTGGCCTGCTTGAACCATTTTTCACACACACTAGGTATCCCAGTGGCAATAGCAATGGCATCTGAAGACAATTCAAAGTTTACCCCTGCAAGGTTGACTTTTTTCTCATGTAAGTTAAGTATGAAGAGCCTAGTCAACTCGAGGTGATTTTGCACATGTACTTTCTCACAAAATTCATAGCAGCCTACATTTTGGAAGCAGGAGACAGTTAAGGGAGATGCATTTAGCTCCATTGTGTTTAGGGGTTCAAACATGTTGATCCCCCCACCTTTGTGTTGATGCCTCCTTGGCACTTTCCCTTCCTCACCACTACTACTGTCACCTTCCCTTGACATTTTGATCACTACTGCTTTTGAGCAAAATCCTAGCTCTGCTTATGAAATGGATGTGGAAGAGGGTAATGCAGTGGTGATGAAAAAGGAAACTTTTTACAAGTGAATGAAAACTAATGAGTGAAGGGGCGAATTGGGTAGAATGAGAGGCTAAATAACCTGAATGCAAAACAACTGATATGCCAAACCCTGCTGTGAAAACATGTTAGTAATGATGATAATTTGAGATGAGGGGGATATGTAATGTCAATTTTTCACAGTGTAAGGGCCTAGGTTTTAAGCTTTGATGGATGACCAATCTCAAGCCAATGCAACCACCTCAATTTACCCCGGTTTTGACTGAAATTTCTTTATAGGCAGATCAAAAAGGCTTTAATGCATGACATTTAGGTTATCTCCTTAGGGTCCCATTCCTTTAATCAAATGATAACAAAAACTTGGAGAGGAGGTGATGTCTTATACTTACCCCTTAAAGATGCTTAAAAAACCATTGGAGGTAGTTTGAAGAGACTTTGAGTCAATTTGGGTGTTGAACTAGCTTGGAAGGCCCTCCTAGCCAAGCATGCAGCGCCCAGGTGAACGAGGTGTCGAGTCGGTAAAATGCGTAGCGTGTTGTGCCATGTGCACAGTGCCAAAGGCTTTATGTCAGGCCTATTGGGTGATTCAGGAAAACGTGCAGTGCCTAAAAAATTTGCACGAGCAAAACTTCCAAGGGCGCAATGCCCGACTCCAGGTGCACGTCGCTGGGTAAACTTGCCCAAATTTGATCTGAAAATTCACAAGTCTTTCTCCTTTACTGCTCTTGATCTTTGCAAGTGAAAAATGATCTATATGAGGAACAAAATGACCTTTTATAGTCTAGGAACTTAAATGTAATCTCTGCAAACCCACTTTCCTAATGTTTTTACTCCCTTTTCCTTTTCACTGATATTTCTTTGACTTCTTGCTTGCAGGTGACATGAAAAGCTTTAAGTGACTTTTCCTTTTGCTCCTTGAGAGTTTACATGCTCATTTGATATCTTCTTTGGAGGGTTGCACACAGTATTATTCTTCAAAGTTTCTTGTGTTTTTCATCACAATGTTCCACTTATCTTTCTTACATTGTCTTATCGAACCTTTTACACTGTTTGCTCTGTAGGTGTCTGCAGTGATGAATTTTGACCCTCTTGTTTATCCTTGCGGCATAACAAGATTATTAACATACCTTTGGGATTTTCAAGAGAGGGCTTTGAAATTTTTGCAAAGAGAGGGAAAAAATTTCAAAGCCGTCTCTTGTTTTCATTATGAAGTTCTGATCATTTTTTACCCTTTGGCCGCTTCAGATTTGCAGGTGCCATAAAACATTGAAGTGGCTTTTCCTTTTATTACCGAAGCTTGACATATTCATTTACATAGTAGCAACCTTAAAATCACCTTTTGTTTCCACTTTGGAACTCAACACCATGTTTTTCATATTTTTGACCACTGAGTGTAGGTGACTTGAACACATTTATTTTCCCTTTCTCATTGATCTTGAGGCATGATAGGTTGAGCTTGGCAACTTTTTAGGATGATTCCACACCCTGGTATCTCCAACCTAAAGTCAAATCATATTTTTTTTTGCAAGTGATTGAAAGCTTTTGACTTTTCCTTTCTTGCTGATATTCTTTATCTCCTTGTTATGTAGATTTTGTTTGAGTCATAGAGTTAACTTTCTTTGGCTTGTTTATGGCCTTTAATACTTTCACTTAGCAGGTGTTATGAGAACCCTAAAATGGCTCTTCCCTTTGGTCTTTGAAGCATGCTAAATTTATCCTTGACAACCTTAGGAACTCTAACACAAAGCAGCATTTTCAAAAACCCCTTCTTTGCTGGAATCATGGAGTCGTAACCTGCACTTTGCTCATCTAGGCATGGCAAACTCATTTTTCTCAATTCTAAGATCTAATTAGAGTGGTATCTTCAGAATTCTTCTATGTTGTCATCATGGAGTTCAAACCATGCCTTTCACCTTATTTATTCATTTTTCCAAAACCCTAGGTGTTTGGAGTGCTTGAGGACAATTATCAGTGTTGTCTTTTAAGTTCTCTATAGCCCTTTCAAGTTCATTCATTACTATCTAGTTCAGCTCACCTTTTTCCCTTTTTCATTAATAATTTCTAAAAAAATTCTCTTCATGTTTAGCTTCTTGGTGTACATCCTCCATGGTCATTTCTTCCATTTGTTTCACTATTTGGCACTTGTTGGGCGATCAAGCTCAAAAACTTAGTTCTCCTTGAAACCAAAACTGCTTCACCTCTCTTTGCTGTGAATGTCTTTATTGAGGAGCATCCCTCTTACCTTACCAAATTTCTGTTGATAGTCATTTTAACACTCCTATAGAAGTGTCAAAGTTCACATTTACCTTTTCCAGAACTTGAACTTGATATGGTAGTCCTCTTTGGATATTTTATGATATTTTTTGGGTAACCATGTGCTGATCTTAAATTACATCTGAGTTAGCTTCTAACACACGAAAAACAGTTCTTAAAACATCAATGATGACCTTACAACCTATGAAACCCTAATGACCTAGTGGGAGGGTTCTTTTGACCTGCTATTTGACTAAAAATTGGCTTGGAGTCTTCAAGTATAAAAAAAGAGTTTTGACAAGGTGGTGTATTGAAGATACAAAATCCAATGTGCTTGATTTATCTAAAGAGCCTACAGAAATAGTTTTGAGACTATCAATGCTTGAGGAACCTAGTGAACATGGGAAGAAATAGGTTGATTGGTAACCCTAGACGGAAATGGAGGGATGGGTAAGGGAAAAACAGAGTAAATGAGGTTATAGGTGGGAAAATAGGATGGATATGAGTGGCACAAGCCCATAAGGAGTCTCTTTAGGAGTGGTAGGGTGATCATAAAATGGAAAAATGCTAGAATAGTGAAAAATTTTCCATAAGGATAACGAAGGCAGTGAGATTTCTAAAACTCACAATATTCAGGGAATTTTGTTTTTTAGAAATCTAGGACCAATATTTAGTAATCTTCAGATTAAAAAAATTATTGATGACTAACACTGCGAATACAAGTGTCCATCCACCACCTCTAAACTTGGTGTTGCGGTTCCCATGTTTTGGCCAGATTGGCAAGACCAAAAGATGAGACAACATCAAACCACTTTCAGACCTCAGGATCTATCCCTCCTGGGTCCAAAGAGGGATCTCTCTATGATTGTTTAAGGTGTATGTCTTTGAAGCTCAAATTTTAAGATATTAGGCTCGCTATAGGCACAGAGTTTTTTTTTTTGATTGTTTGTTTGATTGTTGGTTATCAGGAAAGAAGGGTTCAATGTAAGACAAGGATGAGCAAAGAGGATTTAGGCAGAGGTGAAGTATTCTAGGGAGCATTCAAACCATTGGGAAATGGAGTCAGGAAAGGATTTGCTTGCTATTCAATATGCAGGCTTTCAATTGGGCTAGTCATCTAAAACATTGGATCTTAGAGATGATAATGTGGAATGGAATGATAAGGGAGGAGGAAACAATAAAGGTTTAGAACACAAAGTTAAAGACTTGAGATCAGAGAGATACTACGAACTCTCAATGCTTCGGCCTCCAGCTTGAGGGATCTTAGAAAGGTTCAATCAATTGAAAAGGATCCTAGTGAGATAGAAACAGGGTTTTGGACCTCCCAGTGTTCCCAATTCTTTCAATTAAATCCTAACAAGAACAATCTAAGAATAGATTCATTTAATTCATACATCAGCTAGCAGGAAATAACATCCACTACACTGATTAAATTAACTGAAATCAACTCTTAGATAACACATTTAGTAGAAAACATCAAAGGCAAGGAGAGCAGAAACATAGGGTACCTAACAAGGGTAAATCCTATGCCAGATTTCTGATGCAAGCCAGTAGAAATGAAATGAAATGGAATGTAAGTTAAACACAAATACAAAGATAGAAAAACATCACCGCTGCTTTAGATCAGGATCCAAAGAAATGTGCTTGTCATATTAAAAAGCAACACCAGTCAAGTACAACATCGCCAATGGCTGGATACTTAGTCTGAAACCATCTTCCTCAGCCTATCTTACAACTTTACACAAAGACTTTGTCTCAAAAGAAACAGCTTGTAATTCTCTGATAACTGATCAAAAAACTTTACAATGAGTTTCTTCATGAATTTATAGTTGAAGTGGAGCAGAGAAGGTAGGTGAAACACTAAATGAAGCATTAAACTCAAAAAAGAAAGAGGGCCGAAGCCCATTCTGTTTAAACCCCGTGCATTTATCTTTGGCACTCTTTGGGTGAAAGAGTGGTCTTCTCCAGGCTTCCATTTACTTTGGGCATGTCTTTGATGTACTCTGCTGCAGCGATCTGTAGTACTTCTGGTGAATTAAACAAGAAACATAGAATCATGACACTGAGATCTGCCATACTATGCAACAAATGCGTCTGATAGAATAGAACTGATGTAGGGGGGGGGGGGAACTTCACTTGGACACAATGTAGAATAAAACAATAATGTGTACCGTGTCCTTGCTCAGGAAGGAACATTTTGCTAATTTGAAACCCTGATAGCATTGTTTTCTACGCGCTGGACCTTTCGTGCAATCCATGATGTCTTTGAACTAGTACCTTTGCCTTCTAAAATCCCTGAAAAAGCTCAAAAATCCTCTATTTCTTGCCTCGAGCTCTCTGCTTCTCTCGTACTGTCTTTGTTTATGATATCTGAGCTTTAATGGTGCCGGAGAGGGTTTGCAGAGTTTGAACTTTGTCAGTGAGACATTATAAAGGGAGTCAGCAAAGGGAAATTTATCAAAGGCAAAGGCATAGGAGACTTCAAGGATGATGTGTCTTTAGGGGAGATGCATTCCTTGAAGGCTCAAAAACAATTTATCCCGCTACTTTTCTTGTCAAAATATTTATAGGGGGATAACAGTGGCTCCACATGGGGATGGCTTCTTCTTGAAGGAGTCAAGAATTCAGAAAATGATCTCCGATGTAGGCCAGATGCCTGCTGCTTGAGCCATCTTTATTCTTCGATTTTTAGCTGCCACAATTATGAAGACATCAATTTAGCAGAAACATTCCCAAACAAATCTACCTACCCATCCTACAATCCTAGCATTTTTTCTTCTTCTACGGTGCATTTGGACTAGCAGACCCTTTACATCATTTTTATTTTTTTTTACAAATAGAAAATAAACCTATTTTAAAACTACCCTTATCACTCCATGAGACTAGATTAGACTGTTGGTCTCATATGTTTCTCTACCTAATCTAATATCAGCTGGGATTAGATTGTCCAGCAGATTTCTTCTCTACATTCTACAACATAAATTTAAAAACAGTCAAACTAGGATTAGACAGTCTAGTTTGCTATGGATCCAAGGCATAAAGACCGTTGCACATGGACATAATTTTGTAGAAACCTGAAAAAAAAATCTTGAAGTCTTGAAATATGAAGTTTGTAGCATCCTTCTTTCCTTTGTGATTCAAGTTTTGAGCTTGTTAGAGTCACTTTCCCTTTTTTTTTTAAATTCAGCTCTGGTTTTGGACTTGTTAGAGATGACTCTTTTATTTCTTTGCTGGTCCAGGTTTTGGGCATGTTTGGACCAGCTATCTTTACCTCCCTTGGCTCAGGTTTTGATCATATTAGATCCAATCCCTTGCAATTCTGAGGCTCGTTTTTTGAGCATGTCTCAACCTCTTTTTTTTTTTTCTTTTTCTTTTTTTTTGGGAACCCTTTCTCTTTTTCTTGAAAAAAAACATTGCAATGGTATGTACAATGGAAATGGAAACTGGAAAATGGAAATCAGCAGAAGTAGTGTTTGAGCATCCTACCATTGACAGGAACCCCAAACAGTTCTGTACCATCTAATTCTTGTAAGAAAAAGGCATTTGGACCCACAGTGGCCTGGATGATGTAAGGACCTTGCCACAAACTGTCAAACTTGTCATGCTTTCCTTTGTCCTCTCTCCTTGAGTCCCACTTCAGAACTTTATCTCCAACTTTGAAAACAGAGGCCTTAGTTCCTTTGTCAAAAAAATTCTTTATATTTTCCTGAACCTTGATAGCTCTGTTATAGACCTCCTCCCTTGTTTGTTGGAGATGAATTTTCTAGTTTATCCTCCTCACCATACTATCTTCTTCTGTTTGTATCTCTTGAACAATTTTAATCATTGGTGTTCCAAGGCTGGTGGGAAACACTACTTCCGATCCATAGACAAGCTGATATGGTGACATGCCAATGGATTTATTTGTTGTAAGCCTGTCAGCCCACAGGGCATGCACTAACTTGTTATGCCATGACTTTTTGTTCTCTTCCAGTAGCTTTTTGATGATGGTCACCAGGCTCTTGTTTGATGATTCAGCTAATCCATTACCTTGCGGGTAATAGGCAGTTGAATGACCAAGTGCTATTTGATACCTGTGACAAAAATCAACCATTTTCTTGGATCCGAAAGCAGCAACATTATCAGTGATTATTTTCCTTGGGCAGCCAAACCGAGAGAGGATATGATCTTCTAGGAACCTAATGATGACTGAATCTATGGCATTCCTAGTAGGTATGGCCTCTATCCACTTAGTGAAGTAATCAGTGGCTCTTAGGATCGATTTGTGTTGTGCAAAAGAAGCCGGGTGAATTTATCCTAAGAAATCTAGGCCCCATTGCATAAAGGGACCTTCAACAATGATGGGTTGTAGAGGTAAGGGGAGGAGTTTTCTTTTGCCTTCAAAAATATGGCATTTGTGGCAGGCAATTATCATCTTATGAATATCATTGAAGAGTGTAGGCCAATAGTAGCCAGCTCTGAGTATTTTTTTTGCAGTGGCTTTCCAGTTCAGGTGACCTCCACACTCTCCTGCATGGAATTCTTGTTTAATCCTTTCTGCTTCAGATTCAGGAAAAAATTTGAGCAATAGGCCATTTGGATTTTTCTATTATAAGCCTTCATTCATTATGCAATAGCTTATGGCTTTCAATTTTAAGAATCTGGCCTTGGTCTTTGATAGTTCAGGAGGGGCATTGAGGTGTGTAAGCACATACAGAATGTCAGAATACCAAAGAGAGCTCTGAAAATTCTCCTCAACAGTGGGATCAGGCAATCCCTGCTGCTCATCCATGACATCTACCATGTTAATGTCTAGGGCTTGTAGATTTGATTCAACCATTATTTGAGCTAAACCTTGACCTTTGATCAGTTTGGTGGGTTTTATCTCAAGGTTGTACTCGAATATCACAACAATCCATTTGCCCCTCTTCCCATCTGGGTCTTGGGACAAGATGTCTTTAACCACTATGTTGGGTGCATAGGCTATGGTGTGGGAATGCAATATGTACACCCTAAAGTCTTTCAAGGCCTTAATCAGAGCATAGGCCTATTTTTCCATTATGTTTTATTTCAAAGGTGCATCCCTGAGTGTATTGCTGAAGAAAGAAATGGGTTGTTCCATTCCCTCCAAATTTTTCTGCAGTAGAACTGTAGCTATCGTATGCTTGGAGGCAAATGAAAAAATCAGGAAATCTTTTGAGAAATCTGGGCTGATTAGGATAGGAGCCTAGGTGAGTGCAAGTTTAACTGATTCAAAATATTTCTTAGCTTCAACAGTCCACTTAACTCCTACACCTTTCTTCAGCATGTTAGTCATATTTCTAAGGTGTTCAGCTAAGTTGGGAATAAACCTCCTGAGGAAGTTGATTTTCCAAATAAAGGACTATAACTCCTTCATGTTTCTCGGGTGTGTGATTTGTAGTATTCCTTCAACTCTTTGTGGATCTATCCTAATCCCTTTCTTAGATATGATATGACCAAGAATTTTTCCTTCTTGCAGCCCAAATACAGTCTTTTTAGGATTCAGTGACAGACCAAAACTTCTACATCTTTCAAACACTCTTCTCAGGTGTTCTAGGTGTTCTTCCTCAGTCTTGGAGTATACTGTTATGTCATCCAGGTAGATGAAAATGAAGTGTCCTATTTCATCTGAAAAATCTATGTCCATTGCTCTTTGGAAGGTTGCACCAGCATTAATTAGCCCAAACGGCATCTTTACATACATAAAAGTACCCCATGGAGTGGTAAAGGTTGTTTTGAGTTGGTCTTCTGGGATTACTAAGACTTGGTTGTATCCTGAAAAACCATCTAGTAGGGAGATCCTTTTAGAACCTACTACCCTCTGAAGAATATGTTCCATTTTTGGCAAAGGGTAATTGTCTTTGAGTGAGGCTCTATTCAGATTCTTGAAATATATGCACAATCTGATCTCCCCTGTTTTCTTTCTCATAGCCACTAGGTTTGATACCCAATCAAAGAACCTCACAGGCATAATTATACCTGCCTTATACATCTTCTTAATCTCTTTTTCCACTGTAGGCAATTTTTTTGGGTTTGTTCTGCGAAGTTTTTGTCTGAAGGGCTCCTGATTTTCTTTCAAGGGTATTTTATGTTGTATGATGTTTGTGTCATAGGCCCTTAAGTCATCATAACTCCAAGAAAACACATCGATGAATTCCTTGAATAGGTCAATGTATTTCTTTTTCATGTTTGCAGGCAGGGACTTAGCCAATTTCATCATCTTGGGTTTATCTTCAGTGCCTATGTTTCATTCCTCAACATCAGAGTCTGCATGTTCAATAGTGGGCTTTTTTGCTACATCATCAAAGTCAAAAAGGTCTTCTAAAGGTGCTAGACCTCGAGGTATGTTCTTATCTTTGGTCTGCAGCACCTCTACTTCTTCACTATCTGCGTTTTCACATTTTTCGTTTGGATTTCCAACCTGTTCGTTTAAAGTGTTTATTTCTATATTACAGGATGGTTCTTCCTCATCTGAGGATTCTTCACTTAGGCAGCTACTATCAAATTTAGAGTCTGAATTAGAAAATTCAAAATCGTTTCTGCCTACCAGGAAATCTTCAATTTGTTTATCTCCTTCAAAAACCTGCCAATATTTTTCATTGTCCGGCACTGCAGGTCTGAATTTGGTCTGAATGATGATCTGTTGGTCACTGGGAGGCTTATGGTACGAACTAGCCATGCAGGCCAGTCCATTTGCAATTGCATTCTGGCTCCTACGGAAAAACACAAGCTCGTATTCTACGAATGTTTTCAATAAATCCATAGTGTCATTCCTATATGCTCTTAGTCTAGGATGTTTTGTTGTATATTAACCATTTACCTGTTTAATGATCAGCTCAGAGTCCCCATGCACAGTTATCCTACGGGATCCTAGTTTTCTCAAAAGGTTTAAGCCTAGGATAAGAGCCTCGTACTCTGCAATGTTGTTTGTACATTTGAAATGCAGGTTACATGCATGGCTCTCTGTGTAACCACTCTCTATGTTATGCACCCACACTCTTGCTCCAACAGTTCTCTTGGTGCATGACCCATCAAAATTCATTTCCCATAAGGTTTCATTCTTGGGTTTATCATCGTTTTGTTCTTGGTGTGGTATATGTGTTTGTGAAGGGTGACTAATCAGCTGACTGCATTCTATTTATGGTTCACTTTGATTTTTTGTTTCAATGCACTGTTCCAAGTTTCCTATATCATTCTCCTCCGAGTCTAGAGTAGCCATTATGTTAAAGTCCATGGGCTCTGTTTCCTTGTTTGTATCTCTGTTTTTGGACTCTGACCCTTCTAAGGATTCATCAGTACAAAGGATAAAAGAGTCAAGGTCTGTATGTATAGAGTATAAAGGTGCATTTTCAGGCTTTTCGGGGCTACTAACCAGGAATTTCATTTGTGCCTCTCTGTACAGTCTTCTAAGTTGGCCAAAGATTGGGATTGTGGCATAAGCCCCATCCATCTACATTGTTCCTTGCAGCTTGGCTCCCCATGATATTGACAATAACATGCCATACTTGGGTGGCACATCTGCCACCACAATATCCATGACCATACATTTTGCTGGAATCTAGGTAAGGCTTACACACAGGTCTTTGATTAGGCAAAGAAACTTTACTCTGCTAGAGTCAAATGAATATAGGTCTTTATAGGGATGGGTTATCTCTAGGCCTAATATTTCCATCACTACTTTAGGCATCAGGTTGTGTGATGCCCCAGAATTATGCATTGCATTGTGGAGAATCTTATCATGGATATTAAGACAGATATAAAAAGGGGGCACTACCCCTTCCCGAAATTTTCCTTCTATATTTGGACCAAACAGGAGGGCAGGTTGATCATAACTCAGATTTACAGTGTCACTGTTCTCTCCTAAATTTAATGCTTTCAAATTTGGCCTTTATATACATCCTAAGTGGCCAAATCAAAGAGTGGTACAGAGATTTTAATTTTTGCAATCTCACTCTCCAAATTGAAAGTGGACTGACTCTTTGGAATGTTTAACTTTGTTTTGTTAGTTACCACCTTAGTGAGTGAATCAGTGTGCTGATTTTCGCTATGTACATTGTTTGTGATAGTTTTGTTAGGGGCACTAACTCCACTGCTAGTGCTGCTAGTTGGTTGGTTTTGTTTATCCGTGTTTTGGTTTTATTTTTCTTTGTTCTTTCCAGAACTCTCAGCTGTTGATTTGTTACTTTCAACAGTCACTTTAGAAGTTTTCTCAGACCTTTTCTTGATGGTAACCTCAGGAGTTTTGGGTTTGGAATTAGTTAGGCCTTTCTTACTCATGAGTTCATACTGCTTGACCTGCAAGATGGCATCTTCGAATCCAAGTCTGTAATCCTCAGATTCTGATATTTCCTCATCCTAATATGAGGGTGAGTGCTGATCTTCTTCTGTGTAATAGTTATGGATTGAATTTTCTATTTCAAACATGTTTATTGTGTCCCCCTCAGACTCTTCTATGATTCCCTCATCTTCATCAAGAAATTTCTCTTGGAATGGGGGAATAACTTGTTGATCTGATTCTCTTTGTCTGTTGGGAGTGGCATTGTTTCTTCTAAAGTTTTGGTTCTGGTTATGGTTTTGATTCCTTCTTAGGTTAATAACTGTGACAACCATTTTTTCCATCATTTGTTGTATCTTTTCCATGTTTTTGGATATGCGGTCATTATTGGGGTCAGATGTGGAAGCTACATTGTCATCTCTATATGTTACCCTTTTCTCAGCTCTTAATCTTGCTCTCTTCTCAATCAGATTTGCCTCTACACTCACTGCTCCTTTTTGCATGTCTTCCAATGTGTTGTAATCCCTCTCCCTAAGCTGGTAGGCCATGTCAGCATCCAGGCCTTCAGGGTACTTTACTAAAACCATACCTAGGGGAGGTTTCATTTGTGGTGGAAGAGCATTATAATTGTTGTTAAACCTTGTAAAGTAGTCCTGGACATTCTCTCCTACATTTATTTTTAGGTTCTTGTATTATGTTAGGATTTGGTTAGGGTTAGCTTTAACTTCCCATTTTTTTATGAAGTTCTGATATAAAGTAGGAAGATCTTGGATGCTATTAGGGGGTAGGCCCTTAAACCATTTCTTCACATCACCTCCTAAGCTCTGGGAAAATATTCTCATTTTGACTGTGTCATCATCTATTTCCATGTAGTTAAAAGAATCTTCCATCCTATCTACATGGTTTTGGGCCGTGGTAGAATATTTTGCAGTGAAGTGTGGGATCTTTGACTGATATTCGTTGGGTAAGGGTACTAGAGGCTGAGGAAAAACTAGAGGTGCATACCAGGCTGCCATGATGATGTTTTGCGGAGGTAAAGGGTTAGCTTGAGCAACTGGTATATGGATGATAGGGATATTATGACCAGCAGAAATCTGATGAGTAGATCTAGGGTGACTGAGCCCCAAGTTTTGAATGAAGTGAATATCCGGAGGCATATATGGAGGGGTTCTTATGTCCCTAATGTGTTGACCACTATGAGATGGTGAACCGGGAAGCTCGAGGTCTGGCTGGTCTGGAACACTGAATGACCTAGTTCTTGGTAGTCTGTTTGGTAGGTTTAGGTCAAAAAATGGGTCTGATAGAGCTGTAAAGTCTTCTGGAGCAGAGTAAGCTCTATGGATGTGGCAGGAAATAGTTGGTCTTTTAGGTGTAGGAGATCTCTTGAGGATGCTCTTAGGGTTGTCAACTATTTCAGGTGGGTTTGGGTTAGGGTAAGCTCTTGTGTGAATGGTTCTGAAAGCCAGAATGTTGTTCTCCAACAAGGCAGCTTAACCCTACTTGTTACCTTTAATGTGGCTGATGTTGTTTTAGAGGCTAGTCTTCCAGTGGAGTCTTATGTGAAACCAAGATAATCAGCAGGCCTACTGATCACCAGTGGAGTCTTTGATCTTCAAAGAGATGTGGAGTCGCCAGGTGGAAGGTTTAGGATGCTTTTGGAGGGTACACTGTCCACCACAATGCTTAAGAGATGTCTCTTTTCAAGGATGTCTTTCAAACACAGCAAAATCTAACCAGAGATTGACTTGGAGGGCTTTTACCAAATATGTCACCTCTGAAAGAGTGTGAGATTTGGAGGCTACCTGGCCCTTTCCATACTCTGTCTAAGAGTGTGGGAGAAACACTACAAATGGTACAAAGGTTGATCTGTGAATAGGAGTGTTTTACTGCCAACCTAACCAGAGTTTCTCGTTTTCTGAGGCTCTTATGCTATAGAAAGATGGAAGGTACTCAGATTGTCCCCAGTATGGTCGCCATTATGTTGGGGTTCCCATGTTTGGCCAGATTGGAAAGACCAACAAATGAGACAACATCAAACCACTTTCAGACCTCAGGATCTAGCCCTCCTGGGTCCAAAGAGGGATCTCTCTATGATTGTTTAAGGTGTATGTCTTTGAAGCTCAAATTTTAAGATATTAGGCTAGCTATAGGCACAGGGTTTGTTTGTTTGATTGTTTGTTTGGTTGCTGGTTATCAGGAAAGAAGGGTTCAATGTAAGACAAGGATGAGAAAAGAGGATTTAGGCAAAGGTGAAGTATTCCAGGGAGCATTCAAACCATTGGGCAATGGAGTCAGGAAATGATTTTATTGCTATTCAATATGCAGGCTTTCAATTGGGCTAGTCATCTAAAACATTGGATCTTATAGATGATAATGTGGAATGGAATGATAAGGGAGGAGGAAACAATAAATGTTTAGAACACAAAGTTAAAGACCTGAGATCAGAGAGAGACTTTGAACTCTCAATGCTTCGGCCTCCAGCTTGAGGGATCTTAGAAAGGCTAGCTGGTTTCACAAGGATCCTAGTGGACAGGGCTAACTCTAATCCCCAGTGTTCCCAAATCTTCCAGCTAAATCCTAACAAGAACATCTAAGAACAGATTCATTTAATTCATACATCAGCTAGCAGGCAATAACATCCATTACACTGGTTAAATCAACTGAAATCAATTCTTAGATAACACATTTAGTAGAAAACATCAAAGGCAAGGAGAGCAGAAACATAGGGTACCTAACAAGGGTAAATCCTATGCCATATTTCTAATGCAAGACAGTAGAAATGAAATGAAATGGAATGTAAGTTAAACACAAATACAGAGATAGAAAAACATCACTGCTGCTTTAGATCAGGATCCAAAGAAATGTGCTTGTCATATCAAAAAGCAACACCAGTCAAGTACAACATCGCCAATGGCTGGATACTTAGTCTGAAAACATCTTCCTCAGCCTATCTTACAACTTTACACAGAGACTTTGTCTCGAAAGAAACAGCTTGTAATTCTCTGATAATTGATCAACAACCTTTACAATGAGTTTATTTATGAATTTATAGTTGAAGTGGAGCAGAGAAGGTAGGTGAAACACTAAATGAAACATTAAACTCCGAAAAGAAAGAGGGCTGAAGCTCATTCTATTTAAACCCTGTGCATTTATCTCTGGCACTCTTTGGGTGAAAGAGTGGTCTTCTCCAGGCTTCCATTTACTCTAGGCATGTCTATGATGTACTCTTCTGCAGCGATCTGTAGTACTTCTAGTGAATTAAACAAGAAATGTAGAATCATGATGCTGAGATCTGCCATACTGTGCAACAAATGCGTCTGATAGCATAGAACTGCTGTAGGGGGGGGGGAACTTCACTTGGACACAATGTAGACTAAAACAATAATGTGTACTGTGTCCTTGCTCAGTAAGGAACATTCTTCTGATTTGAAACCCTGATAGCATTGTTTTCTATGTGCTAGACCTTTCGTGCAATCCATGATGTCTTTGAACTGGTACCTTTGCCTTCTAAAATCCCTGAAAAAGCTTAAAAATCCTCTATTTCTTGCCTCGAGCTCTCTTCTTCTCCCGTACTGTCTTTGTTTATAAAATCTAAGCTTTAATGGCACTGGAGAGGGTTTTCAGAGTTTGAAATCTGTCCTTTGATGAAATTTACGATGCATACACCTTTCCGGACATTTTTCTATAAAATCAGGCTCTAAATTCAGCTTCTTCTGTGCACTGTGCCTTTACAATAGCACATATGAATCATGGTGGTTTTCCGCCTGCCTGTAACCCTGCAAAACATGAAAAAAAATTAAGAAAATTGTGCATGGAGAGGGTGGTGTGGATGACTGCAGAAACAGCGACGTGATATGGTGGACGACGATGCATGCAGAGGATATTATGGAGGAAAAACGTGTAACAATGAGAAATGCACTGGGCAACGTCGAAATAGAAATTCCACTGAAAAACATCAAAACTTTGACCTTGGAATGAAATTATATAGGGGACGGACAAGAAACGATGAACACATGTGGAAAAATGACGTGGTGGTACGAGGTTAATGGGTGGGCTTGCATTTAATCTGGGCCGTCCGATTTCCGGCGGAGATTGATGGTGGAAAGCACGTCGGAGGGAAATGGATAGTGGGCCAGGGGTATGGATGCCTTGGGTTAACTTCCGTGCAACTTCATGGAGCGATTACCGTAGGATGGGCGATCGCAGATCGGACGGCTGATATGCATATCGCTCTATGTCTTGTGTTGAACGATAATGCGTGATGGGTGGGCGGTTTTGAAATAGTGTCACTACCATGCGCCGTTTGATGAGTGGAATTGCTATGAAATGGGGAAAACTGCCCGCCCTTCAAAAGTGGTGCGATGGAAACCAGCGGTTTCCGAATAGAGCGCGGACGGGGACCACCAGGACGGGTGTACTATGAGCCGTCGGATTAATGTTTAAATGGACGGCGGATCTGCGATCGGGGCAGCGGACGGGTAGAATGGTTGACACTGTGGGGCCGCAATGACCGCTCGATCTATACAGATCAACGGTTTTAACCACCCCCGATATACATTTGCAAAAAGCACCTTTCGCCTTGGCGCCTGGTCTCGGCACCGGGTCACGTGGAGGGAAACGTTAAGGGGGCTGGCCGGAGAGGGGCTAGGCCTATTACAAAGGTAGGAAATGGGTTTTTTGGCTCGTTTTTAATGAAAATCAAAGCCAAAAAGGGGTAACGATAAGAGGAAAAAGGAGTTTTTAGGCCGAACAAAGGGTGTTTGTGAGGCTTAGAAGGGAAGAAGGGTGATTTAAAAGATTTAGGAAGGGATTTGGGAGGGGGTAAGAGGGGAATTTAGACATAGGGGAAAAAGGGTTAAACTGGGATATTTTGCAGGGGACAAGGGGAAAATATAGAATTTCTGGAGCACAACTTTTGCAATCAGTGAGACCTTATAAAGGGAGTCAGCAGAGGGAAATTTATCAAAGGCAAAGGCACAGGAGACTTCAAGGATGATGTGTCTTCAGGGGAGATGCATTCCTTGAAGGCTCAAAAACAATTTATCCCCCTACTTTGCTTGTCAAAAAAATTATAGGGGGCTAACACTTGGAAACATATCTCACCTATTATTAGAAAGCCATTCAATGAGAAACTACCTTCAGTTTCCCTATAAATTGAGCACTCATCTAAGTGCTAAGGAGGAAGAATTTGTGTAAAGGTATGTTATTGGATTCTCAATTGATAAGAGATGGAAGTACTAATATGTTGCTGAGATGGTGGTTGATGTGATAAGGATGGAATGAAGTTGGATCAGTTTGATGACAAATTGATCTATTGGTTGTAATCTTCTCCTCCTACTTTCTTAATAAAGATATATGTTCATTTTCCCATACATATGTTTATATCTTGTGAAATTTATTCTTGATTACGTATGTATTCTCAGATATAATCGGTTTTATTTGGTTAAGATAAGTATATAATTGTATATTTTTATGGTGTTTTTTGTTCTCTATTTTTTATTGCAGGAATCAATCTAGTAGCTTTAGTTGGATTGAGAGCGACGACAACAACGACAAAAGGAGAAGGAGAGTGAAAAGGATCACAAGTTGGTTTTTGTTTCTTTCCTTTCTATCTGTCTATTTATCTTAAAGAAAAGAATAGTTGTATTTCTTTTGTTGTTCTTAGTGAAGGAACACCACACTCAGGGAATCTAGTTTATCCGTAGATTAGAATTTCATATAACAACAATTCTTTGGGTAGAGAAAATAATCTCAGCCATACCGGGGATGCTAGAAATTGTTTTTTTTCAGGTTTATGGCATTCCTCCCAATACGACATAAATAAAACTTCATTTTTGTAAAAGTAAGGACCATTTTCAAACATTCTGGACCTATCTTCCATTTTTTTAAAGATGACCGCAAATAAGCCATTGGCCCCCAGTTCTAAATCAATTTGACCTTTTGGCTGACATTTGTTATAGATCCATCATACTAGGTATTTCTCAGAAGGCCATATGCTCATCAACTTAAATATAAGGGCATGGTATTTCATCTATTGTCTATATCCTTCCAATTTATTAGGCCTTATCTCATATTGGGGATTGGTTGCTACTTTGGTAAGGAGCTGACTTTTCAATGCAGATTCCCATTATACTCCTAGAAGTATATTATCTCATGATTCTCCTCCTATATTTGGGACTCTAGATCCTCGCTCTCTAGTAGCATGTAGGTGATTCTCTCCAGTCACGAATTTTTTGGAGGAGGGTATGATATCCCTACCCATGCGAGCACTCATGTATGTAATCAAATCTGACGGTGGTGATAGTGTCCAAATTTGGGACATATTCCATCTAAATATGTGATATTCACTGATGTGAGGATGTTTTGTAGATTTGTTGTTACAGGTCGAAACCCTAGCCTTAGCAGAGTTCACGCTTATGCTCATAAACTTTTCTCTTTTTTTCTAGTTTCTTATTATAAGCATTAAATAAAATTAATATTTTAAATAAGTCATTTGTATTATCGAAAATATTATTTTAAAATAAAATTTCTGACAAAAGGGAATCCATTATGAATTTTCAAAATCTCCAAATATTAAAGCGTGACATTACATCCATATCATAAGGTTATCAAAATGGAAGGAATAATTTCATCATATTATTTTTTAATTAAGGTCTTTCAAAATAATTTAATTTATTTTCAACATGATGATTGTAAAGTATTGTTAGTTTTTCATATCCAAAATCATCAAATGAATTAAAAACATAATTGACCAATTATATTGATAATTATAATAAAATGGCACATCCACAATATAAATGTTGAAATAAACATGTGCATATTGCTCTTCGCTGTCATCTTGTTGATCACTTTTTAAGTCAATGGAAAATGACCAACATTGAAGAAAATCTTGTGGGGAACTAGAAATAGTCTACTTGTTTTTATAGAGGTGGTACTCCCATTTTGATATCTGGAAAATTCTTCTTATGTCCTCAAATGAATGCAATGGATGGGTGCTAAAGATATAACCCAAACAAATCTTCCAAAAAAACTCTCATATAGTAGATTTACTTCTAAAGTACATCATCACATTTATTGAAACAAAGTGGAAAAAATATGAGTGTAATTTTTTTTATCTAAAAGGTTTGCATATGAAAAATAAAAATACCCTTCTTATTGAAATAATATTTGTTACACCAATTTTTGTTCATCTAACCTGTTACTATTAGATGGACCAAAGTACACCATGTAAGACCAATTTTTCCCTAGTAAAATTGCTTTCACTATGAAAAATAATTTAATAACCCATAGTTTATTAAGTTATTTATGGTCTAAACAGAAAACCCCATGAGGAATAATTAAATAAATCCTTATTTGTTTTATTTTCATTAAAGGATAATTAATTAAACCATTGTTTAATTAATATTCCTGGTCATATTTAACCCAAAACATGAAAATTAATTAGATAAATCATTATTTATCTTATTATTTTCTAGGAATAATTATTTAAAACATTATTTAATAGTATTCCTTGTTAAATTTGAATAAATAATTTACAAATAATTGAATAAATCATTATTTATTTAATTTTCTTTAACCATATTGTTAAAATAATAAATAAATCATTTATTTATTTATTTATTATTTCTAAATAAAGGGATTTGACCAAATTCAAATTCCTTTTCCCTCTAACAAAAATAATAAAATATTCCATAAAAGTTGGATCTAGATCTGGTTAATAATATTTTAATTATGCACCAATATCTAGACTAACTCAATACTTTGTTATAAATAAGAGGGTTTTTCCATTCATTCACTACCTTTTGTTTCCTAGAGATCATTCTTGATCTATACTTTTGGTTTGACTTTGATCCTCCCATCATTGTCATATTTTTCTACCTTTTTGCTTGTGAGATCCCTTTGAGTTATGTTTTGTCTGGGTTTTCGACACCATAAAGAGAGAGAGATATTAGATATGAAGCATTGAGGACATACAAGAACCCATCCCATTGAGGGGGACTGGTAACATCTTTCTATGTTCCCTTCCCAGGTGTCATAATACAAAAAAATCTTTAAAAATTCTTTTCATGTCCATTAGATGCATGAAACAACTCTTGCTTATTTTTCCTGTTTAATGTCTTTAACTGCATAGATATGGATTTTTGTAGCATTTATTCTGATCACTAACCTGTAGGTCGAAGGAAATTGACAGTCATTATTTGATTTTAGGGTTATTTTTTATGCACAGCTAAAGTGAGATTTTTTCGTAGGCTTGCAATTAGAATTCACACTAACAACTGGTGACTCCACAAGGGTTTATAATTATGACCGCTGTCATTTTTTAGATCCCTGCATGACCAGCTACTTCAACCCCTAGGATTTTTATTCATCTTCTTATTTTTCATTTCTTGATGTTTTTTTTAACCTTTAAAACCTTAAAACAATAAAAATTCTAACTTCCATGTGTTTTTGTGCCCATTGGGCAGGTAACAGGTATCAGCCGCAGCAGAGATGACACTTTTTTCTTAAACCTACTCTTAAGATAGCTAGAAGTGCAGGTAGCACTTTTTGGGCCAAAACCTGCAACCTCAGCTCTCAGGTAGCAGATAACAGCCTGAAACTGCGACCTCAGCACAAAATAGGTCAGAACCTTTGACCTGTACTTTTTGCTGGATTTTTTTCTGTGATTTTTCTGGGTTTGTCTAGGGCACTGTTCATGGTTTTCTGACCTCCCTCTTCACTCATCTTGGACCTGTACTTTCTTATTTTTACTCATAGAAGTAGGAACCAAGCCCCTTAGGGCTTTAGTACGCTTCCACCATTTTAGGAGGAGTTTCGCTGAAGCAGGTCTTATGAGATTTCAGTGTTTTTCAGCCATTTTTCAGATCTAGACCTATACACTCAAATCCATTTCAGATCAGTTTTTATCCATCCAAAACACCTCTTTTTAGTTTTTTTTGGTCCTCCTTTAAGGTCCACTCCATTTCCCTTCAGGTTGTTGCCTTTCAGCACTTATTTTGCAACATTTTTCCCTCTGGTTTTTTGTTATTTTCTGCACCTCTTTCCAATAGATCTGACCGTTAGATCCCTGTCCCTCCCGAGCTTAGATCAATTTGAAATTTTGTGTGTTTTGACTATATTTCTCCCACCCATAGAATAGTTCTTGGGAATCCCTCCTCCTTGGGTTTAAATTGATGCATATTTAGCTGTTATTTTACTGTCACGTTCAGTTTCCTTTACTGTCATTTTCAGTTTGATTTATAGTTATACAACATATTTTTTCTTTTTTTCTCTACAAACATCTGTGCTTAATTAAAATTAACACACTTATCACATACACGCACACCCTAAGAGAAGAGTGCCTAGTTTACACTGCCAAGCCAAGACTTAAGAATTTTAATTAATTTATCAGCACCTCCCTGCCCTTGTTTACCTATCTTCCTTATTGGGTTCGATGTCTCTTTTCCATCATTGCGCCCCTAAGGTGTTCATCTTGGAGACTTCAAGGCCTTCATGATCCCTTTCATGTCCGTACACTCATCCTCCTATGGGTTATGGTTTCCCTTATGGAGGGGATAGCTCCTCTAGCATTTTTCCCCCTCCTGGAAGCATGTATCCACGACACAGCATGCCTCATGCATTTTCCCAACCACATCCTCCAATGCCAGGGCTTGCTTTTGCCCAACCTATTTACCCCAATGTTTCTCGACCTCCTTATTATCTGTATCCGCAGCCAAGTGCTCCAGCTCCTCTAGCACAAGAACCTCAACCTCCCATGCCTTCTCAAGCTCTAGGTAATCCAAGAAACAATCCCCAAGGGAATATATCTAACACTGCAACCCAAAAATAGGGCGATCAGCCGAAGCAGAACATGTCTCTTCACATGAATAAGCCTTGTTGTTGTTGCGGTGTCCAATGGTCACTATACCTATTGTTTCTTAAGAGACAATTCCTTGGATGTGGAAAGGAAGTAGTTCTTAAGACATTTTTAAAAATGTGTCACAAAAGTAATTATATCAGGTGGTCTTCATTCAATCCCTTTGGAAACTAATTCTTTAAAACCCTTAACAATATGGTATATAGAAAGACTCTATAATGCCATTAACTGTTGATATCTTAATGGAAAAGAAGAATAGTAGAAGAAACTCAAAATGATATGTTGTAGCACAGAATCTATCACTTGAAATTTCAGAATGAATTTATGGAGAGAGATGAAACTCAAAATAATCTATTGTAAACACATAATATATTACTTCTAAGTTCGAGAGAGAATGGGTGAAGGGAGAGGAATTGGAGTGAAAGAGCAAAAATTAAGGTTATTTAACTCTTACTCAGAGATGTAATTAAGAGAATGACAACTACTTTACTTCACTTAATTCTAGGAATAAGTAACACAAAATGATATAGGAAAAACAAATCACCATCAACAATTGCAGGAAACTTGATGCTTCTTTCATTAATTCCTCATAAAAGTAAGTACCAAATCTTTAGTCTTCCAGAGTTCCAAAAATCACAACCATTCTTATTTCTTTCTATCTTGCTTAAATACATCAAATACAGTTCATAACTTCCAGAAATTCTTGAAACTCCTTCAACTACCTAAACTGTTAAAACTACTTATTACATTGCAATTGAGGACATCACTATAGCTTCGACCTTAACAGAAAAAGAAAATGAATTAAAATTTTAAAGGTTATTATTTTTGTTGAATCTTATTTGTTGTAGATGCATCTCCCTGAAGTACTAATGTGTCTCCCTGACAGATCAGACATCCTTGCCCTACCTTTCTTCCAGAGTTCAACATTTGTCTTTTCTGCTTGCTGTCATGTCTTTTCTACTTCTGGCGCAGTATTCAAACATTTATACAATAACGTATCCTTAACCAAATTGACCCAGCTATTATGTTTCCAATAGTGCCACTATGTGCTCTCTTTTCCCGACTCTACCTATTCTACCCTTGTCTATTGCATTCCATCTTTTCTTTCCCTTTGCTTTGCATCAGGTCACATACCTGAGTCCATTGTCCACATTCACGTTTCTCTGTAAAACCAACGCAACTGCACATAATCTTGGACTTTAAAAAAGTTCAACTTAACGTTTGAATGGTATCGTGTCTGCCTTTACATCGCATTTTGGCCTTCAACATTCACAACATATTTCTTGGTGCCTTTCCTCTTGAGCTTGGGATGTGTGATATGTGATCGCATCACCTCATAGTATCGCAACTTTAGGCCTCATCGCAGATCAAATTTTATAACATTTACCTCATCAACACTTCGCAACTTCGCCAATTTTCAATTCCTTCGATTTCCACACTATCTTATCGCATGTGATGTGCAATATTCATCAGATCGCAAGATCTTAAACTTGTCGTTCTTCACATCGCATCTTTGCAAGTTTAGCCATATCTCAAACTTGTATCCTTTACCGAATGCGATATGCGACAGAACCTATTGCTGACATGTGTCTTCTCTTCACAACCTCCGATCCATCTGACTTTCATTTTTGTGATATAATCTCTGTCGTCCATCTCTTCGCTTCAATTCTGCACTTTGATCCTGACTGTCGATTTCTCCCCTTTATGCTTATTCCAAAACTCTTAAATTTTTAAGGAAAATATGCCAATTCTCTAACTTCGGGAAATCTATACGATTTCTTCGATAATGAACACAGTTTCATTCAACAGGCTCGCATATGTTCCTTTAACGAATAAACTAATTTGTTTACTAATTTGTTTTTCTCCACAGTGTAACCCTCTTGAGCTTATTCGGTATTCTGTAGCGCTAGTCTCTCCTGAGCTTGCGAATAAGCCTGACTCGACTCACCTTCACATCTCCACACATAATTTTAATACACCAACGTATAAATCAAAATTATTTTTCGACATACAAATTTTTTACCTTTTTCTAACATATATGATTTTTTGGTGTTTTGAGAAATATTTCAAAAGTAAATGCAAATGAGCCACAACATCTGGCCCCACCTGGGGATAGTTCCTTTTCCCATGAAATCTCTAATAACCACAAATTAGTGCGTTATCCATTGGGAATGGAGTCAAATATTGCTTGGTGACATATAAACAATGAGAAATCTGGTATTTACAATGGTGAAATGCTGAATTTTAGTGCTAGAAATAATGCTTCAGATACTTCCCATCCACAGGTAGCTGTAGAGATTATCCATCTAAATCTTCTAGGATGAAAGTATTGTTTAATCTGGCTTTAGAGATTCTTTATGGGCCACACCAGAGAGGGTCAAACTTGCCATGCTTTCCTTTATCTGCCCTTCCTGTGTCCCATCTTAATACTAAATCTCCTACTTGGAAGAGGATTTATTTTTATTTTCTGTCAAATATGGACTTCATCTTTTCCTGATAAGAAATCAAGTTATCTCTATCTTTGTTCCCATCTTCACTTGATTCAATCACCTTGTTCAATATTCTCACTAGAGCATTAGGTTCTTCCTGAGCTTCTTGAAGGAAAGAAATCACTGGTTTGGCTAACTGAGTAGGAAATAGTGCCTGAGTTCTATAAACCAATTCATAGGGTGACTTTCCAGCAGACCTCCTGGTGGCTACTCGTACTGCCCAAAGAGTAAACTTCAACTTCGAATCCCAGTCTTTTTGATTTTCAGTGATTGTCTTCTTCCGAATCCGACAAATTTCTTGTTTGAAGACTCATTCCCTTATGGATGGTAGGCTATGGAATGTGACAAAATTACATTATATGTTTGACATAAATTAATGAATTGAGCATAATTAAATACCTGAGCATTATCAGTTACAATATTGACTGGTCAACCAAACCTGTTGAAGATTTTCTCCTTCAGAAACTTCATCACCACTTGGTCATTTTATTTCTTGGTGGGGATTGCTTCAACCCACTTTGTGAAGTAATCAGTAGTAGTTAGAATGCATTTGAACTGCCCACTTGATGGTGGATTGACCTCTCCAATAAAGTCCAGTCCCCACTGCCTTAAAGGCTCTTCTATGAATACTGGAATGGGAGTCAACGGAGAAAGTCTCTTTTTTTCTGTAAACAATTGACACTTCTGACAACTTCTGACCAGTCTGTATACATCAACAAACAGTGTAGGCCAAAAAACACCCTACTTAAGGATTTTATGTGCTATGACCTTCCAAATGTAATTTCCTCCACATAGACTTTCATGATATTCCTTGATAACCTCAATGGATTCACCTTTAGTTAAACACAACAACAAAATACCAACAGATCTTTCCATTAAAACTTTGCTTCTACTATGACATATGGTTGAGATTTAAGCTTGAGAGCTCTGTATTTGGTTCTATTCGGTGAATATGGACAAGAAAAGAAACGCGTGTAATGAACAACATCTTTATACCAATTTGAACACAAAAATTTGTATTGAATACCATTTTTGGGCTTATTCTGACCTTCTTCATTGTCACCTCCATCCACTGGTGCCAAGAGATTAATTCCCAATGCTTGAAAATTTGTTTCCGTTAGCAACTTTTCTAAACCATTTTCCTTTATTAACTTGGTGAGTTTAATGTCCAAATCGTACTCCTAGATTTCAGTTATCCATTTTCTTCTTTTTCCTTCAACATCACTTTCAACCAGCATGTCCTTGACAACAGAATTAGGTACATAAGTAGTTATTTGGGATTGCAACACATAAGTCCTAAAGGCTTTGAGTGCTTTAACCAATTCATACACTTGCTTCTCCAAAATTGTATATTTGAGCTTAGCATCTCTGAGAAATTTGTTGAAGAATGTCATTGCTTGTTCCTTCCTATTGTCGTTTTTTTGCAATAACACAGCAACAATAGTGGTGGGGGAAGCAAATGAAAATATTTGAAATACCTTTTGATAATCAAGGCTTACTAAAACCGAAGCTTCATGCAGTGCTTCTTTTATTATGGAAAATGCTTCTCTTGCTTCTTTATCCCACCTCACTTATGCATTCTTCTTCAACATGTCTGTTATATTTCTAACAATATTAGCATAATTTGGTACAAATCTTCTTAGAAAGTTTATTTTTCCCAAAAATATTTGAATATCTTTCTTGCTTCTTGATAAAGGAATGGTCTGAATTTCCTCCACCCTTGCTGGATCAATCTTTACTCCTTGTTTTGAAACTATGTTACCCAATAATTTACCTTCCTCCAAGGCAAACGAAGATTTTTTGAGATTTAGTGACAAACCATACTTCCTGAATTTTTTGAAAGCCCTTTGCGGATGTTCCAGGTGTTCATCATCTGATCCTGAAAAAACAGTTACATCATCCAAATATATAACCACATACTTGTCTCCCACAAACATTATGTCCATGGCCCTCTGAAAAGTTGCACCTGCATTCATAAGATCAAATGGCATCCATGCATACATGAAGGTGCCCCAAGGGGCTGTAAAATTTGTCTTCTTTGGTCTTCCTGATCACCTGCCACTTGTTTATATCTAGAGAATCCATCAACCATAGACATCTTGTAAGCTCTTGTCACCTTCTGTAAGACATAATCCATTTTAGGTAAAGGATAATTATCCTTTAGAGATGCTTTGTTCAAATTCTTGAAATCCACACACAATATTATCTCTCCATTTATCTTCCTCACAGGAACCAGATTAGAAGCCCAATCCAAATATCTGAGAGGGACTATGATTTTTTCTTGCAGCAATTTCTTCACTTCCTTTTCAATAGGAGCTAACAGTAATGGATTAATATGTCTGAGATTTTTTCTATGTGGTTTGATTCTTTCTTTAAATGGGATCTTATGTTGTATTATTCTCTTATCATACGTTTTCAAGTCTTCATATGACCAAGAAAACACATCCATATACTTCTTAAAAAGTTCAATGTATCTTTCTTTGTAATTTTTGGGAACACCATTGAATAATTTCACCATTTTTTGCTCTTGCTGAGTTCCCAAATTGTAATCTTCCATCTCTTCCTCTTGATGTATTTCCTTCGAAATAATAGCAACATTGTTAGAATCAAACAGTCTTTCAAGGGGAACTAGTCCTTTATGGAGGATATTGTCTTTCAATTGGATAATCTTCTGCTCACCTATTGACTGCTTGAGGTTTATTACCTCCCCTTTTTGCTCTGTCTGTTATTCTTATTGATTTATCTCAGCATCTTCAAAGTTTCCAATCATTTTCAAGAAATGATTTATCTAATTATCATCTTCAAACACCTGCCAATGTTTCACATTGTCAGGAATAGAGGGTCTGTGTCTAATTTCAATCTCATAGCTTAACATTGGATTCATTGGAGGCTTAAAGGTACTAGATGCAATTGCTAACAAATCTTCCAACCTATTCTCCTCCCTTGGGATGAATTGAAGATTGAAGGCTTCAAAATAATTCTCTATCGGATCCCAAACTTCATTCTTGTATGATCTTAATCTCGGATGCTTGGTCTGACAATGATATTTTATCTGTCTTATTATCAGTTCAGAGTCACCGAAAAATGAACTACATTGGACTCCCATCTGGTTGGCGACTTGAATTCTTAAGATTAAGGCCTCATACTCAGCCACTTTGTTTGTTGAATCAAACTCTAACTTAAAATAATAAGGCATGAGGTTACCTTCTGGTGATATCAGCAATAATATAGCTCCTGCTCCTTCCTTGGAGTAGGCACCATCGAAGTAACATTTCCAAATCCTTTTTGAGTGTAGCTCATTATTTTCAACTGCTGAAGAGAGTTTCATCCATGTGCCTTCTGCAAATTTTGCATCTTCACGTAGCATGAAACATGAAATATCTTCAGTTTCCCAACTATAAATAGGGGAGTTTCCTGCATCTTTCCTGGTAGTAGTCTTCATGAACCTTGTTTCCCTTTACAATCTCCTTTCTTCCCCATTAAAAACAGGAATGATAGCATAAGTGAAATCTAGTTTAAGAACACCTCCCAACTTTGCTCCCCAAGATCTTGACAGGAGCATTCCAAACCTGGTTGGAATGTCAACAAACAATACATCCATGACTATACTCTTTGCTGGAATTTGTGCCAAAGAAACTACTACATATTTAATTGACCCAATGCATTTCACCCTTTTGGAATCAAATGAATAAAAATCCCTGTAAGGTTTGGTAATATGCAAGTTTAATTCCTTCATAACATAAAATGGAATGAGAATATGGGATGCTCCTGACTTCATCATACAATTATGGAGAGTAAAATCATGAAGCAATAGAGAAATATAGAATGGTGGAATGGTGGGGTCTACTTATTCTAAATGAGGACCAAAGGTGACCACTGGCTTCTCTTATTGTAAGTTCACAATGTCACTTATATCTTCAATCTGTGTGAGATTAATAAGTTATGAAATTTCTTTCTTGTAGGCTGGTATTTTAGCTAATTCTAGAAGAGGTACCTCTATTTTTACCTTCTCCAACTTTTTTGTCAAATTGAAAGGATGAGTTTGTTTAGCATTATTTTTTGGTTCTTCTTCACTCTTTCTAGAATTTATTTCTTGTTCGAGTACAGGAACAACTCTCTCCAAAATATTAGTATCAACTTATTTTCTTTGGGAAGGTTCACCCTATTGTGCATATTTTTTATTAACTGAATTTAAAGGTTTCTTCCCATTACTGACTTGTTTTATAGGGTCCTTTGTTGTGGAGTTTCCATTAAAGGAGGGATAGAATCTTGTTGTTCACGTTCATTATCCTGCACTCTAGATCTCTTTCTAGACCTCAAATCATACTTTTTATGCAACTTAGCTTGCATGAAATCTATGAATTGTCTACAGTATTCATCCATTTCATCTTGGTTAAAAGATACTTCAACTTCAACATATTCTCCCTCACCATCTTCCTCTTCATCATCTTCTATTGTGTACATAGCAGATATTTGATCTTGAAATTCCCTTTGGTCATCTTCTGCTGACTCTCCGGGTGTTGCTTCTATATACAATGGTGCTTGAACCTAATCTTGATATTTTCTTTCCCTCTGCAACATTTGCAAGGGATTCCTTTTGAATTGAGGGTTAAATCCACCTTGGTTTTGGTGTACTTGTCTTTGGGAGTTTTTACTTTCCAATTCCATCTTAACTAACTTATTTGAGAAATTTTTTATCACCTTTGTCATATCTTGAATTCTTTGATCATGTGATGATTCTTCTTTGGATTTCCCCTTCTCTTGGACTGGTTGTTTCCCTTTCACCTTTCCAGCTGCAGTCATATTAGCTTCAATATCTAAAGCATCTGTCTGTATTTTCTCTAGAGTAGGGGGCTTCAAAAGCTCCATCAAAAACCACCTTTTCTCCAAAAGGAGGAGGCTTCATTTCTACAGGCAAATTGTTATACAACTTATTGAATATTTTGATAAAATCTAATATATTATCATCTGGTTTTCTTTTGATTACATTGAATTTTGTCAGTGAATATCCATGATCCCTTTTTTCACCCCATCTCTGAGTGAATCGATTTTCCAGTTCTTCCCATGTATTAATAGAATCGTTTGGAAATCCCTTAAACCACTTTCTAGCCTCTCCATCCAGAGACTGAACAAAAAGCCTCATTACAACATCAAGATGTTCTACATTTAGATTTTCAACAAAATTTCAAAACATAGGCAAGTGTTGTTTTGCAGTTATTTCATCTTCTCTAGTAAAATGTGGGAGTAATTTAAGATACTCTTGAGGCATTGCATCCATTCATTTTGGAAGGTTAAGTGGAGCATATATGTTCAAAAAAAAAGGTTGGTGCTTCCATGTTTGCACCTTGATTAATTATTCCTTGGTTAGATGCAGTCGACGAACCTGCTGTGAAAATGAACAAAGGTGGAGGTAAAAATGATATGGGAGTGGGTTTATAGACAATATTAGAGGGACCAACAACTGGATTTTGTTGAGCTTGAGTAAAAAAAAAGAAATAGACTCAAACGAGTGTTCTTCCAACTTAGGTTCTTGAAAATAAAGTGGTGTGAAAGGTGAATCTTGTTCCAAGAAATGAAGTACTTCAAAGATATCTTCAAACAAAGAATTACTAGAAATAATTCCAGGAGTTGATAATGTTGGACTAGGTGTTGAGGGGGTTTTGGGTTTCTAAACCCTTTTAGAAACCAATATTTTAGGGTCTAACAAAGTAGGGAACTTCTGCTGCGAGGTATCTAACCTCGTGCGAGGCATTTTATGAGCCAAAATTCTAAAAATGACAAACACAACCAAGTATTTCCTCCTCACTGAACAACCAGAGGAAATAATGTGAAAAACCTAGTGAAAATAACTTCATCTCTTTGTCCCGACAATGGCGCTAGAAAATTTTGTTTATTAAGAGACAATTCCTTGGATGTGGAAAGGAATCAGTGCTTAAGACATTTTTTAAAATGTGTCACAAAAGTAATTATATCAAGTGGTATTTGTTCAATCCCTTTGGAAACTAAGTCTTTAAAACCCTTAACAATCTGGTATAATGAAAGACTCTACAATGCCATTAATTGCTTATATCTGAATGGAAAATAATAACTATAGAAGAAACCCAAAATGATATGTTATAGCACAAAATCTATCACTTTAAATTTCAGAATGAATTTATGGAGAGAGAGGAAATTCCAAATAATATTTTGTAAACACAGAATCTATTACTTTTAAGTTCTGGAGAGAATGTGTGAAGGGAGATGAGTTGGAGTGAAGGAGCACAAATTAAGGTTATTTGACTCTTACTCACGGATGTAATTAAGAGACCGACAACTACTTTAATTCACTTCATTCCAAGAAGAAGGAACACAAAATGACACATGAAAAACGAAACACCATCACTAGTTGCAGGAAACTTGATGCTTCTTTCATTAATTCCTCAGAAAAGTAAGTACCAAAGCTTTAGTATTCTAGACGTCCAAAACTCAGAACCATTCTTCTTTCTTTCTATCTTGCTTAAATACATCAAAAATAGTTTGTAACTGCCACAACTTCTTGAAACTCCTTCGACTACCTAAACTATTAAAACTACTTATTACAGTGCAATTGAGGACATCACTATAGCTTCGAATTTAATAGATAAAGAAAATGAATTAAATTTTCAAAGGTTATTCTTTTTGCTGAATCTGATTTGTTGTTGATGTGTCTCCCTGAAGTATTAATGTGTCTCCCTGACAAATCGGACATCCTTGCCCTTCCTTTCTTCCAGAGTTCAACATTTGTATTTTCTTCTCACTATCATGTCTTTTCTTCTTCTGGTGCAGTATTCGAACAGTTCTGCAATAATGTATCCTTGCTTGACTTGACCTAGCTGTTGCATTTCCAACATTGCCACAATGTGCTCTCTTAGCCCGACTCTGCCTATTCTTCTTGTGTCTGTTGCGTTCCGTATTTTGTTTCCCTTTGCTCTGTGTCGGGTCACATATCTGAGTCCACTACTCGCATTCAAGTTTCTCCATAAAACCAATGCAACTGCACATAATATTTGACTTAGATAAGTTCAACTTAACCTTTGAATGGTATCGTGTCTGCCTTTCCATCGCATTTCAGCGTTCGGTGATAAAAAAATATTTCTTAGCGTCTTTCCTCCTGACCTTGCGACGTGTGATATGCAATCGCATCGCCTCATAATATCGCAACTTTAGGCCTCATCGCATATCATTTTTCATAACCTTTACCTCATCAGCACTTTGTAACTTTGCCAATTTTCAATTCCTCTGATCGTCGTAATATATTATCACATGTGATGTGCAATATTCATCGCATCGCTAGATCTTAAGCTTGTCTCTCTTCGCATCCCATCTTTGCAAGTTTAACCATATCTCAAACTCGTATCCTTTACCAAATGCGATATGTGACAAAACCTATGGCCGATATGCAGCTTATCTTCACAACCTCTAATCCATTTGACTTGGATTTTTGTGATATGATCTCTGCCGTCCATCTCTCTGCTTCAATTCTGCACTTTGATACTTACCGTCGATTTTCCCCCTTTACGCTTCTTCCAAAAATTTTAAATTTTTAAGGAAAATACGCCAGTTCTATACCTTCGGGAAATCTATACGATTTCTTCCATAATGAACATAGTTTCATTCAACGGGATCTCATATGTTCCTTTAATGAATAAACGATATTGATTAGTAATTTGTCTTTCTCAATGGTGTAACCCTCCTGAGCTTATTCAGTATTCTGTAGTGCTAGTCTCTCCTGAGCTTTCGAATAAGCCCGACTTGACCCGCCTTCACATCTCTACACATAATTTTAATACACCAACATATAAATCAAAATCCTTTTTCGACATACAAAATTTTTAACTTTTCTAACATATATTATTTTTTGGTGTTTTGAGAAATATTTCAAAATTAAATGCAAATGAGCTACAAAAATACCCATTATTGTCCCCTTTTACCTCATACGTTTCAACTATGGGAAGCTTAAGCAGCATCTCGAGGAAATCAAGCCTCTGCTTCGGTTCCTCCTAATGTTGTGCCTAATCAACCGACTATGTTTACCAATCCTTTCCCCCAGCAAGGATATGTGGTTGCAAAACCCCCTGAAGGTAAGGCGGCTACTCAACCTCCTCTGTCTGGTACCTCTAATTACCAAATCTTTATGATGCAACCTGACTAGGCCAATACCACCAATCTCAACCTTCAGACTCAGTCGCGCCAGTACACCAAGCCTCCTGCTACGTCCACAATCGATTCCCCATCCTCAGGTCCCACAGAGCCTTTTTTGACACCCAACGGTCCTTTACAGATCCCTTAGCTTAAGGGAGAGGTTCCTACCAAGATCCCTAAAGGACCATTATGTCGAAACATTGCTTCCAATAAATTCACCCACTCCTACAGTATAGTATATGACTTGGCGCAATCCCCTGCTGCCATGTCAACATTGGAATTCCTCCAGTCATGCCCTTCATAATGAAAAACTCTACTAACTGTTATGGAAATTTTGGATCCTTCATATGATCATTTGATTGTCTTCGATGTTGAAAAATTAGAGCATCCCCCCCTTTTGCATCCGTCACCTTCCAAATACCTGTCAAGATCCGGAATGCCAATGTCTTTCGTTGTATCATTGACGAGGGGGAATCCAATTGCGTGATGTACGCCTCTGTTTGGAAATAGCTTGGATCACCTAAGTTATCCCCTTCCACTATCACCCTTTGTGCATGGGATGACTACTCTTCTCATCCCCTTGGCATGTTCCAAAATTTTCCTATTACTCTTGCGGGCAAGACTATTTGTGTTGACGTTAAAGTCATTGATGGCCCCTTAGACTACAAAATTTCATTGGGTCATAGCTACACTTATGCGATGTTTTTTTTCCCATCTACGATTCACCGTAAGATGTGCTTTCCTCACAATGGAAATATCATCACTATAGATTAGCTAACATATTATGAATCGAAGTCTCAAACCTCTCCAGAGTCCATTATTTCTTCGGTGGCCAATAAACAAGTAGTTGAACGTCCAACCAGTGTCTCACCTAGAGTCTATAAATATTCCTCTTTACTTGGTTCATTCCCTGGTCTTCCGCCTCCTATCTCTAACCCTAGCTTATCGAATGTTTGCATGATGCAATCATCTCGGTCCGACCTTAAACAGACTGGTTCGATTAGCCAGCAGCCCCGCCCTCCACAACCTGCTCCTAGTACTTCAAATTAGCCTTCAAGACCCCCTCCTCAAGGCCCCTCATTTGTAGCTGGTGTCCATGATCCTATCTATTCCCCAGGAACGGTTCCCCCTAGCCTTAACCATCTTAGAGTTGTCCTGCCTGGTCATTACCACTCCGTTCAGATACCATTTTTTACTCCCCCTCCTAGAGAATTTTCGGTACCTGTTATGGCTACCTTGTCTCTTCCTAATATGACCCTGGGGATCCCAGTTTGGTACATTGATCCCCCAACCAATATCCTGTCTGGTTATCCCAGACCTTATACAGCTTTGACCCGAGTCCCCGATCGCCATGACCCATCCCTTTGCTTCTATGCTTAAGCCACCTCAACAGGATCCTACTCCTATTGCGAAAGCCTCGGATGAGGAAGGAAAATCCCACAAAAAGGCACCTAAGGACAAGGCTGCTCAGACAACCCCTGCTCCTCCTTAGCCTCCAAAGCATACACCTCCATGTGCTTTGTGTGATGTTGTCGGTCATGCCACTGATAATTGTCCTAAATTTCCTTGTATCAAGCCCATGGTAAATGTAGCATTTCATCAGTCTAAGGTCCCCAAAGCCCCTATTACTTTACCAACTTTAGCCAAGAAACCCAATACTATGCACACAAACCACCCCTGTGCTTTTTTTGATCTCCATTCCCACTATACCCACCTCTATCCCCGCCTTGCAAACTACCACACCTCTTTGGACATAGTTCGCTAGTACGAGGCCGACCACCATGAGTCCACCTCTCCTTTTCTTGCACGTTATGCTTTAGGAAATCCAGAGGACACATCCACTCCAATTGACATTCCCCCTTTCGATGTCGAGATGCCAGAGTCTTCGGTCACTATCCTCTACTTGTCATCATATATGAGATCCATGGTAGAAGACCCCTCTGGGACTTCCACTTATGTTTTTCCTTACCTCCCTTCAGCGATCACCCTAGGCTCAACATCGGTGGATCCCTCATCTACTTGTTTGTCGATCAGCCCCCGTGATGATGTGCATGTGAACCTTTCTTCTCATGATGATGAGTCAGGTAGCTTTGCCGCGTCATGTGGTCTCCCTTCCACCAGTCACCCCATCTTCTATTCTGATGAAGAAATTATGGAAGTGATGACTGCCCCTGAATTTTCATGGGATGATATGCACCACCATGCATACTTCCTCCCACATCAATCCCATGACCAATATGCTGTGGAAAAAAAAGACTTCATTCCTAATGAGGTCAATTGGTTTAGAAATCCCATCCTTGCACCTGATGCTTTCGAAGAAGGAAATATGGGCAATATCTCTCCTACCATTAAAATTAAAATTTTTGACAAACTAAGGGTAGAAGAAAACATTACCTTGGGTGCCCAATTCACCTTGGAAAGAAATTGAGGCTTACACCAAGTTATTTAAGGAATTCCACGATGTTTTCGCCTGGTCCTATTCAGAAATGCCCAGATTTGATCCCGCCATTGTCGAACACCATATAGATACATGGCCCAATGCCAATCTTTTCCGTCAAAAGTTTAGACCCATCAATCCTTCCAAACGAAAGGTTGTCAAAGCCAAAATCGATAAGCTCAAGTAGGCTGGTTTTATCTATCCCATTGAATACACCACTTGGGTGTCCAATCTGGTTCCCGTTCTCAATAAACACGACAGCAACTGTGTCTGCACTAAATTTTACGACCTAAATAAAGCTTGTCCCAAATACAACTTCCCCACACCGTTCATTGACCAAATCATTGACAAGTGTGTGGGGCATGAGGTTCTATCCTTCATGGATGGTTTCTCCGGATACAACCAAATTTTTATCCATCGTGCTGATCAACTTAAGACTGCGTTCATTATTCTGTGGTGAACCTTCACTTATAGGGTCATGTCGTTCAGCCTTAAGAATTTCGGAGCCACGTTTCAGTGGGCCATTTCATACTGTTTTCATGACCTATCTCATATTATCCTTGATTATTTAGACAACCTCACTGCACGTTCTAAACATCGGGCTCAACACCTCCATGATTTGCATACCATCTTCCTTTGATGTCACAAGTATAATATCCGCCTCAACTCGCTAAAGTGTTTCTTTTTTGTTCCTGCCGGCCATATTCTAGGCTTCATTGTGTCTAAATATGGTATAATGCTTGACCCCTTGAAATTTCAAGCCATTCTTGAGCTTCCTATTCGTCGTACCTTATGCCAGTTACAAAGCCTCCAAGGAAAAGCTATTTCCTTTGATGGTCCATACCTGAATATGCCACCACCTCACATGGGTTCCTTAGACTCCTCATATCTAACATTCCATTCCTTTGGGATGACTATGCTCAAGTGTCTTTCGATTCCTTGAAACATGATCTCACCTCTTCGCCCTTGATTCGCCCCCCTGAATTTGATAGAAATTTCATCCTGTACATCTCAGCCTCCACCCATTCTGTCACTAGGGTCCTTATTCAAGAAGATGGCAATGGAATTGAGCATGTTATTTATTATGTTAGTAAGAACCTTGTATGCCCCCCTGTTTCCTACTCACATGAAGAGAAATTGGTGTTGGCTATCGTTTTTTCGGTCCAAAAACTTTGTCATTATATCCTCATGTGTTCCACCAAGGTCGTGACTAATTCCAACCCTATGGCCTTCCTATTAAGACATTAGATCATCAATGAGAAGTACGCCCATCGGATCGTTATCCTCCAGGAATTCGATCTTGAATTTTTCACACCAAAGAGTAAGAAAGGTTTAGCCCTTGTTGAGCTCATTTTTGAATTACCTACTTGTATGTAGGATCCACCAATTAATGATGATTATCCCAAAAAAGATTTTTTTTCCATTACTTTGGACGACCCTTGGTATGGTGACATCCTCCCTTATCTACGAACCCAAAATTTCTCCCTCCATATTGACCGTGATTCTCGACGACGTATCTGACACCAAGCCCCCCACTACTTTCTCATAAGTGATGACTTCTATCATCGCAGTGTAGATATTTTCCTTCATGGTTGTCTCACACACGCTAAAGCTGAGAAAGTCCTTAATGCCTACCATATTGGCACTTGTGGTGTCCACCTCTTCGGTCTCGCTACTACCCAAAGAACCATGCGCCCTGGGTATTTTTGGCCTTCTCTCTTCGGTGATTGCATTGAAGTAGTTAAACATTGTTCCAATTGCCAACATTTCACCCCAAAGGCTCAAGCCCCTCCAGCTCCCCTCCATCCTGTCATCTCAGCTGGTCACTTCTGTAAGCGGGCCATAGACTTTATGGAGTGTCGACCTACATCTGTTGGTAACCACAATTATATCATCATGGTATTTGACTATTTCAAAAAATGGGTTGAGGCCATGCCAACGTTCAACAACACAGCAGCTACCGCAGCCCTCTTTTTCTTTAACCATGTTATTGCTCGATTTGGGGTTCCAAAACAATTGGTCTCCGACCATGGCCGACATTTTGAAGATGAGAGATGGCGTGAGATATCCTCTCTATTGGGCTTTTAGCACCAATATTCATCGTCCTATTACCCCCAAGGTAATTTCGAAGTTGAAGCGGTCAATAAAATCCTTATAAATATGCTTCAACATACAGTGAATAAGCACAAAACCAACTGGCACCTTATGTTCTTCCATTCTTTTTGGGCCTATAGAACTTCTGTTAAAACTGCCACCAGGTTTACTCCTTTCCACCTTGTTTTTGGCAAGGAGGCAGTCCTACCGATCAAGTGTGAAATCCCTTCCCTCCACCTAGCCGTAGAACTTCTCCCTGACAAGAAACCTTTAGAACAAACACTTATCATTCTTGGCGTGCTTTCGAGGACCATTGTGTTGCATTGCAAACCACCGAGGAAGCTAAGAAACACACCAAAGCTCAATATGATTGCAAATTCCACCCTCATACTTTTCACAAAGGTGATTTTTTCTAGTGTATGACCAGGCTCATGATGTACTCGATCATGGATATTTTGACTCATTATGGCTAGGCCCTTACATCATCAATAAGGATTTGGGTAAAGGGGCATAACTTCTAGAGGATTTTGAAGGCCATCCTCTTCCTAATCCTCGTATGCACTCTATCTTAAGAAATATTACCCTTAACATTTACCTCCTGAAATTCACGTTTTATTTCTTCTAGGTAGCCATATTTTGTTTTTTGGGTATTTGATACTTCACCTGGACACATTTTTTCCAAGAAGGGTCACTTCACTGCTCCTCAAAATCAAATTACTTCACTTGCAACACTTGTACCTGGGGCACCACTTTGCCTTCATACTTTTAGATTCTCTTGTCTATTTTCGTCATGAGTAACCATCTTGTACTCATTTTTTTATGGTCCCCATCAAGCCTATTATGTGTGGTAGTATCATCGAGTCGCCCTTGTTTAGAGCATCTTGTTGTGGTTCCTGTGATTTGGCAGATTTGGCAATACCAAATGACAAGACAACATCAAACCACTTTGGGATCCTAGGATCTAGCCCTCCTGGATCTAGAGAGGGATCTCTCTATAAATGTAAAGAATTATGTATCTTTAAGATCAGTTTATGGTATTAGGCTAGTTATGAAGCACAAAGGTTTTTGATTTGTTTGTTTGGTTGGAGATCATTAATTGAGAAGGTTATGGAAGTGAAAGAGGAACTAAACAGAAGGATGTTTCAGCATGGGAAGATAGGTCAAGAGAAGTGCCAATCCATTGGGCTATGGAGTCATAAAAGGGTTTACTTGCATAACAACTATCCAAGGGTTTCCATAGGGCAAGTCATCTATACTAAAGGATCTTTTGAGATAGATGGTGGAATGGAACATTAAGAATGGGTGAAAGAAAGAGACCAAAGTGTAGCCTAAGATCAGGTAAGGACTTTGAGCCTATCCTAATTTGACATACTTCAAAGGAAACTCTTAATAAAGACACGAAGGGTAGCTTAAGATCAAGGAAATACTTTTAACTTAACCTGCTTTTAGCATACTCTCAAGGAAAACAATCCAGTAGTCCTCATAACTACTTTCAAATAGTGGAAAACATTTAAGATTAACATGGAGCAAGGCCTAAGATCAGAGAAATACTTTTAACCTTCTCTACTTTAACACCCACTCAAATGGATCTTAGAAAGGCTAATTGTTGGAAAAGGAACCTAGTAGATAGAGCTAACTCTAAATCCCCAGTTTCCCAATTCTTTCAACCAAAACCAATCAAGAACATATAAGAGACAAACTCTAAATTCATACATCAGTAAGAATGGACAAACCAACTTCTATACTATTTAAATTGTGTTGAATTTTCTCTTAGATACACAATCAGAGGAAAACATAAAGATAAAGATTTGACAATGAGATTTAGGGTACTTCCAACACTATGTCCTAATCTATGCTTGTTATTCTTTATCAGAGAATGATGGACAGTATGAAAAACATGAAAGGAGACAATTACAGTAAGGAAAAAATCACCAATAATATAGACCAGGATCCTGTGAATCTGCTTGTTCAATTGATGTGAAAAACCAGTCACATACTTTGAGCCCAGTGGCTTTTTACAGTCCAAACTTTCCTTCCCAGCCTACTATATTACAAAATACTCAGCTATTTCCCCTCAATAACAGTTCTAACAATCAATAAAATCCCAACAACCAACAACAAATTTTCAGTGAATACTTATAGGTGAATGAGGAGGTAGAGTAGTAGATATGAACTTGAATGATCCATTAAGATAGAGGGGAGGAAGAATTCAAATTCCCACTCTGCATAATGGCTTTGCATTAACTTGTTTGGTACCCTTTAGGTTGGTCTAGAAGTCTTTGTCAGATTGACCATAACTTCATATATGTTCTTTGAAGTACTCTTTTGGCTGTAGTACTATGTTTTGCCTTCTGAGATAAGTAAGGTGATAGAAGGTTTACAGGTCTTCCATGCTTCCATAACTACTATCCTGACAGTTTTAAAAGCCTCTGTCAGTGAAATAATTGTTCTGGTGCTCGATGGAAGATGGCGGAAGTCATGTAGTTAGTCCTTCTTGGAGAAAGAATACTCTGCTGGTATTAAATCTCTGATATGGATTGATTGTATGTTTTAGGCTTCATTAAGCCTTGATCTGCATCTATTTGGGTCTTAATCCTTTAACACTATCTTCATCTGTAGATTAGGCGTTAGATTGTTGAATTTGTGCCTTAATCCCTTTAAAATCTGCTTTAAAATATTTAATTTTCATTTTGCTCTGATCTTCTTAATTTAACTGATGTTCTCTGTTTTTTGCTATTTTGCAGGTGTGCAAAAGGTTTACACAGGTGGAGGTACCTATTTTTATGAACGATCCCTTGGATCCTTCCATGTATTCAAGACTTGGAATCGTCATTCCTGGCCTTCGTGCTATTTTAAAAACTCTGGGAAAAACATTTATATCCTGCAAAAAATAAATAAAAGTTAAGAAAATCTGGTGAAAATAGGCTCTGAACTGGCTTTGGGCAGTTTGGGAGCTAGGTTAAATTGGAACCATTGATTTAGACTAATCAACAGTCGAGATTGTTCAATCGATTCATTTGGAAGAAGGTTGGGTAAGAAGTGAAACGGTGGCGAGATTAAGTCAGAGCCGTTCAATCTTTGAAGATCGACGGCGTGGATTTAAAACTGAAAAGACATTGCGAAGGAGAAGAGTGGTGAGGCAGAAAACCATTGGTGGTTTTCGCAAAATAAAAACGGGGTAAACGGTATTGCGCAAAAAAATATGATACGATACATCTCTTGATGCGTGTCCTTTTGAATACCGCTGGTTTCGGAAAATCTTTTGGTGTTAACATTTGGGCGGAAAATTTTTGCGAAATGCGATATCAACCGTCGGATCGGAGGGCCCAGATCCGACGGTGCAGAAAGATTGCAATGGGAAATCTGCACGGATAAGATGGGTGGCAGGCTTGGCTTTAATTTGTCATGTAGTGGGGTGTTTGAAAGGCGGATGGGGAAGATCAGGTTAGATCCCGACCATCAGATCCTTTGGATGGACAGTCCAGATCAAAAGATGGAGCAGAGTTTTGAAGGGGAGGAAAGGTAAGCTGGATGGATGGAAATAAGGAGACCCGAGGGACGTTGATCTGCAAGGATCAACGGTCCAAATCCATTTAAAAATTTACATGTCGGGAAAACAAAATAAAAGGGAATAATGCTATGGAAAAGATATTTTAGACCTTTAGTACCCGATTGTGGGGCTGTAGGACGTATGGAGGAAGGGGCTAAATGGAATAAGCCCTCGGGGGCTAAGAAACCTTATAATGCAAAAGGGGTGTTTTAGGCCTAAAAACAGGGATTTTTAAGCCTAATGAGGGGTTCTGGTAGATGAAAGAAGGGATTTTCAAACCAAATGAAGGGAGGTATAAGGCTTAAAAATGGTTTTGAGAGGGTTAGAAAGTCGAATGAAGGCATTTTGAGGGATTTTATGAAGGGAATGAGGATGACACATGGGGGATTTTGTGGGAGTGAAATGCAAAGAAAGGAGGCCCTTTGAAAGTAGTTTCTTTCACCAATCAGCAGGGTTCTTTAATGGAAATAGCAGTGAAGATTATTTAAAGGATAGAAGACACATGGAGGCTTCAAGAATGATAGATTTACCAAGGAAATGTTTCTCTTGAAGACTTAGAAACATATTTAGACGCTTGTTTGCTATTCCAAAATTTTATAGGTGACTAACACATCTGATTTGAGTCATCATCGCATCCATAGAGTCTGTCCTGAGTCCCTTTCGTCTCCCTCTACAATCTTCCATCCTTATTTTCTTTGTCCCTGTCTCATGTCGCACATTTTGGCCCTCAGTCATACTGTCCCCTATCCCCTTCGGAGTCGAGTTAGTAGCTGCGAGGTCATCCATGGCCTTTATGCTCTCACAAGGGAAGTCGTCAGCCCGCTACTCAGTACCCCCCATTCTACCATCATCCCTGGTGTCAGTCTATCGGTCGCTCTACTATTATTCCTCTTGCCTTAGTTGAGGATTATTTATTGCCTCACCTATAGCAGACCTCCTTCTGTCGACATCAGCTTATTCATTCCAGAAGACAGGTCTAGAGGGTGGTGTACCTTGGTTCCAGTTTCCACTCTTGTTTGGTGCCTCAGATCAAGCAAAGGGACCCTTTATTTCCCTTTGACTTGATTGTTTCTTCATTCAGCTTCTTATGGAATAATCGAGATCTGTATACTTGATGTTTCAGTGATGTAGCAGATTGTACCAGTGATTCCCTGCTGTGTGTGAGATGTTTCAGACCTCATGAGGGGGTGGCCCTTCAGGTAGCCCCCCACACGCCCAGATGACCTCTCTACTACAACCTTGGATTCAGCTCCATAGATTTGATAGTTTCAGCCTCAGCCGCTTGTAGTGCCTTTTTAGTTTGCATATATCATTCAGATTTTCAGAGCCCTTTCCTATCTTAGAGGGCCTCTTTGGTTGTACTTATATCTCATGTACTCAGATTTTATTATATAAGTCCTGGCTGTTTTCCTAGGCACAGTATGTATGTGGGATCCATTATCATGTTTTTTATCTGGCCCGTGTTTATTCCGGCATGTATTATATAGTTCAGTTCCATGTTTGTTGGATTCTCCATTATTCTTTGTACTTTGTTATCTCGGCGGACATAGGTATGCCTTCGCTGCCTCATGTAGAACAAGTACTCACTCATAAAAGAGACTTGTCACACTTGTAAGTCTCGCCTCCTTAGGGTCTTGTCCTCTCGTGCTTCAGTCTGCCTTATATTTCTCTCTCTCTCTGACTCCCCTTCAGTTTCTAGTGATTGTGTTCTTACAACATACTTCGGTCATACGATTAGCTCTTGATGCTCGCATGTTGGGGGGCAATATGTTACACCATTTTTTGGTCATCTAACATGTTACTATTAGATGGACCAAAGAACACCATGTAAGACCAATTTTACCTTAGTAAAATTTCTTTCACTATGAAAAATAATTTAATAACCCATAGTTTATTAAGTTATTTCTGGTCTAAATAGAAAACCCCATGAGGAATAATTAAATAAATCCTTAGTTGTTTGATTTTCCTCAAGGGATAATTAATTAAACCACTGTTTAATTAATATTCCTGGTCATATTTAACCCAAAACAAGAAAATTAATTAGATAAATCATTATTTATCTTATTATTTTCTAGGAATAATTATTTAAAACATGATTTAATAATATTCCTTGTTAAATTTGACTAAATCATTTACAAATAATTGAATAAATAATTATTTATTTAATTATTCTTTAACCATATTCTTAAAATAATAAATAAATCATTTATTTATTTATTATTTCTAAATAAAGGGATTTGACCAAATTCAAATTCCTTTTCCCTCTAACAAAAATAATAAAATATTCCATAAAAGTTGGATCTAGATTTGGTTAATAATATTTTAATTATGCACCAATATCTAGACTAACTCAATATTTTGTTATAAATAGAAGGGTTTTTCCATTCATTCACTACCTTTTGTTGCCTAGATATCACTCTTGATCTATACTTTTGGTCCAACTTTGATCCTCCCATCATTGTCATATTTTTCTACCTTTTTGCCTGTGAGCTCCCTTTGAGTTCCATTTTGTCTGGGTTTTCCACACAATCAAGAGAGATAGATCTTAGATCTGAAGTGCTGAGGACATACAAGAACCCATCCCATTGAGGGGGACTGGTAACATCTTTCTATGTTCCGTTCCCAGGTGTCATAATACAAAAAATTCTTTAAAAATTCTTGTCTTTTCCATTGGATGCATGGAGAAACTCTTGCTTATTTTTGTTTTTTAATGTATTTAACTGCATAGATCTGGCTTTTTGTAGCATTTATTTTTATCACTAACTGCAGATCTAAGGAAATTAAAAACCATTCATTGATGTTAGGGCTATTTTTTATGCATAGCTAAAGTGGGATTTTTTCGTACGCTTATGATTAGAATTCACACTAACAATATTAACAATTATATTCACATCATAAGACTTTTTAAAGAGTGAAGTAAGGTTGTGACAAGGTTGGGTTCTATCATAGTAGTAATTAAAACACACCATATTTTTAAATTAGATGAAATAAAATGGACCATGTGTAGAGAACTTAAAATAAAGATTCCATTTAGATTCATAGGGATTAAAAGAACACATTTGAAATTTTAGCTCAAAATTTTAACTATGAAATTATAGTAACTATGTATTATTAGGAATTCTCCAACTATGTGTCATAATGTTCAAAAATTAAAATTCATTTGTCCAAAGTGGAATGAACTGGGCTCTTCTTTACAACACAAATTAAAATATTTGGAAGAGAAACAAGGAGGATTGTCATAAATTAGATCTTGTCATTCAAAATAAATTCAAAATGAAAGGCTAGATGATTTCTATCTAAGAATAATATATCAAAAGAATCAAATAGGAGGTTATTTTATTTACCATGCTGAAAATGTGTTTTTCTCTCTTTCTCAATGCTCTTTACATATTTTTAATAATGCTCTTCTTTATCTTCTTTGAAGTGCTTTATGGTTAGGGTTATTTCTAGAAGAAGGAACAAAGATTACCCGACCTATTATCCAATTAATAGAGTCGATGTTCACTACAATCTAAAGAAGGAAAAAACATAAATAACCCCAACTAACTCTATCATATGTTTTAGAAAAACTAATCTTTAGAACAATAGCCTTTGGACAACTTAATGGAGTGCAAATCCTCCAGAACAAGGGTAACTATATCATGAATTTGGTGATTGTTTAAGAGCTTCAATTTCTGTTTTGAGATTATTTGGATAAGAATGGGTTTTATATGATAAGCTACAATTTTAGACACCAAATTATAAATGATGTTACAATAGGAGATAGGCCTATAATTGTAAAAAACATATTTCATATTTTTTTTTGGAAAAAGGGGAATGAAAGTGAAGTTTAAGGCTCCAAGAATTTTGCTAGACTACTAATATTCCCACACTACCTTCAAAAAGATAGTATAACCCTATGTAGAATTCCATCAAGAGGCCCTCGAAGCTCAAACTCTTTCCCTTTTCCATGAATAAAAGAGAACTTAATCATTCATGTTTAATCATCTCTACTTCTAAAGAATCATTCATTTCATACATAATAGACCCAGAAATCAACCTAAGAATATGTAAAATATCTTGAATTGGACAACTATGAGGATATTTATAAAGAAAGTTGAAATGATGAACCCCAAAATTTGTTATATCCTTAAAATATATAACCATAACCTTGTATTGATTTTGAATTTCCCAAATGGAGTTAAGGTTTTTATGTTAATTAGTGTATTGATGAAAAATTTTAGTGTAGTTCTCACCCTTCTAAATCCAAATGGCCTAATTATTAAGCCTATAGGTTATTTCTTCTATTGCAAGAAGATATAGTGAACAAACTCTAGTTATTTTAGAGCTATAAGGTCTTCATCAGAAAATTTACTTGACCGATTATCACCATATAGAGTACTAATGTTGAGCTATGTTTCCTTAATAACGGCTTGAGATTTTTCCTTAATATAGGAATACCACTCTTTTATTTTCCTTTTTACCTTAGAAATGTTGTTAGCAAACTACTTCATAAAAGACTAGGAGTCTTGTTGGTTAAGAGGAACCCATTTGTCTTCTATCACCTTTTTCTTCAAGTAGTCATTCATGATTAGAATTGAGAGGGGCTTCGGGATTTATGGAATTTTCTTCCATAACATAGAATATAGGGAGGTGATTTTAAATTCCTCCCAAGGAAACCCATGACTTAATCTTGAAAAATATCCTCATTTTAGATTCATATGGGATAAAATGATAAACCCATTTTGAGATTTCTTCCTCTTTTCAATAAATGTTTCTCTAGGTAGAAACAAGCTTGAATATATCTACATCTAAAATATTATGTCTCTTAAATAAATGCATAAAATAATATTCCAAAGGGTCCTGTCTAGGGTTGGACCCTCAAACCTCTCGCAATGACAAAGCGAGATTCAAATATATATCAATGTTAATAGTGTAATTATCTTTAACATTCGAGTCCACAAAATATTCCCAATATGGATTTATGTCCAAATAAAGTAAAAAACATTTAACACTCTCTAGAAAATGCCAAGCCTTTTTACATACTAATCCACAACTATGGATGAGTTAAAATTGGATGACAAACTAACCTAGAAATTTGGACTCCAAGTTGTTAATAAACTACTGCATAATATTACAATATCCATCATGCAAAAATACCAACCCTTTAGCTGGGGATTAAAAGCTACATGGGCTCCATCACAAGCAATTATTGTTTCTCGAATGAAAATAATTCCCAAAATATGGAATTTAATATTTTTTTTTAGGCCTCTTAATTAGCAGGTGTCCCCAGCCCCATGAGCCTTGAAATAAATACAAGTCATGGGGAAACTATGGTTGGGGCTTTCCATATTCCAAGGGAACTCTAAATAGTAAATTACTTTCCCTTCTTCATTTATAGCACAACCTTATTGTGTTAGTGTATTCAGCACATGGGCGAATGAAATACACTTTTCTTAGTAAGGAGGTTTCTTACCTACATAAGAGTCACGGGTCAAAGTGGTTTGTCAAACGCTAGTGGAATAAGTTCATCATGTAATAAGATAAGTTAAAAGGAAACACATCATGCTACATAAACAATGAAACAAAAAACAAAACAACATGTACAAGATACATTCTCAATACAGAAAACACACTAATAAATCAACAATGGAGATCTTTCTCCCTTTATTAGGTGCTATTAGTAGTAGAAGTTAGAATGCTAAATATCTTGGAGTGGATCCTTCGAGCTTCGGAGCTCCAATATCCAAGACAAGAGGGTATCTTCCCCTCAAGTTTTCAGGAAGCCTCTCTTCCCTCTCAAAGGATGGTAGATCGAAGAATATGTGATTAATTCCTCTCTCTTGGATTGAGGTGTTGGGTGGCCAACAAATGAATCCTTCCAATCCTCCTATTGTTGGACAACACAAGTTGGTTTTCTAAGGAGAAATTTGGCCAGCATAACAACGTGTCACCTATTTATCTTCCTAAGGCTAGCTTTTATAGACCATTTTCAAAATTTCCCTCCATCTCTTGGTCCAAGATGGATGGTGACACAAGAGTGGGGGTATGATTCCTTTGTGTGTTGCACTAAAGCCTCAAGGTGGCCCACACATGACTGTACTTGGTTAGGTTGAGTGAGAATATTTTTATCTAAGTGTGCCAAGTGGTCTCGGATGGTGACATTCCACATCCCCAAGACTGCACAACTATCGAAGGAAAAGCCACACTGCGCGCTCAGAGCCGGTGTTTCCTGTGCACGGTCCAAAAAAAATTCCTTCTAACCTTAGGAAAAATTAATTTTTAGCTCCTCTAATGTATTTCTTTCCTTTAAACCTTTATCTCTACCTTCTGCTTGACATTTTTAATGTCTTCTACCTGTATGATTTTCCATTGATAACACTTATACTAGTATTTTAAACATGGTATTTCCACCCAATCTATGAGGCAATGGAAAATTCAATAGCCAAACCTCTCAAAGATGAGGAATAATTCTTAATTTTGGACTTCGAATTGAGGTCATATCCATTTTTTGGACGGATTTCCCCAAAGAATACTTGGTTTAGAATGAAACTTGAGAGAAAGAGGAACCTCTTCCTTCTTGAAGCTCTAATCCTCAAAAGGAATGACAAATGATTACACAAACAAGTCTTTGAGAAAAAACTTTCTCTACATGAAGAGGGGAAAAGTGAAGACGTGAAGGAGCAAAAATAATTATATATGTATATTTCACCAAAAACATAGAAGGGACCTCCACATTCAACTTAACATCGACAAATTTTTTTGAAATAAGCATAGGAGAGAGTGTATATAGGGTGGGGATCTTACCATGAGAATCCTGAGCCACATCTAAGGGAGAATTATCCAAAATTTCAACCTTTGAATGGATATCCTACTCAAGATAAATTTTCATTCCATTTGGTAGCATCACCTCCTAAGATAGAACCATATCCTACTCTTAACCTCAACTAAAATCACCTTTTCATCCTTCTTCGCCCATTCATTTTTCGAGATCAACCTAGGCATGAAATGTCTCTCGCATGAGCTCTATGTGTGCCCTAATTCTTGAGAGATGAAGAATTTGAATGGGAGTTTCCAATAATTAATTTTTTGAATCCAAGACTTATGTCCAAAAACAATTCAATTTCATCCAAAATACCTTGTTTTAAATCCACTTCCATCTAAATCTAGGTCCATCTTCCATCCGTTTTGAAATTCCAATCAAGCTCTAAAGCCACAAAGAAGCCTATCTTGTTACCAATATAATAAAACATTTCTTCACTCCAAAATTATAACATAAGGCTTGGCATGATTTCCCATGCCTTTTGGATTGACATAGGTTCTCTTGTCGAATCTGAATTTGTACTCCATTGCTCCATAACTAGCCTTAACAACCCCCAACAATAATCACAAACCAATAGAATATTTTTTATCCAAAGTTGAGCTGAATTGTAAATACATCCAATCCCTTATTAAAAATGAAAATCAGGAGTATAACTAAGCTAGGGAGTCCAGTTTTATTTAACAATTTCTTAAGGGAAATGAGGTGCACAATATTGCTAAAAAATCTACCAGCTACTACTCTACCAAATTTTTTTGGATTATCTAAAATATTCATGTCTTCTCCAAATACCATTTTCACCTTGTCATTTTATGGTCTGATGCAATTCTTCCACTTCTTAACTTTAAAAATATTATGTGCTTGGCTTCCTAGACTATTTTTTTTTTGGATCAACTATGAAATATGGATAAAAAGGACGAGCCAAAAATGGTTTGGATAACATGGTTTTTTTGATTGAGAGAGTGATAAAAAACTCATCGAATTACCATCTTATATGGGGACAAGGATATAAACAATGCCATTTTTTACCAACCATATTCAGGTGTCTCACAATCCAAATGGTCATAGACTTGATCTCTTCTATCATTATGCCCGTTCTCATAATATTATCGTGGATGAAATATTTGGGAGGGACTAATGCTATCATCTCCATATTCCACCAAATCTTCATACATTATGGTGCAATAAAGGCCAATAAAACAACATAGTTGAAGCCTTTTTTCATATGTGCAATATGGATGACATCATAGATAGAGAAAGCCATGGATATTTCCAAAGGGGAAGAAAACAACCCTCTCACAAGCGCCTTGTGGAAACCCTAAACAATTAGAAAAAAAAACTTTAAAGATATGTTTCCCCTACTATAGAAACACACACCTCCCCCTTGACGAGTTGCAAATCTTATTTCTTATCTAGAAAAAAAAACAACTTATTGATAAATATCTTAAGAAATGAAAGATTATGAAGAATGATGTATATTTTTTTTATTTTTCTTTTCTTGAAGAATGAAAATTTCAAACATTTCAAATAATTTATTGAGAACAAATATTTGAGGGTTAATTTAATATAATGAGTTGATATTTTCATATATTTTAAATAATTTATTGAAAATTCAAATTAGAGGATTAATTTATGTTATATTAGTAAATGTACTTATGTTTGATTATTTTTGAAATTGGATTTGTACATGAGTTTTTGAGAATATATGATGTTTTAAATGGACACTTTGTATAATATGAAAGACATAAAAATTTTAAAAATGTTAAAATAGGGCACAATATGGTTATAGTTACAAAAATAAATATAAATTTGATACGATTGTAATAATTACTAAAATAAACAAATTAATGATAAAACATATAGTAATTACTTCAATTGAATCAGTTTTGGTGGTTGGGTGGAATTGTTATGATCCTCTCTACTTAAGTTCAAATCTTCTAAGTTGAGATGTTTAAGCTCTAGAATAGAGTCACTATGTTTTCCTCTTATGTGAATATATATTGTAGGATGGTCATGTACAAGAAAAATCTCTATTGTCTTCAAGTTGAGAGGGAGGCCAATTTCTTTCCCCAAGCAATGCTTAATGCCAAAAATGCCAAAAAAATTAGGGAAAAAAATTATTTAAGAGAAATATTCATAAGATATTTAACCAAATAGCCATTGAAAATATTTTTTTAGATATAAAAATTGGGTATAGCTAGTATAATAGCTTGCAAGTCAATACTAGTAGGAACTGGTGACTTGGCAATGTCCAAGACATTGAAAGAAACTACCATCAATAGTCATTTACGGGACATGTGCTAGGGGGAAACCTACCCCTAGAGCCTCATCACAATGTTCCAATATTAATTAATCAATGTATACAAACTCTACCCTCCGCTTTTGAACCTAAAACCTCTTAGAAGAAAATACATGTTCTTAACCATTATTCCACTCAAGCTTACACAACATTGAAAACTATTAAAAGTGTAAACACAATTACCTTTTAAACAGTTAGGATTATGTTAAAAGAGAAGAAGTTGAGTCTCTCAACCATCTCTCTAACTTCTTTTTTTTACCTTTTTTATTTTAATTCTCCTTATCTTCCTCCTCCTTCCTCTTTATTCTCCCTTCTTATGTCATAGTTCTGGTTTATTTTCACTTTTAACCTTTTCACCTTCTTTGTTTTCTAATCCACTATTTTATTTATTTATTTATTTAACTAGTTCCAAATAGAGTTACATAGAAATGGGGGAATCTAATTGTGAATACTTTATAGAAAATATCCAATATTAAACTACATTTGACTTCCATTTAGATTTCAACAATGGAAATGAAATTGGGCCGACTAGCAACATCAACAAGTTTAGTAGGAAACAATTATAAATTTAAATTAGTGAGAGGAGAAATAGAGGTGCTAACTGAGTTTATGTAGGGAGAGGGATTTGGGGGTGACCCCATTACCAACTGGTAATTACAACTCCTCCAATTGACTTATGATGTTTCCCAATTCATCTTCTAATATTTTCATTTGTTGACAATGCTTATTTAGAATTTCCATGGTTGAGGTCAATTGAGATACTAACTAATTAGAGAAAATTTGCAGAACGATAATATTCTCCTACAGTTAGGTGAAATTGATGGAGAAAAATAGGGACTTCTTCCCCTAAAGAGAAATGGACATGGAGACATTATCACTAACGTGTGCAAACGCCAACTTTGTATCTCCCCATTGCTCGAATACCGCTCACAGAGTTTCAAGAGATGAAAAATTATGAACACCCTACATACTAAAAGCTGCATGTGAGGTTGGCACACACATGACCCATAAGAAGATGGAGCCTTCTGTGAAGAGGACCTAGAATGAAAGGCATAACCATTCTCGATAAAATCTCATAAAAAAAACATACTAAACCATATGCTTTACACCAGGTAAACTAGACTCTCCAACAAATTTTGTGATGAAGTTAATTAATATACCTTCCAAGAATTATGGCAACCTTATCAATGAGGTGATGCTCAAAGAATTCAAATGACACGTTGAATGGAGCCCAAATGGCATTAATTCATATTATGGGATGGCATGGAAATAATACCTTTTATTGATTTTCAAGGTTTGAAAGGCCCTCGCAACCACTTGAGTTGTTAGAGCATTAGCAAGGGAATTGTTCATTTTGAGAATATGAAAGAGTGCACCTCAAGGAAGGAGTCTTGTCTAGAATGAATTCTTTGAAAGATAGATAGGAGCTTGGGATTGGAGGGAGTACATCCAAGTTGAAAATGCCTTATTGTATTTCTTGAGTTACCAATTATGATTAATTTTCTAACATATTAGGTTTTATCTATGTTCACACCTTAGACAAAATTGTAAGACTCCACTTGGTTGTTGGTGGTTGTGCCTAGACTCCAAGATAACATTAGTTTTAATTTTCCTTTGGGATGAGTAGACACCTAATATCTTATTAATATTTCTTAATGACTATATGTTTTATCATTATTTTATTTATTTTAATAATTTTCACAATGGCTATCATACTTTAGCTACTTTATAATTTGACTCTGACATACTCTTTTCTGATATTCTTCTAGCTTTTATCTCCTTAATGATGGGTGAAGTGTCCAATTGAAGCATAAGGCATTTCAAAAGCTCACAAATAGTTCAATTTTAAAAAATGCTCCAAAAATATTATGATAATGTATGAAAACTCTAAGAAATTGATAATGAATATATTTTCAACGTTTTTAAAAAACATAAGGTTCAACTAAACTCTATTTTTACATATTAATGTGACATAGTGATTTATAATTTTGAGATATATTCCAAAAACATAATTACCAAATAAAAATATTCAACTTAAATCTTAAATTTAGTTTTTCATATTATTTGTTTTAAGATAATCTCTAAATAATAATTATATTATTTAAATTAATTTAGTAAGTAGATAAATTTATTTTTTTTATTTAGATTTATTTTTTAAATTAAAAAGGTTAAAATTCCACTTATTTAACAGGAGCTTTAACTATAGAAGTTTATTTTTATAAATTTAGACTTATTTTTTCTTAAAAAAGAAAAGAAAATGGGACTTTATGCACTTAATAGCTATTATATTTTTTATATTACAACATACAATGATACAATGATATATTGTGAATTCATATAATGATAATTGAATAAAAAATGAATTAAGAATAATGCTATCTTAGGCTTATGGTTATTATCTATGATATTTTATGATTATTTATTGTGGTGGCATATCTTTATATTGTAATTTCATGTTGTATATGTGCCTGTGTACAACATGTGTTGTGAATAATAATATATTTATAATAATTTTAAAATTGATAAATTTAAAATTATATGTATAAAAAACAACTCCAAATCTAAGAAAATTTATAATTATATAAAAAACCATGGATATGTAGAAAATTAGATGTGTTTTCATCCCAAATCCCAAGATGCTGTTAAGAAAAGACCATGATTATCATCCTTACATATACAAATAAAAATACATAAAAAATGGTAAACCAAACGTTTGAAGGAGAATTAAATAAAGATACATAAAACCGTATTTATTCAGTGGATGATCATTTAAAAAAATTAACAAAATTTCCGAATGAGTGCTTATACAATTTGCAAGCATTTAACATTACCAAAAAACGGTTGACTTTCCATTTTAGTCTTAGATGATCATTGACTTTCCTAGTTGTAGGAGCATGCATGTAATGTTGAAGTATTTGTCTCTGAACTTGAAACATATGTATAGTTTTATTTAAAGTATTTGTGTGTGAACTTGAAACACATGTATAGTGTTATTTGTGTGTGAACTTGAAACACGTGTAGAATGTTGACATCATTCTTCTTCAAGAGTTGCATTGAGAAATCACTAAAGGTGTTGGCCTTCAGACATTGTTAGATACATAACATCATGGTGTTGGAATGAGAGGGTTATATTCACCACTAGAAACACTAAAGTGGTTATGTGTATCTATCCATGTCTATATTCTTAATAAGAAAAAGATATTTTTAATAAAAAGTTATTTGCATTATAGATTTAATAATTCCAACATAAATTTATGCATTTTATAAATTGCAAAATAATATTCCCTTCAACTATTTTATTATTTTCAAAATAATACTTGATTGAAAACTTAACACTCATGGTGGATGATTACTAATTCAAACTAATTGATGTGGACTATAGAAAAACAAATCCATTCACTACCAAACATGTAGATTTGCACTACCAAACATGTAGATTTGAGGCAGTGACTTTTTAAATACCTTTGACTAAATCTAAACCTCACAAATCGATTCACTACCAAAGATGTAGATTTGAGGCAGTGACTTTTTAAATACCTTTGACTAAATCTAAACCTCTTTACTTGTAGCTGGATAAGAGCGTTATGTATATAAGGTTGGGATTTTGTATACAAAAGTGGCACATGTTAAATTTGATAGGTTAAATTTAATATTATGACAGATCAACTCACTACCAAACATGTAGATTTGTACATCCGAGGCAGAGTAAATATGTTCGACTAAATTTGTAAGAGTTTTTTTTTTAATGTATTCAATGTAAAATATTAAATAATTATTTTTTTATATTGTTTAAATGAGTTTAATGGTTAGGAATATGTGTTTTTTTTTAAGAGATTATGAATTCAAAATTTGAAAGATAAAATATATAATGCTAAAATATATATGTTTTCATAAACTTAACAATTAAAACGTTACCTAAAAATAAATTCTTTGTTTTATAAATAAAAATGTCTCACATACCAATTTTAATATCTAACTTAATCATAACCTTAAAATTAAATAATAATAATTACTACTTCCAAATCTCTACCTCCAAAAACATGGCTTTATAAAAGCCACTTTTCATCACCTACACTAGACTTCCTAAGTGGGCCAATGTTGAAAAAAATTAAAATTATTTGGAACTTAGTAACTAGTGCCACGTAGGGACAGGTTGATATACCCTTATTTGGAACTTGGAATTTAATATCGTTACCACGTGTCAATGAGATAGATATAACACTATTCGGAGTTTAGTGACATAGCTTTTTACAATAATTATTGCACTTGTTGATAACATTATTGCTACCCTGTTTTTGTTTGCCTCTAAGGAGAATAAACACACCGCTATAATAATAACTTTCTAGATAGTCAATGGCCCCCACCACTAAATCGAAACAAAATGTCCTCCTACAATGTATACAAGTAAAGTAGGTTCTTTCACATGGGTACCATTTAGTGAATGGATTTATTTTCACCTTTTTAATTTTAAAAATTTGAATTTCAAAGAAAACATGCAAATTTAAATATGATTTTTTAAATGTTGAAATGATGTGCCAAGAAAGTTGACCTTTCGGATAATTGTTTATGGGTTGTTTGATGAATATCACGAAGAAGAGTTTTTAAAGTTGAAATTATCTACAAAGGTAGTTGAAGTTTATGAGACTAATAAAAAGAATGGAAAAAATGAAATTAGTAGTAAAGTTGTTTATATTATTTGTAAATTTAATAAATAGACATAATTTTAAAATAGTAGATTTATGAATTTAAAAAAAAAACATATCAATTTAAATAAATATTTATATTTTTTCATTATTTTATATAAATATGATTTATTTTAGATATGCCAAATGTGAAAAATGTAATTTTCTCTATAACATGATTATGATAAATTGAATATGGTTAGATTTGTTCCACGGAAATTTAACTTTCTACATTATCATATTTTCAACCAATACAAGAAATTGCTCTAAATTATGATTATGGGTGGCTGCATAAAGCATTTGAATGTTTTATGTTGTTATAAGAACTAACATAGTATACCTATGATAAGATTTGCTATTGCAAAGAAAACCGTAGTATTCATTTTGGAAAAGTTATATACATCATTAGAGTTTTATTATAATCTAAATTTTGAAAGTAGAATAATATTTTATATTTTAATTATGATTTAAAATTATATAAGTTTATTCAATTTTACAGTTTTAAAAATTTCTACTTCTTATTTTACAAGAAGATGTCAAATCACTCAAAACTTATATCAATAAGTTATATAGAATACTTTGAATGTTACTTTTAGTTGGAAAAGTCTACATATTATAATCACTGTCATGACCATTTTTAATCTAACCATGTTTCTCTTTATTTCAATTTGTATTTTTATTTAGTTAAAACTATATTGTGTTATTTTTGTTCTTAAGAAAATAAATTTAATATTCTAGATTATTACAAGGTCTCTTTTTCTTTTTTCTTTTGTAAAATAGAGAATTAATAGGTGCAAAACCTTTTTAGCATAATTATTTCAAATCTCCATCTCTTACAACCTGAAAGATGTATTTTTTATTTTATTTTTAGCAATCTCTCTCTCTCTCTCTCTCTCTCTCTCTCTCTCTCTCTCTCTCTATATATATATATATATATATATATAACAGTAACCATGAATTTTCATTAATAAAAGGCTTAGAAGAGAGCTAAGTAGGACTACATAAAGTTTTCTTATGCCATAACTGATGACATATACAAAAAAAATTGTTGAAATGTATAGTTTATCTTCAACAAAAAAAAAACAATTTTCATATTGGTCCATTTGAAAATTCTCCATAATTGCCCCCCACCTAAGAATTTTTTTTTACATATCACTGTAGAACATTTACATTAGTTTTTGAGAGGTTGGTCCTCCCCCTGACTATTTTAATCATCTAACATGTTGTTTCCTTCCCTCAATTTCCAATTCAATTCCTCCAGCTTTGACCTGAGAGAATCCAATTCATCGTCTAACCTCTAGAAATTTTGTTGGATGCTAAGGAAATTATCCATAAGCATTGTGACATTTTGTTGTACAAATAAAATTTTTCTTTCCCAAGTTCATCCCAAGTCCCCACCCTACATCATAACTTCAGAGAGGTCCAAGTCCAGGGAACACTCAAATCTCAATATAGAATCGAAATAAAGTCCCCAATCCCAAGAGATTGAGGCCGAAAAATCACAACACCCCTAAATTACTAAGGAATGACTTCCCTTGGTACTTAAAGCCCACTAAGCTAGGAATTCTTGTACTAAACCTGAGATCAAAACCAAAAACAAAATCCTTTGAAATTGACATAAAAAAAAGTTTATAAATCTAACTAGAACAAATTGTTTGCTAGAATCAATTTTCTAACTGACAGTCACAAGGAGAATACACATAGATGAACTATTGAGCAATCACATAGTGATCCAATCTAGCCCATAAATCACACCATCAATTAGACTTGTAGACACTACCACCCTACTACTAAAATCCCACTTTTCCCAGCTAAGAAATTCAAGAGAAGGACAACTCTCCATAACTCCAACATACATAAATGAAAAAAAATAGGGGCTACACCATAGAACAAAGCATGAATAACCAATATAGTACCCCTAAAATCCAAGGTGATGAGATCTTGCACACCAATAACTTGAGTTGATTAGCAACAACAAGAATACACCTCAAAATAGATTTCTCCCATAACTCTCTATACTCTAACAACCTCCCCTAATCCACAAGACTAAATTGAAAAATAATGATCCATATTCATATCAAATAGAAATAGAGGCTCCCCAATACCACTCCTAAGCATTAGAAACAAGTATACAAAAACTAGCGAAACCACTTACCTTAGCTTCAGACCAACCCATAATTTTTTCCCTTGTCTTTCAATTGAAACATTGGAGCATGAGACAACACAACTGACCTGCCAAACACTCCAGTTCTTAGAGAATCCTCCACAATGAGTCGTTTGCCTTCCATATCCATATGCAGTCTATAATTTTGAGGGGGAATCCCAGGACATTATGCCTAACTATCAAACATGGGAATTCCTAAATACATAGGTTTAATCATGTAAACGTCAATTCCCTACTCTGAGGAAGCTTCAATTCCTTGCAAACATGAAATTAACTCCTCCACTTTCATCTCCCACATCTTCAGGTCATTGAATATAATGAATCAAAACATGTTGAGGCCAATATTCCAAGATTGTGCTTAAGTACAACCTGTCACTGCTTCACAGAATTTCCAAATGTCTCCCTATAATCTTCCATAATTCCCTCCATGGCATAACACATCAGGCCCATGGCCCCCCCAAATGCACAAGGGTGAGAATTCCTCATATTTCCCGCCCCCCACCAAATTAAATAAATAAAATAGATTAAGGGTTTTGGTCAAAGCCTCTCTCACCAATCCAATTTGGTTGAAACTAACTAAAACTTTCCTCTTTATTATCCATGAGGTCAACCTTCATGTTTTTACCTCTTAGAATATGAAAGCACTACCTCCTTGGAATAGTTTCTACTAACAGTGATTTCATTTGAAGATTTACTTGAGTTAGATCTGAAGGGAAGTTTCTTGAGCATTGTTGGAGCACGACCCTCTGGGGTAATTTTTTGGGATAATTATGTTAAGTTTTGTTGTACGTGCTACACGTAGATGATAAAAGGGGCTTTGGGGCGGGTCAAAGTCCCTTAACTATTGTAAAGGGTTAAAGGGAAAAACCATGATTCTCAAACCATGGTTTAAGACCATGGATTTTTTTATAATATAAATATGTAAGAGTTGAGCGAGGAAAGAGACACAGATGAATGAAATCTTGAATTATTTTTATGTATATTTGTTAGTCTTGCTTTTCATCTAGGTAGAAAGGCTCCTATTCGTTGTGTGCGCAGAGACCTAAGTCTTGAGCTGTGTGCAGACTCTGCTACTGTGTGCGCAGAAAGATAGATTGTACTGAATTTAAAATCTCTTAATAAAGAAGGCACTTTTGGCGAACTCAGAATCTTATGTGATTTACTATCTTAGATTATCTTCTATCTTTGTAGATATGGATATGTTTTTTTGTTGCGTATTTACTTCTATAAATGGTTAATTGCATCTATGTGCGAATATTAGTCTATGTTAGATAACTATATCTGAATGAAGTAGTATTGGCTACTGTGTGTGAAATATATTGAAGTATTTCATGAAAATATGTGGAAGGGTTAGATCTATTTACCATTGTCTGTGTGTGCGCAAATATGTTATATTATCTGTAGTAAGTCTGATTAGATCTACCACATCAAAATCTCCCTCAGGGTCCACAAACCTGGTTCCAACACCCCGCCATACTGTTTCAAGTGAGACTTTGGTCTGCGCAAGTAGATCACTGCCAAAAGGGTTGGTAGTTGGAGGGTTTTGTTGATTGTGCAAATACTCTAAACCTGGGTCAGGACCCCTGACAGAAAAATGGTTCCGTTGCTAGTACCGAGATCATTTTGAGGGAGATTTGATGTATTGCACCTACCAAAGAACAAACTGCAAGATTGGCTTGATAAGAAGAGACGTGAATTTGTGACCCAAGAAAACAAAAACTCTAAATTGTCTGCCGAAGATTGGGCAGAAAGGCATATCTACACAGAGGTCCACGAAATTTGATTTTCTTCGTTTGCGACCGAGTTGCACTAGTGGTTGTCTCGGCTTGTTGAATTCTAGACCTACACAAAGGACGACCCGTTCACATAGTGGACCCTAGAGTTGGTACAACAATTAGAGAAATCTAACAACAGGATCACCAGTGTGGTAGACCACTGAATCAATAGTGTTCTGGGAGGATTTGAGGCTGAATTCACTATTGACCAATTTGTATCGTATTATGAAGTTGAACGAGGATTTTTCAAGGGCCCTAGAGTTAAATTTCCGTGTCCTCTGAAACTGTGGACTAAAATGCTATTGCATGAATAGGGCACTCTGTGCAACCATATTAAGTGAATGCCCTGTAGAGGCTTGACTACGCGCAATGGAAGAACATACAGAGTAGATATAGAAGAAGGTTTTGTTTAAAGCCCTCTCAAAGGTCAATATGATAGTGACGAGGAGTCTGAAATCAGTAGCTATAGTGAATATATGCACTTGGAAGGAGAGGAATTGCAGGATCAGACTAGTCTTAGGTCATTGGCCATAGTTCAGTTCCCATCTACTCCTCTCCCAAACTCATCTCACTCTAACAAGCCATCTACTCCACCTCCACCTCCACCTCCACCTCCACCTCCACCTCCACCGCCAAACGCAGATATTGTTGCTTCCATGAAGCTACCTAATTTATGTGGTATTGGGAATGAAGGTGTGCACCAATTCTGGTTTGTTACAGACTCTTTATGGACAACGCAACAGATTAATAATAAGGATGTTAAGAAATCACATCTAGCCACTGCTTTTCAAGACCGCGCAATGGATTGGTACATAAGGTATGTGGTGAAAAACCGTAATGCAACTATTGATAATCTGAAGGTCGCCTTGAAGGAATAGCTCAAAAATTCGAAATCATTTTCTCAATTCATAACTAAGTTGAAGGAGATTCACCAAGAATTAAATGAATCTGTATGGGAAGCAGATCAATGGCTGAAGTGCACCATCAAAGATGGAGGATTTACTATTATTGAAACCCAACAAAAAGAGTGGCTCATTTCCATGTTTCTACCGCATTTGCGCCAACCCCTAAGTCAATAAAAGATTGCAACACAGGTTGAAGCTATAGATATTGCAATGAAGCTAGAATCCTCACCAGTACCAATTGTGCAGATCGGGGCCCAACAGATCCAAAGCTAGTTATAGGAAATGCAATTAGAAATACAGAGTCTGTGTAAGGATAAAGGAAAGGAGGTATGCATAGATGCATGGTGTATAAGTTGCAAGGTTGTCAGGAATCACAAGGTTCAGTGCCCTATATTCAATGACTATCTATCAGTCGGAGGGCCAATCCCACTGAAGAGAGCGACAGGACCAAGTGGAACTCCTACGTTATCGTTCACAATTTTTCAATTAATGGGTATGCACATGACAAACTTCTTCCCAAGGATTGATAAATATATCCTCGATATTAAGCAACCTCTCTACAATTTTTTCTCATCGGTGGGACATGACGAGCAGCACTGTCATAGCTTTGATTTGATGATTGACCGAGATGACCTATATATGATGCATGTTGAACCAACCTCACCAGCATCCCCAGATGGGTCTGGTGGATTCCAAAGTAGAGGACGAGGAAGAGGAGGAGGAGTTGGTCGAGGAAGGGGGCATCTCATCTGCTAAAATTGTGGAAACGTGGGTCATTATTTATGTGACTATCCAAACCCAGCACAACAATATTGTAGGTATTGTAAAAAAAATGATCATGTTATTGAAGATTGCCCTGTTTTGATTGCAAAAATGTAGGAAACAAAAAAACATACTCCCACTCAAAATATTCAGATGGTAAGATCTAAGCTGCGCAAAGAAAAACCAAGTGTGCATTTCGACACTAGGAGTGGTGCAATCATTGGTGAAGACAAAGGGACACATCCTGATACTTATCTCTAGATCCAAAAAGCACCCAAAAAGAGGAAGGATTCAACTTATAGAGTGAAAAGGAAACCTTTGTAGAAGCAAAAAAGGGTTTCGCAAAAGTGGGCGCTTCAATGTCTAAAGCATCAAGAAAACCTCTAGATGTGGTTGAAGGAGGTGAAGAGAAAAATCCCTTCCTACATGATTGTATTAAATTGTTGTGCGATAAGAAGGAAGTTGAGAAGCTCCAATAATTAATAGATAACTGCACAGAGAAAGGAAAACCATAGATGGATCATAAGGTTGTTAATAATATCTATAAGAATAAAAGAAGAACTAGATGAGAAATGCGCTTGATTGCTTAGATTGGTGCATATGAGATGGATTAGTTCATTCTGGATCTAGGATCTGATGCGAATGTTTTACCAAAGTAGACTTGGAAACGAATGGGAGAACCTAAGTTGGAGTGGTCCACTATCTAGTTGTGCATGGAAAATCAGCAAAATATTATCCCATTAGGAAGGCTTTCACAAGTAGTAGTGGATATCGAAGGATTAAGGGTACTCACAGACTTTGAAGTTATACAAATCATTGATAATACTAACCCCTATCCTGCATTGTTGGGTTTGGATTGGGCTATCGATATGGGTGGCATCATCAATCTTAAGCGCATAACTATGATATTTAAAAGTAATGGAACTAGGGTTTTGGTCCCCCCTGGACCTTGTAGAAGGAGAAAGATAGACAGAGCTGGTGTGCGTAGATGACAATGTTGATCACATCTATAAGTTGACTGAATGGGATGAAGAATAGATCAACCCTAAAATGGATGGAAGACTTAATTGGGAGAATGATAGCTCCTTCTTTTAAGATTCAGATGAGAAACTGGAGAACTGGCAGAACCAACTGCATGAATTCTCTGTGCTACACTGCAATTGGGTGAAAAAATATCTTCGGTGCATATCCTCATAGGTATGAGATTTGCCTTATTATGATGGTTTGAGTAATTCTAATCTATTTTTAGAATAACTTGAAAAAGTTGTCCTAGAAGCACAACAGTTCCATGCACTTGATATAGCATTGCGCTCAACCCAATTACACTGGTGGGAGACGCACAAGGGAAACTTCGCTAACTGGGGAGAATGCACCCGCATGATGCGTCTGTGATTTGAGCATCCAAATACCAGAATGGGAGAGACCTATTCCGGAGATGCTGGTCCACACAAAAATTTGGCTAGATGGACTGAAGCTTGGGGTAAAGAACCAAAGTGAGAATGGGTGCATATATTCAACCACACTTTGGGGAAGGTACCTACGAACCAGTACTTTGAAACTAAGTTGCGACGAGGAACCCCTAAATGGACTGCACTGACAGAAAGTTTTATCCTGACCTTTAGTTTTGAAAGTGGATTCGAATTCCTAGATGAGGCACTGCAAGATATTCAGGGAGTCATCTTTGACACCACAAAACCGACGGTTGAGCGTGCCTTTCTAGCATGGGACTCTTAGATGAAGGACATCATTAACTGTATAAATTTGTCAATTGGCGATAATGAGGAAGACCCAAGGAGAATTAAGATCCTTGAGTATGAAGGATAACGCGTAGTTACTGGGCCTATGATTGAGTCACTAGATGTCACTAAGACTATGAAGATTCAACAAGTTAATATTGGCTCAAAGGAACAACCGAAATTAGCAAAGATAGGGAACTACTAGGATGATGAAATGGTGGGTAAGGTCACTGAGCTATTGAATGAATATCAGGAGCTGTTTCCTATGAAGTTTTATTAGTTGAAGGGGATTGTAGGAGATCTCAGGTTAATGAAGATCACCTTGAAACTGGATGCACGACCTATGAAGAAACGCCCAGATAGGTTGAATCATAGATATAAGCAGAAGGTCAAATATGAATTGGAGAAAATGGTTGTTGCAGGGATCATAGAACCAGTGGAATAATTAGATTGGATAAGCCCTCTGGTGGTGCAAGACAAGAAAATCAAGGGAGATATAAGGATTTGTTTGGATCTGCACAAATTGAATGATGCTTGTGTACATGACCCATTACCGATCCCATTTTATGATGAAATACTGGACAATGTGGGAGGGTGGGAGGCATATTAATTTACATATGGTTTACTAGGATACCACTAGATAAGAATCACGTCGGAAGAAAAAATCAAGACAACTTTTGTGACAAAGAGGGGATCCTTTCAATACACCGTCATGTCATTCGGTCTGAAGAATGTGCTAGCTATCTTCTCGCGGATGGTGGTACCTGCATTCAAAGAATACATCCATAAATTATTAAGTATAATTTGATGACTAGATTGCATTTGGAGTATTGAAGAAGCATGTGTCGATTCTACACCTGATGTTGGATAATTTCCCGAAGTATCAGATCTCACTAAATCTGAAAAAGTGTATATTTTGCGTCCCATTCGGGATCTTGTTATATCATATTGTTTTTCAGCAAGGATTGATGGTGGATCGAGCAAAGATATTTTTTTTTGTTAACCTGGAAGTTCCTGCAAATATAAAACAATTGCGCTCAATTTTGGGGCATACAGGGTATTACCGAAAGTTTATTCAAGGCTACGTGCAGATTATTTACCCATGGAAAAGTTGGTGAAGAAGGATGCCTCATTTTGTTGGGATATGAACTACCATAAGAGCTTTGAATTTCTTAAGGAGAAGACGATCATTGCACCCATATCGGTCTGTCCATACTGGACGAAGGAATTCCATGTACAAGTTGATGCCTCCTACATCGATGGGAGTTTTCTTAGCACATCTAGGAGCCGGAGAGATTGACCACCCTATTGTATTTTCAAGTAGGAATTTGTCAAGTGCAAAGAATAACTAATTGACCACGGAGAGAGAACAATTAGCTATGGTCTATGCGCTACAAAAATTCCACCACTATTTGTTGGGAGGCCATTTTAAGATGTTTGCTGACCATTCTTCTCTGAAATACCTGGTAAACATGCCTATGTTGGGGGGGGGGGGGGGGGATCTACATATGGTTGTTTTTATTTTAGGAATATGAATTTGAAGTAATTATGAAACCTGGGAGACTAAATGATGGGCCAGACCATATGTCACGCATTGAAAGTGGAGAAGAGCTAACTAGCCTGGAAGACGACATACTAGACACACAAATATTTTCCATTAAAGTATTTGATGATCTCTTTGCATATATTATTAGTTTTTTTACCATTGGAACTGCACCCACATAATATATGCTAAAAAAAAAAGAAATATTTGGTCACACGTGCAACTGAATTTACTTTGATTGCTGGCTAGTTGTAAAAAATGGGTGTAGATGAAGTCCTAAGAAGGTATGTGTTGGAATTCAAAAGACATGATATGTTGTCTAAGGCTCATGGAGGAGTTGCAGGAAGTAACTATGCAGGGAAATCAACTGCGCAGAACATTTTATGGGTTGGGTTGTAGTGGCCCACAATACACAATGACACACATAAGTATTGTCGTTCTTGTGACATATCTCAAAGGACGGGGAGACCGTCACGCAAGGATGAAATGCCCCTGCACCCACAAGTGACTTTGCAAGCATTTGATAAATGGGAAATTGATTGTGTTAGACCCATCAACCCTCTAGGAAAAAATATAGGTGCACGCTACATAATCACTGTGACATACTATGTGACCAAATGGGCTGAGGCTAAGCCTCTGAAGGATTGTAGTGCAGAAACAACTACACACTTAATTTTTGAGAACATCTTGACTTGGTTTGGGTTCCCTAATATTTTGATGGGTGATCAGGGTACACACTTTGTGAATGAAACTATTCAAGCTCTAACTGTAGAATTACAGATTCATCATCAGAAGAGTACTCCATACCGCCCACAAGTGAATGGTGCGATGGAAGCTTTTAATAATATATTGGAGACCATGCTCACTAATATTTGTAATGCTAATCGAAATGATTGGGATGTGTGCATACTTGCGGTTCTATGGGCATACATAACCACGTGCAAGAAGTTGACATGGAAGACACCTTTTAGAATGGTGTATGGGCAGGAAGTTGTTATGCCTATGGAGTATATTATCCCAATTTGTGCATTGCAACATTCAATAATATGGCTGAGAAGGATATTATGGAAAAATGATTGTCACAATTGATCCCGCTGGAAGAGGATTGCTTCATTGCAGGATTCCATCAACAGGTGCAAAAGGCGTGCGAAAAGGCTTGGCATGATAGGCACATTAAACAAAAGGTCTTTAAAGAAGAGGATTTGGTTTTTTTATATGACAACAAGTTTTCACATCATTCAGGGAAGTTCAAAATGCATTGGCTCTGGCCGTATATTGTCAAGGAAATCACAGAGGGAGATGCAATACGCCTGGCTACATTAAGAGAGGAATACCTTCTTGGGTATATCAACAAAAGTCAATTGAAACCATATAGGGATTCCCCTCTCCCTGCATGCACCAAATGACTATATGGTCGAAAGTATGGGCTTGCACTACGAGAATGGTAGACGCACAGACAGGTGCGCCGATCGCGCAACAACTACACTAGAATGTTGAATCAGTCGTAGAGGTGCCAGAATATAGCTTTTGGAATAGTAAATATGGACAAGAAAATGTTCTTACCATTTAGAGGAGCGGCTGAACTATATTTAATGAGGTGATTATGCCATATTTGGAGCTGTTTTAGAATTTATGGGGTTACATTAATGAGTAGAAGACTGTTTAAGATGTTCCTACGCTATAAGTGTGATCAAAAGGGTCACATTAGTTCCCTTTTCTTTCCATATTATTTGTGTTATTTTCTCCCTAAGTGTTGTCTGAAGCTCATGTCTAGACTTGATCCGATTTTTTAGTTGGACTTGCATCACTGAGGGCTGGGTCATCTCATTTTTCCAAGTATGACTGCCACTGAGCCCACACCTTCTACAATGCTGACCAAGGATACCACTGTGTAGGCCACTGAGACCCCTGCACCAGTCCCTCCACAAAAATCTAAGAAGGGGAAATCCTTGGGGTCTTGAAAGTCACCACGCCAGAAAACCTCGAAGCCTTGATCAACTATTGTAGAACATCAAAGAGACCTATGGTTGAATTACCCGAAACAATTATGGAAGAGGAAGTCGTGGAGGTGGTCGATCCCATCTCGTGGCTGCCCATGTATGTAGCACCATGAAAATCCTCAGTAAAGGTCCCAAAGGATTTAGACAAGGTGCAGTCATATATCAACATGCCACTGATCCTAGAAGACATGCCCGTCGAAGGAGATATGTTCACAAATATCCCACTATTGAAGATGGAAGATTAGGACCTGGAAGACTAGGAGAAATTCCCTGATCTTGTGCCCTCAATGTACCTGTAAAAGATCCCATATGATGGTGGGGTGGTAAGATTTGAACCAAAGTCCTGGGCGTTAGGCTTGCAAAAATCAGGGTTGCTAAACCTCACACATTCCTCACTTTGGGTGCAGCCCTATCAATGACATATGTGTGTGCTAGCTACTCGCCCTAGTGCACGACAAATACCTATGGTTAGGAGGGTCAATTCCAATTGATGTTGCACTAATCCATCGTATCACCAACCTACCCGACCAGGAGGAGGACCCTGCGATGAATTTTGGAGGAAAAATCCATGGCGCAAAGTTGCTGAGGATGTTAAGGATAAATTAAAGGTCTCACGCAATACCCAGGGGTTCCTGGTCCATGAGATCAATGGCCCAGTAGCTCAAATTGGAACATTGATCCTCGCATGCAAGATGATGCATAAGTGTTAGCTGAAGGAAGTTTTGGCCCATGTAATCATGTTAGCTAGGCAGTGCGAGAAAGGCATGCAATTCAACTGGTACAAATACCTTTGCGTTGAATTTTTTGCCAATGTTAGAGAAGTACAGGAGGAAAGAAATAAATTATGTTATGCTTGGTTGTTGCTCCTCATCGCGCTAATTGGGTGGAAGATGCTGCAGGATACCCAGTTCCCTGACATTGAGCTAGACCTTTGCGAAGCTACGTGCTACACAACCATATGGAATTCTAATATTCCCTCTAGAATCACAAAGAATAAGATATTCTGGGTGTTTTTCGACTCTACCTTATTTCAAGTGATCTAGTCAAAGCCGCGGTTGTTTTCGACCCTCTATGAACAATATAAGCATGTTTCATATTTTAAAACCATGTTTCATAACATGCACATCCGCATGAAGGGCATTGTGGAAGGAGTATGGTGTGAACTGCCATACTTGGTCACGGAGGATGAATTGGTGCACATAGCAGTAGAATGGCCGTCTGCATGGTTAGAGTTGTGCACCACTGGGGATGCCTCTTCATTTGTGTTGAAGACTCCTACTAAGCTGCACACAACCAAGAACACTCAGCAAAAATCCAAGGACACAGAGACAGAGCCCGAGCCTACCATGATGGGGGAAATTATTGATTTAGAGAAGGATGCAGAGGAGAAATATGGTGATGGAATCAATGCACCTATGATGCAGACAACTGAAGGAACTAATAGAGGTTCTTAGGCCTCCTCTGGCTTACACAAAAACAGGAAGGGTTCCAAGAAGATAGGAATATAGGACCTCACCCTCACAGAAGATGACCTCAATTATATTGAGAACATGGTCAAGACTACCACTGAGGACCTATGGAATGATATAGAAACACAATACAAATCAGTTCTCGAGGGTGTACAGTCAGGTCTTCAGGATATGAAAATGAAAGGGAGTGGGATTCAAGAGAGCATGAAGCAAGAAATCCTACAGCAAGAAAGTGTGTCGGCATCTAGCCTTAGACAAACAAGCACACAACCCCTCTGCATAGTTCAAACATATCCCATGGACAATCGGATGATAAGGATTCTGGGGCCTGCTGTTATCGTAGAGCCTCCTACCTTGTGCACAAATTTTCAAGCCTCATTAGAGGTTGTCATCGATATGGCAATGCTAACTGGTGGAAAAATCCATTCTATACACACCATGATTGTGGATGAGTTTCAGTACCAAGAGGCCCATGCCTTCCAATTGGCCACCGAGTCTTAGCAGCAAGAAACAATGGTGCATAAGGAGAAATCGAATGTAGAGGAGGCAGACCGAGCAACTGAGGGTCGACATGCCACACTAGAAGTGATGATTGATCGCTTGTGTGGTGACTTGCCAAAAGTCACTGTCCCTCCCTCAGTCACGCCAAAATCAAAGTTAGAAATCATGGTCGCCACGTTCAAAGAATCGCACACAAATATCCAAAACGTCCATGTATAATTTGAGCAACAGATTTATGAGCTGCAAATGAAGCTCCAATGAGAGACACTATCATAAGTATGAGCGCAGTGTGTGGCTGAAGTAAAGGAAACAACTAACAGTGTCGCAAAAACAATTGCAGAATGTGGTACACTTTTGGATGAGGCCATGGGTGTTTTGACTTCTATTCATAACAACCCAATGGTCCATCAATTAAGGAATGAACTCAGAATTAAAGAGTAGCAATTTACAGAGATCAAAATGGTGACAAAAACCTTGGTGAAAAGACAGAGGCTTTCTAGACTACATGAAAGCCAAGCCATCCAGACGGAGATTGAGGACCTTCATCGCCATGAGAAACTACTTGAGATGCAGATGAAAACTTGGGCAAAGGAAGCCTTGGATTTGTCCCAAAATCTTGACAATACCCTCAAAAGCCTGCAACAGACTCAGCGTAGCATCAACCTAACAGCCGAGAGGCCAACAACAACCAAGTTAGTGGATGAAGCACAGAGTGCCATCATGCAGAGAATTGAAGCCATCGTGCCACTCAAGAGCTCTGTGGAAACATTGAAGGAAAAGATGAAGGCGACCGCCCCATAGTGACTCAGGACGAGTCACATGATTGTGTTCGGGGCTTGTTGGAGCACAACCCCCTGGGGTAATTTTTGGGGATAATTTTGTTAAGTTTTGTTGTACGCGTTGTGCACAGATGATCAAAGGGAATTTGGGGCATGTCAAAGTCCCTTAATTATTGTAAAGGGTTAAAGGGAAAAACCATGAGTTTCAAACCATGGTTTGATACCATGGTATGTGCGCATTTTTGATAATATAAATATGTAAGAGTCGAGCGAGGAAAGAGACATGGATGAATGAAATATTGAATCAATTTTATGTATCTTTGTTATTCTGGGTAGAAAGGCTCCTGCTAATTGTGTGTGCGGAGACCTAAGTCCTGAGTTGTGTGTGCAGAAAGATAAATTGTACTGAATTAAAAATATTTTAATAAAGAAGGCACTTTTGGCGAACTCAGAATCTTATGTGATTTACTGCCTTGGATTATTTGATATCTATGTAGATCTGGATTTGTTATGTTGTTGTGTATTTACTTCTGTAAATTGTTAATTGCATCTATGTGTGAGTATTAATATATGTTAGATAATTAGATATGAATGAAGTACAATTGGATAATGTGCACAAAATATATTAAAGTATTTCGTGACAATCTATGGAAGTGTTAGATTTGTTTCCCATTGAATGTGCATGCGCAAATCTGTTATATTATATGTAGTAAGTTTTATTATATCTACCACATCAAAAGATCTCTCAGGGTGCAGAAACTTGGTTCAAAAACCCCCTCATACTTCTTCAGGTGAGACTTTGGTTTGTGCAAGTAGATAAGTGCTGAAAGGGCCGGTAGTTGGAGGTTTTTTTTGGTTGCAAAAATAATTTGAACCTGGGTCAGGACCCCTAAAGCGAACAAGTATAAATGGTGAATTATGTTTTCTGAGTCTCTAATAACAATCGCTTCTTAGGATTCGAGGCTAGAAATTTTCTTTAACCCTTGGAAGAGGGAATCTACTTTTGCGACAATATTAGAAGCAAGTCCAAAACCCCAAGAATACTTCAGTTCTTATTTATTCTCAGGGTGAAACCACCCTTTTGTCATGCCACACTAGTATTTCCCTTTGAAACTCCATCAAAACAGAGAAAAAACTAATTTTTCTCCTTGATTCATGTCTTGAATTCCTCACCTAGGAGTCTAATTTTCCATTTTTCTTTAGGGAATTTAACATCCTTAGATAAATATCTCACATGAAAGATTTTATCCTCTTTGATTCATTTTAATCCAAACTCCAGTCCTCATCTTTGATTTCCTTTACATTGAAGGATTCCCTGAAGAACCCTATCAACATGCCATCTATAATGATGCTATCCACGTTTTCCTCTCTGAACACTACCTTATTCTTTGTTATCCAGATATTCCAACATATGAACTCAGATAATGCTTCCTAGATTCTCCTCCTTAAAATTTTCCCATCATTAGATCCTTTGTAGTATTTTCCCCATTTCCCTAAAATCTCTTCAATATTTTTTGGCCAACCTACTCTTATTGATAAATGAGAAAGAGAAGTGTTCCATATTTCTAAAGTGAATTGGAATTTCAAAAATAAATGCTCAATAGATTCTTGACTTTGTTTAATAAAAACATACCACGAGGGGCAAACTATTCCCCTTCTCATAATATTTTGAGTTGCGAGGATTATCTTATGTGTAAAGGTCCAAAAAAGTATATTTATTTTTGGAGGACAAAAGTAGTCCCAAATAGACCAAAGTCTTGAAGGGGGAGGACTGCAACCTGGGATGAGGAAGTCCACATACCCCACCTTCATAGAATCTTAGTCTTTGAACTAGCCATGAGAGTCATAATCATATACAAGAGAAGGAAAAAAACCTAAAAAGGATTCTTCAAGTACCTTACCTATGCCAATAAGTTGATTTGAAACATTACCCCGATTCCAACCAGTCTAGATACCATTACTTGTCCAAGATGAAACATGCCACAACAAGAGTTTACGTTGGGATACAAACCACTCATGTAGTGGGAGTAAAGAGGGACTTGTTAGCAGAATAAGTCCCCCCATTATTCTGTTGTTCCAAATATTTATTTTTCATCCATTACCAGGGATTATTGTTAATTTCGATTTGATTAAAGGAATAGAATTTGAAAATAATCACCAATTTGAAAGTTTCCTTTATTGGGGAGGATATGGAAATGCATGATCCCTATCCCCACCTTACTATTTATTACGAATTTACTATTTCTACCAAAATTTTCTCTTGTAATAACATTACAAACCACTTTATCCCCAAGCATTATTTTCATTAGAAACAGATCCCCGATTCCAAGTACTCCCATGGATTTTGGAAAACGAAATGTCTTCCAGCTGACCAAGTGAAAAAAAATTGTGTTCATTTTAGCACCTTCTCAAAGAAAATTCCTTGCATCCTTCACCATTCATTTCCTTAATTAGAATAGGGCTAACGAAGCTGAGAATTGGAATAGAGGAAGGGCTTAGAGAAATGATTGGATCAAAATTGTCCTGCCAACTAGATTTAACCAATGTGCCCCCCCATTATTCACAATTAGTTTTAAATTTTTCAATTACATAAGTCCGGGTTGGATTAGGGATTGGTTTAAGAAAAATAGGCAAGCCTTAATATATGAAGCTTTTCCACGTGTCTCTTCTTGTCATTCCTAAAATTCTTTAGATGCTTCCATGTAAATATTTGCTAACATTATAGGAGTACATATGTCTCTTATCGTCATCAATTATTCCACTGGAGACATAACAAACTTTTCCATAATAGATTTAAATCTTCTGGAAATAATACATGAATCTCCTCCAAGAAAAATTGTGTCACCTGCAAAATAATCATGATTTATACTCTTAATTCCTTCCAAAAATCTAATTCTAGGAAGGGAGTTAATTATTTTTTCATATTCCAGTTACCTACTCAAGGATTTGACCATTAAAATGTATAAAACATGAGAGAAAGAGAATCCCTACTTCAACCCTTTGGAGGATTTAAAGAAACCCATAGAACAACCATTCACCATATGATAGATCCACAACTCCAAAATTCAGGTGTTAATCCATTTAAGAAAATCCTGGTAGAATCTCGTCTTATTTAAAACAATAAAAATAAAAGAATGCCTAACTCTATCAAAGACATTTTCCATATAAAACATTATTACCATTACTTTGTCCCCTATGGACTTACTAGAGTGTATTTCTTCCTAAACTAGGACAAAATTATCCATAATTTGTCACTTATAGACAAATCCCCCTTGATTTTTTGATAGTAAAATGGGCATGAGGTGATATGAAAGGAGTGTATTAGTTCTGCTGTGCTAAGTTTCCTTGCAGTAATAAAAACATGTACAATTTTTCTCCATTTGTTTGCTTAAGGAATGAGTGCTTTAACCATGAAAAATAGATGAATTAGTGAAGTTTAAGCATGAAAATAAGCCTTAAAAACACTGAACAGAAGTGTATAATAGATAAATACAATCACACATAAGTTTTACATAGTAGGCATGATGAAGCAGTTCACCCCTCCCAGGCTACATCTGTGGGACCAACTCCCAATGGCATGTCCCTCTTTGTCATTATGCTCAAAATTGTAAATTTCATGTGTTTACATGCCTCTAATGGTTGTTTTCTCTACACCAATGGCTCCATAATGATAAAATTAGTCTAGGTAGACTCTTGTTTCACCCAAATTGGTCGAAAATTGACCTTCCAATGCATTTTTCCCAATGTCAGCTAGAAAAGCTCCACTAAAAGTGGAGACAGGCACTTAACTGAAGTTAAATTTAGTAAAAAGACCTAAAATTAGGGGCGCACTCCAACTTTAACGGACCGTTAACTCTGGAATTAAATATTTTGGGTAGGGTGGTCACATACTGACCCCCTGTCATTATCTCTGTAGTCTAACAATTGAACTCTGCATATAAGGTGGGTGGAACCTGGAGTCGTAGTGGTTGTGTAACCATGGAATTTAAAACATTATAAAATACCCATGCGACAGTTTCTAACCTCTGCTGCAGTTTAAGTTTCATTATTTTCGGTTAACATTTTGATGTTGCGGGTTATATACATGTGACCAATGCTTTGGGCCACCAGCGGGTTGGGACCGCTGGCAGTCCCTCCCCCCAAACGTAAAACAGTTAAACAATAAATTAATGCGGAGGCCTATAGTGGTAAGAAACACATCGTAGGCGGGCTGGTCGGAAGTCTTTGCAGCGGGCCAGAGGTTGTGGGGTCGACCCCTGCTGACTCCAACAAAATTTTACAAGATCCTTTTGAGGACACGTGGCGGCCTCTAGGCTTGCCATGTGTCGCTCATCTGATGGCTCATAATAAATCCATCAACGGTAAAAAAACACATATGTATACCACTAAAATCAACGACCCACAACATGCCACGTGGCGCGATCTGGTTGGCTATGAGAAAAGGGAATATTCCCTAGAATATACCTATTGACTATACCTACATGCTAACTGGGCATCCCAGTCACCAAATTTTTTTTGTTTGGGAAAATGGACAGAACGCAATATCTTCCTCATACGACATCGGTTTTTTGAACCATTTGTGGTGCCAGAATCAAAATGACGAGACCTCTTTGGTCGCTCGAGTTCAGTCCTATTTCGAGCACTTTCATTTTTTAGCATAACACATGATATCTTGATCAAACCTCCCCATTGGGAAGCTTTTGGACCCCAAAATCTCTCTGAATTACTGAACATGAAGATGAGGAGACTGTGTCCCCACTCTTCCAATATTTATCCACTGAAATTTCCCTAATTTCATTAATTGGAGATTTTCATGAAAAGATAAATTTTTCCTTGATTCCATCGGCCAACCATTGCTATTTTTGACATTGTCATGCTGCACATTTTCTGAACTTGCAATACAACAATCTAAATTTGCAGTAAACATCTTTTTTCTACTTTGGTATATAATCAAAGGAAACTTGGAATTGTTCTCACCTTGCACTCTGTCCTTATGGTGATTTTTTTCTTCTTTTGCTTTGAACTTGTGTCGCCTCTGGACCAAGTTTCTTCACCATTGTACCATTTATTTTGGAAACCAACAATAGAAATTTATGAATCATGTGCCCTCTTTGTCAAGTTTATTTTCCCTCTCTTTGACCTTTCCAACTTCTTGCACTGACACCTTGTTTTCAGCACCGTTCAACACCAATTTCTACTGTTGGAACTGCTTGTCATCTTCTTTCAAAG